>JAIFKI010000001.1:68900669-69250669 GCA_025389145.1 Misgurnus mizolepis
TTTTAGATAAGACGAACAAATTACATTTTTGGTTTCACATTTTGTCAGTTCAAGGTTGAGGTAAAAACACAGCGTCCAGTTTCTATGAAAAAGCAGTTTGGACACGTTTGCAGAACAATTTTAGACTATAAATATCATTATACGGTCAGAAAACATTTGTCCGTAGCCATCACTGTGGCAGTACCCTTTGTTTTTGGCTTTGGCTCTATCATTCAAAAAAATATTTAAAGGTGCAGTGCATAATTTTTAGAAGGATCTCTTGACAGAAATGTAAAATATATACAAAACTATATTATCTGGGTGTATAAAGACCTTTCATAATGAACCTTTATGTGTTTATTACCTTAGAACGAGACCTTTTTATCTACATACACCGTGGGTCCCCTTACATGGAAGTTGCCATTTTGTTCCGCCATTTCCCTACAGAAGCCCTTAACGGACAAACTTTTTACTAAGTTGTCTCCGACGATGACATGTTTGTCCGGTGGCGGCTACCTTAGCTTCTCTATTCGTTCCAAAAGCAAGGGGTGAGCAACGGACTAAGCCGCTGGTTGCAATTCGCAACCTCCCCACTAGATGGCGTTAAAATTTACACACTGCACCTTTAAGTTAGATAAATCATTTTTAACACAATTACCACAAACATCTCTGCTACAAATGAACACTTGAAGTATGTTTGTGGGACCTACGTTATTGTACAATTACACCTAAAGTGACAGGAGTGCAAACATTACCCCATAGGTGGGGTTCATTGTAACAAACAGAGGGTTTGTTGTAACACCTGCTAGAAAACGTAGTTTAAACACAAATAATTTAAAAAAATTCTGTAGATATACTAAAGGTGGATATTGTTTATATATCTGCCTATAATAGATAGATATCCACACATTCATCCATCCATCATCCTTCATCTAACCATAAATGCATGTAAATAGATTATTTTGAAAGGGCTGCACAATTAAAACAAATATTATATCGGATATTGTATTAACGGTTATAATTTTGATTAATAGTATTAACATTGTTTTCATTTCATTATCATTGTATGACAACTAACCCCGCTGTGTAAAAATGTTTTCAATCCCAGCTATCAGTTACTAGAAGTTTGCTGACATGTTTAAAATGGTTAATGTTTTAGGTAACAAGACCGTGATTAAAATAATATAAGGTTGAATTGGTGACTTACAACTCAGAAATAAAAAAAGAAATTTACTTTTATGCCTCCAAAACACTCCTTGTTCAATATCTTAACCAAAACTTTTCACAAATTCACATAAGCTCTTCTGACAGTAGGAGAAAACCACCAAAAATCCCAGATTGCTCGGCTCTGTATAAATGTGTAAAGTAGTTGGCTATTACCCCCGCTTTAGTTTGTGCCCAACTTACCCCTACCATTTCTACATACAAATATGTACATATTTGGACCAATATGTACCTTTGAGTTACTATTATGAACTCTTTTTTTTTAACCTCGGAGATATAGCGGTCACTGGGACTAAGGACCATTTTGTGACTATTTTTCCTGACAGTGTTGTTGGAAGGCGGGGGAAAAAAAACGTTCCAACATCCGTAAAAAAAATAAAGAGATGGTGACTTTTTGAATAGTTTTATTATACATAAATAGAAGCACTTTAAAAACCTCAAATAATTAAAACGGATAAAACACGCATTGCTCGACTTGAGTTTTTAAGGATGCAGTCAGCTGGGTTTCTTCCTGAGAGTTGTCGTTGCCCTCACAGATTTTCTGATAGTGCGACACAGATTTCCTGTAGACTGCGGCGTCATCGACTCTTTAATGTTGACTAGCAGACCACGCCTTGTACGAGGCGGCCCTGCAGAATCATTCAGCTTCGAAAGCTCCTCCCTCAAACTACTCAGCCCCGCCTCTTTGTTCATGACATCACTCTGTAACCGCTCAATTTCACGCTCCTGTAAATAATAAATGAGATGCGGTTATGACGTGCAAACGGTCACAGATTTGATCACGTGTTTGTGCGTGTGTGTACCTGGGTTGCGAGTCTGTTCTGTAGATTTTGAACCTCCGCAAGTTTCTCCATGTAGCTCTCGCCGGCTTCTTGCAGGGTTTCATTTAACTCAACGATTCGCTGCTCGAGAGACACAAGCAGCTACGAATAGAAATAAAGTATTAACTTATGCAAATGTAGTAGAACATTAAAAAAAATAAAAGTAGTTCATTCACCTCTTGTTTCTCGACACAAAGTTTCTCCACGGCACACTTTTCTTTGTACAGCATTTTATATCTCTCTGAATCATGGATCAAACAAATAAGACACCATCACCATTATAAGCAACGAGTATTTGATTGACATGTTGAAACGGGACGTACCAGCATCTTGCGTATCAGGCAGTGGATCAGTCTGTATGGAGGTCTCCTGTGTGATGGGTGGAGCGGCTGTGGATGCAGAACGCTGGCATTTCTGTTCCAGTTCACTCACAAGCTTCTCAAGCTCCTAAAACATAAATCCAGCCACTTAAATCAGAGTGAATTAGCTTCACGTCCAAACCTTTGATGTCATTTGCGTCTTAACGTTAATAAAACACGGCTGGTGTTGGGGTGACTTAAAAATAAAGATGCTTCATGATGCCGTAGCATTTCCCAAACCAGTCCTTACATGGCACCAGGATGGTTTAGATCTCTCTTTATATGAAACACCAGATTCATCTCAAATTAAGTCAGGTGGACACCACACGCAATCACATGACTCTTCTTGGAGGATGACAGAGTAATGCTGAAGTGCTGAACATCTTGTTACAGAAATAAAGCAAAAATATAATCTTGTATAATAATTTTGTCAATTGCATATGCAACATTTTACTTCCTCTGAGCTGTTCCGGGTCAGTCGTCTACCGTATTTTCCGGTCGCGCAGCTCAGCGCCGCGTCTAGGACAACTCGGAGGTAACATATCGTAAAACGGAAGTGCACATTAAATAGCGTGAGCTTAGATAGCTTCTACTTCAAAATGCTAAATATACGTTAGCAGCCAATGTTAATCGTTAATGATTTGGGATAAATGATGTTATTTAATGTTAAACTACGTTAGTGGCGCGACAGGGATTTGAGCAACTTCCTGAGTCAAAGCTGGGCGCAGTGGACGGGTACCACCTGTCGGCGCGCGTATACTCAATAGAAAACTATGTGTTTGATTTGGTTAGAACGGCGCGGCGCTGAGCTGCGCGTCGAGTGTGCGACACCCTTACGTCGCATCAGTCAAAAAAACGTGGTGTTTCCCCTCTTCGTGACACAAGTTGCACTGGACTACAAGTCGAATTTATAAAAAAAAAACTATTCTTTTGGTTGGCATTTTGTTTGTCAAGTCTTTCTTCGTTGTCTTTAATGTTTCAGTAAGAACAGGTTTTTTCAGGGGTAGGCTACAGAAGCAACATAGCGCCCTCTTGTGGCTGTAGACGGTATGTTTTCTTTTGGGTCACGTTAGTCAGTATAAATTCATTTTGACATACAAGTCGCACCTGACTTTAAGTAGCAGGACCAGCCAAACTATGAAAAATTGTGCGACTTAAGCACTATTCGGACGGGATTAGTTTTCCAAACAACGTTTGAGTTTCAACGTGTCCCCCAGGACGTCTGTGATTTTATGTACGGATTCGGACAGGATTTAAATGATGCAGGCTATTCCAGAGATGGGAGTGTCTGTTTCATGCATTTGGGCGTTGCAGAAGAGTACATGCTCTGGATACGCGTGTTTGTAATGTTTAATAATTTGCTTTAAATGTAAAATTATGAAAGAACATGTAATTTATTAATTTAATTTAACAAATCAAAATAAAATATACAAATCCTACTAAAGTAACGTTAGCCTATGTGTTTTATATAACTGTCTGCTTATAATAAACCCAAAGAAATAAAGAAATAATGAATAATAACAATTTATTATCTTTATTTATTACCATTCCGGAGTTGAACAACTTTGAACGGAGTTTCTTATAACGTTACTGACATTACAGTGGCCAGTCTTAACAGTGTTTGATATTCAGCTCGTCTTGATTTAATTATTTTATTTTGCCGAATGCGAAAAAACATCCATATCTGAATGAATGGGACTCAGGTAATACAATATACGCGCATTAGTATACCTTACGGCAGATCACGTTGGCCAAAACACGAAATGAACCGCGTTTTCAAAAGATATTGCGGGCAAACACAGACATTTGCATCCGGACGGGATTACATTTCTCAGAGGACATCTGAGTTCAGCGAAAAACAGTAGGTAAATTGCTCTGGAATTCTTACGGAGGTCGTCAAAGAAAAACACAGACATGGCCGATTCGGACGGGAGTAAAAACACAGAGGACCTCTGAGAAGCACGATTTTCTCAGAGGTCCCCCTGTAAAACTAATCCCATCCGAATAGGGCTTTAGTCCGTAAAAAAAAAAACGGTACCTTGAACTGTTTGGCCAAGCGTTTAACGTAATGCTGATATTGGATAGGAGTCGCTGATATTGGATAGGAGACCCGTAAGCGGGTCGTCAAAAAATAAACGGATACAGGCAACAAATCAGAATTAGGCATCAAGATTTGAGATGTAAATCCAGCAAAAATATCTTCCTTTGTGTTCTTTGTGAGTTAATGACGACAATTTTAATTTTTGGGTGAACCATCCACTTAATTGTGCTGCTGGTTCATTGTGGATGAATGTTGAGCAGTGTGTGTATGCGCGTACCTTGACTCGTTCTTGCTCTTCATTGTATTCCTCTATCGGGACATAATCTTCCTCCAGCCTCTCCAGAGCACACTGGTACGCATGTTCTTTCAAAGCCTCTTTATACATGTCAAACGTGCTCTCCATCTTCTCTTCATAACTCTCCTTTAGATCCATCACCTGACGACTTCAGAGGGAGAACAGATGTGAAAGGGTCTTGCGTTATTTTTTGCTTTTTGTCCAGTTATTGCATGCACACTTACCTGTGCAGCTCCTCTGCCTCCATGATTTGTTGCATCATTGCATCTCCCATTTCCTTCCGGATCTGAATCTCCTGCAGCAGGTTCTTTCTGCGCTCGGCCAACAGCTTGATGCGCAAACTCTCCACCAAACTCAACAACTCCTACAGAGGAACAAAAGGCGATCACAGATTTCAGTGACAAGAAACACAATGTTATGTCATGATTAGGGGGGAAAAAAAGTCACCTCTTGAGGTAATATTGACATGTCTGCTTCATCATCACTGTCCAGTAACTCTTCCTCAGACAGATAATCATCTACCGCCTGGTCATCAATCACACCATTTTTCAGCAATGGCTTTCCATCACGATTAACCAGCCGAGGTGCCAAAGACTCCACAGATCTCTGTGGTATCACCTGTAGTACCTGACACACAAATACAGCCTTGCATAAATCAATATGAACTTTGTGTTCAATAAGCAAAGAAATACAAAAAATTAATTTCAACACAAAGACTCCGAGAGCTCCAAAGGATGAAACATCACACCTGATATATACCTGTTAAGATTTTATCAAGTAAAACTTATCAAACCTGCTTGGCGACAGCGGAGAACTTCATGACATGGAGGGTTTCATCATAAGTGGAGGCACATTGGTTGATGTTCACAATCATGGAAGCTCGGCCACGCCCACAAAACATTCCCTGAAAGAGCCGTGTAAGTTTGCTCTCTCGAAACGGTACGTAATGGGTCTTTGTCCTTCGAGGAAAACAAGATCGCACAGGAACACTGTTTAGTTCAGAATGTGAAATTTGGAAAACTAAATCGCATAGACAAAAAAGCCAACAGTTTCGCTTCTACCTTTCATTTTGGTTATTTCGAAGGGCCGCGATACACTTGCCGAGGATCAGCAATGAATTATTGATGTTGCCGGCCTCTTTCAGACGCTCTCCAAACGTTTTGGTTTTGTTGCATCGTTCAGAGCCGGCCAAGTCACAAAGAGAAAGACTGAGGAAAATAAAGCGTTACCATACCAAATAAACACTTTCTCCAACAATAATCACTTACTCGGATAATCCCTGGACATCTGCTCCTTCAATACGGATCAGTTTGATGGTGAAGATGCTGTGACTGCAAACAAAGCAAAGTTATTAGCATCATTCTTTAAAAATAATTTAAAATAATTACTGCAGTTTTGCAGGACCATTAATTATAAATCAGTATCAAACAATTATAATCCGTGTCTGTAAATGTAACAGTTTACCAAAAAATGAAAATTCTGCCATTTACTCATCCCAAAGCTGTACAAGTTACACCCTAAAAAGATGAGTAAATATTGGACAGAACGCACCACTGGGTTAAAACCATTGTTGGGTTTTTGTTATGCAACCATGGGATATAACCCAGCACTTAGGACAATTTTAACCCAACGGTGTCTTCTGTCCAATATTTACCTAGCATGCGTTAAAAAACTTCTGATCACAAATATATTTTGAAAAATGTTTATAACCAAACAAATCTGGGGCACCACTCACTTCCATAATATTTTTACCTACTATAGAAGCCACTGGTGCCCCAGATCTGTTTGGTTGAAGATTCTTCTATTTGTACAGTAGAACAAAGAAATTTGTTACCCTGGACCACAAAACCAGTCATAACGATTACTCGAGAGATTTTTACATGGATTAAATAAGCTTCCACTGATTGGAAGATTGATTCAAATTGAGGGGCTGGGATGGTCCAGGACCTCATAAGCATTGAGATACAAATATAAATTAAGGGGACACCTGGTTTTAATTCAAATTAAAATACAACATGAATTTGAAATTATTGTGCTGCGCTGCCACAAAGCGATACGGTCCATTATTTGGGCCAATTTTGCAATAAACAAATTTTAAAAAATGCGGTCTGAAATACATGTAAACTCAAGTGCACCTCGCGCTGTTTTCTGGAGGAATTGGCAGATGTTAGATTAGATTTAGGATGGGGTTAGGGGCTTTTTTTTAAAACTCAAACTATTTTTTCACACTACTCTGAGGGGTAAAAAATTGTTTTTTGTTAGTTAAGGGTAATTTGGGTTTCTTTGATTAAAACGTTGATCATGGACCAAAAAAATTTGTTCAGCATCACATTTTACTTTGTGAAACACAACAACTCTATAATAATGGGGGCTTGGCCGGGTGGGCTTAGCAAGAGGACCCCATAATCTTTAACAACAACTTGAATGGATATATGGTTTGTTAGGATAGGAGAATATATATCTGAGATACAACTACTTGAAAATCTGGAATCTAGCGGTCGAAAAACTAAAGAGAAAAATCACATTTAAAGTTGTCCAAATTAAGTCCAAATTTAGCAAGTTCGAAAATGTATTAAAATATTTACGGTAGTACATTTAGGAACATGATCTTTAACACCCAATGTATTTTTGGCTATTGCTTCAAATAAACCCGTGAGACTTTGGTTTATGTGGTCCAGGGTCAAATTTATACAAGTCGGGACAACTTACGGATGAGTTCATGACAAAATTTTCATTTTAGGGGAACTATGCCTTAAAACAACTGAAAACTGGATAACGGATGACAATCAACCTTCTGCTGGATGACTGGTTCATCTTTGTGGATGCTGCGCTACGGTTCTTATTCCCCACTCGTAAAACCTTGCTGGCCTCTTCTGCGTTCTGCACATTGACCCATCGCAAATCTACAACAACACTTGGACATCACTGACATTCATTCAAACAAGCATCATCATCATCTTTGCTTTATATAATCAGTGGATTACAGTATTTTCACCTCTAACATAAGAGCTTCCCACGCCATCCTCACACACCCGTAGCGCAGGACGTCTCTTGGTTTTACTGGTGTGTGGCGGCTGAAGCAGATCATACACATGCTCGTTGTAGATCTCATAAAATGCCACCCAAACAGAGTAAAAACAATGGCTTTCATCAATGACACCATCAGCACTGTCAACTAAAAGACACGGGTCAAAGTTTAAACTGCTGTTTCCACATTCATAAGATCGAACGCAGGCAATCACAAAGTGCTCATACCCGTGTGGTCATACGAGACTCCAGAGAAAGACAGACTGTTCACAGAGGATGATGTGGAGCTTCTACTTCTGCTGGCTCTTGAGGGTTCAGGATCCTAAGAACATAAACATTAAACAATGACTTTAAATCCATTACAAATACATTAAAAGACAGCAAACCTGCTTAAGCCTTTTGGTCAAACCTTGGTCAAGTGGATACAGATGCCTAACTTAGATCTTAGCACTAGATTAAGGTATACAGATTTAACAAAGTTTCTCTGAGGTCCAGAGAGCAAGTGATCAAAGTCTTGGCATTAAATTTACATCTATGCATTTGGCACACACCGTTCTGGCTAGAAGGGATACAGCTACAGCTTAAATCCCATTAAATGTTGGGTTTAGGGTTACGTTTGGGGGGTAGGATTAGGATATAAACCGCACTTCTGGCTACATGGGATACAGCTATGGCTAAATCTCACAAGATGTTGGGTTTAGGATGAAAACAGAGCTCTTCCAGCGAGACTTTACAAGATTTTGGCCATAGCTGCATCTTCTCTAGCCACAACCAGCTAAAATTGATCTAAAAGCAACTCAAGCTATGCAGTTTTTGCATAGTATGCACATTTCCTGGGATTGAACGCATAAACTGTTATACCGCTAACACAATGCTCAACCAGTTGAGCTATTGGAACATCTGGAAGTATGCTTGCGTCCTCAACACATCTTAAGCATATAGACAATTGACTTTATGAGGTTTGATACTGTAAAAACAGCACAAGAACGCATGTTGGTGGCATTTTGTGTCCTGCATTGAAATTTTAATACACCAATTCGGTCACTTAATTATTTGGGCAAATATATCAGATGGGCAATACCATGCAAATGTCAACCTAATTGTTAAGGTTTTAACCATACAGATCTCTCACATGCGAATATTTGGTGGTTTAAATATGCATGCAAAGTATCAGATAATTGTTATCTGATAATTATTTCCCATGTTTCACAATTGTCACATCCATAACAGAGAAACGTGCCACCCATAAATGTGGTTTTATCCTCATTAATGCGCATACAAAAATCTTAATAAGATTGGCATGTTAAGAGCCATCACACAACACAAGAATGCATGTTGGTGGTGTTGGCATGCGAGACAACTTAGGTCTGATGTGTGATTGTATAATCTGACATCATGTACCTCTTTAAGCAGAGCGAAGAGTGCTGCCTTGGCATTTCTCTCTGCTTTAACTTGCTCCATGTCCAGTTTCTGCACATCTGAGCTCAAATATGGCTTTAGATCCATGGTCTCATACTGGTGGCCAGTGATGTGTTTAAACAAAACCTCTAACGCACGCGGCAAAATGCCCGGCTCCTTCGGAGAACCTTGAAACAAAAGACATGCAAGAACGTAACATCTTAAAATAAAATAGAAAAAAAGACTTTGCAAAGTGCTGCTGATAGGTTTGTGGATGTGCAGATATTGGTTGAATGGATATCCAAGAAGAGTATTACCTTGTATGGTGTAGGTTTTTCCAGCGTTGGTCACTCCATAACTGAACACCAATGCATTTTTTCCATGTAGAAACTCTTGCACCTGTGAACTGATTGTTCCCTCAAAGAACTCAGATTGAGTGCATGTTGGCCCAAAGATCTACAATGAAGTCACGATTGAGATTCAAAGAATGGTTGGAATAAACTGGAATAAAGGTCTGGGGTTTTTGGTGGCATCTCACCTGTGTGAAGTTAAATTTATAAACCTGCTGGCCTATGCCCTTCTCGCTGTTCTTCATGGTAGCAGATCCTTTAGGAGCATGAAGGGAAATGATCTCGGAGTTCTCCAGCAACACACAACCCTGTGAAGAAAGCATTTGTGAAATTTCAAGATGTTTAAAGCACTTTAAAAAAGGTATCTGAATAAGCTTGGCAATACCTGATCTTCATTACTTTTGAGTTCTTCTTCACTAAACGGTCGCACTTTTAAGTAGACTCGAAGTTGATGCTGCTCGTGACCTTCAGCAGATTCACTCTGGATGCAAAAAACATCAAACACCACACTGAGAGCTGTACGACATGTTATGAGTACTAGAAAAGATCGGTATTTTTAATAATAATACCTGTGATGTAATGGAGGAAACTCCAGAAAGTTCTGGTAAAGGTGCATGATGAGTTTCACAGGCGGTCGACTCCATAGCCACTAACAATGTTTCCTCATTTGTCACATCCACGACTGTTGACATGACTAACAGACTAAAAACTTCTAAATTTCATAAAATGAAAGCGGTGATTGAAGAAACACAAGAACAACTAAACTTTTCTTTGTGGGTCAATGGTTCAGATGGGTCAAACAAATCCAACAGAACAGTTTTGAGCAAGTTAAACTTCAAACAAACACTGTGACAGTAGAAAACTAATGCCACAGGTGAGCTGAGATTTTACCCAAAGGAGGAAACCAACCAATCAAATCTCTCCTGCAACACCTGATCACCAATCAGAAATCAACAACAATCAGCCATTAAAAAAGGCACACCTGTGCATTTAGGGTGTATGTCTGTAACCCAAAATTACAGGTGCACTTCAGTTTAATGCTTTTGCGTTTATTGCACAAATAATACTTTTAATACACCGATTTTGCACCTAATTATTTGGGCAAATACATCAGATGGGCAATCTCATGCAAAACCTTATCAGAAAAAGTCAAGTTTTGCCCACACTGATCTTAGATGTCAATATTTGGTGGTTTAAATATCCATGCAAGGTCTCAGTAAAAGTATTTAAAAAAAAATAAAAGTTTTTACTATTTTCCAGTTAAGTGTGAGCAAATCTCAGAATTGTCACATCCATAACATTGTTTCTTCCTCATTAATGCACACAAAAAAATTTAATTAGTTCTTTTAAAAACCTCTTCTCCATTTGTTAGGTATTATTGCTTCTGGATTGTGCCTTTAAATTCACAAAATTCCTACTAAGTTTGTTTTCAAAGTAGGGCTGTGCAATTAATAGTTTTTGATTACAAACTAAATTATTAATTCAAACAAATTACAAAAACAAGACAATCGAGGTAAAACAACTATTGTGCGATTAAAATATAAATTGTGTGCTGCTGGGCCGATGTGTTTGTAAGGCACCACCGCTTTGACACGTGTAGCATAAAAAGCAGTGTTTTCCATACATTGATTTATTTGTGGTGGCCCACCACAGAATCAACACTGGCCCCCACAAATAGAATTTTCATGATTCCCATTTACATTTTTATTTCACTATTTAAAAC
The DNA here is from genome assembly GCA_025389145.1 of Misgurnus mizolepis. Classification (NCBI taxonomy): domain Eukaryota; kingdom Metazoa; phylum Chordata; class Actinopteri; order Cypriniformes; family Cobitidae; genus Misgurnus; species Misgurnus mizolepis. The sequence goes on from JAIFKI010000001.1 coordinate 68,911,887, forward strand.
AGCTTAATTCGGCTTAAAATATAATTTGATATATAATACAGATCAAATACAGATACAGATCAAAGAGTAGAAGTGAAACATATTTCAGGTGCCAACACTAGATCAAATGTAAACACGACATGATGACATCACATATATGCTAATTAGCGGGTGACATCATCACCACCACAGTCTCCTCAAAATCCTGTGGGAAACACTGAAAAGGTTAAATAATTTTTAAATAAGATTTTGCCTATAATTGAGCAACCCTATATCAAAGTATGCTTTTCTTGAAATTGTCTCTACTTAGAAATGTTAGCAAACCTTAGGCCCAATCCCATTTCTCTGTCTTACCCTTAAGTTTTGCACGTTCACGTGAGGGAAAGGGCCAATTGGGATAGCACTTACTCTCACATGAACGTGCAAAACTAAGGGGTAAGACAGAGAAATAGGATTGGGCCTAAAAATGGTCTTTAACAAAATTTCTCTCAAAGTCTACAAAACAGAAACCTGACTATTACATTCATTGTTAATTTGCATGGCACACAGAAAGTCTAAAAAAAGTTTTACGTCAAAGTAGAGCTAAATTGAGATTTTCTCGACTCGTCATCGTTTATATTAAGTATTTATATAGTATATGTAATAGGCAAATCAGCACAAGCTGTAAAAGTCTACTTAAGGGGCAAATAAATTCTCTCATAAACAAAAGTGAACCACGGTGTATTGATGTAATTTATTGTGAAAAAAAAAACTAATGTAACAACGTGACCTCAGCCACTTAAACACATAAAACACACCAGACGGGTGTCTGAAAAATCTCCACCTTTATTGCACAAAGAGCAATTACACATCAGATGAATTCATCAGTTTATGCATCTGCAATGGTGATCTTGGCATCCACACCCGGCTCAATGCTGGTGATCTTCTTGACGATTTTAGATGGGCTGTGCAGATCAATCAGATGCTTGTGAATCCACATTTGAAATCTGTCCCAGGACTTGTAACCTTCACTGCAAGGCGTCTTACGAGTCGTGATGCAGTCTACAAAATAAAACACTGGAATTCAGATCACATCCTATACTATAGCATGTAGTGCACACTTTAGCAAATGTTTAGATGGTGGAGAGCTTTGTGAATTACACAATTACAGCCCAAATACCAAATAAAGAGACAAAACCACAGCTTTTAAGAAATCAGATGCTCACCTAAGCGGGCATCCGCACGGGTCCCTTAACCTTCAGGCTCTTCTCCTTGGCACCACAGATCAAATCAGCGCACACTACAAGAGAAAAATCTGTTAATATCAACATCAAATCCACCTAAGTACACAGATCAGTCCTGAAGTAGAAGGCTCAGAATAGCGTATTATAATATCACACATGAAGTCATTATAAATTTGTCGTCCTCATAGCCGCATATTTAGCAGACAAAGACCTTAAAGTGTGAACTCACCCTTCTCTCCAGAGACTTAACATCTTGGCTGGTCAGTATGGTGACCAATGCATGTCTTCAAACGCCTGTCAAATATAAACATAAAACGCATATAAATACATACATGGGCATGTGAAAGAGACACGTCAGTGAAGTTAAGTTGAATCTAACACAAACGTTTAACTGCAAATCTGAATACTTGTGAATATATTACAATATACTTGTTAAAATATTACAGCAAAAGTAAATAATGTGGACATTTATCGTTCTGTTATACGATATTCAATCATTTTAGCAATGGAGTGCACGTGGTGCTGCGAGAGTCTCTTTAACACAAACACGCGGATAAAGACAAACAGCTTATATTTGTATTATTGGTGGCAATTAAAATATAATATTTACCATCGTCATCTCCTGATTGACTTATTCGCATAAACGCGAAATGCGTTGATTGAGAAAATTTGTGTAGCAAACACATTGCGCTGTACTAAAAAAGGAAGGATGAACGGACTGCGCGAAGATTTATATGACCCATCCGGGTACTCTGTGACGTCAACAATGCGTCCATACGTAAGCACATCCGCCGAAAGACGGATTTCGCGGGACTTTTGCATTGCTGCATGTGAACTTAAACCAAATTATTAAAATTAATTGATGAAGTTAGTAAGATGTTTACTGCATATGTTACAACTGTTCATTTATACAATTATTTGAAACGTTTGGGAATTTGCATTTTATTTTATTTATTTTTAGAGTTTCTGGGTACATTTAAAGATAAGTGTATCTGTTTCCAGTCCCAAACCCAACTTTTAAATTAAAGGGTATAGTTCACCCAAAAATGAAGAATTTTATCATGATTTCTCATCCTCATGTTGATCTAAATCTGTATTGATTTATTTTTTCTGACGAACACAAAATATATTTTTATAAATGATGGCAACACACAGCTGAATGTAACCATTGACTTCCATAGTAGGAAAAACAAATTCGATCAAATTTAATGGGAACTGTCAAATGTGTGCTTACCATCATTTATCAAAAAAATCTTAATTTATCACAATACTTTTATATTATTTACAGTTTTCCACAGTGTAACATTCATTAGTCAACATATGAAGTGGATCAAAACATTTCATAAAAGTTTTCTTAAAAACCAATACCCGTTCTTGTCATAGGACTTTTAACTTTAATCCACTTCAAATGTTGACTCCTGTAGTTTATTCTCTCTAGCTTTAACTATATTACCACCTGTAAAAAAAGCTTTGTCTACAAAATCCGTTACAAAAGCCAACCATGTTTGTGTAGCAGCACATTACCATCAGTCCATCACCATGCACTCAAACTATGGTTAATTTATTAAGGGTTATAAATGCCTCATTAAAAGCTGTTAAATTAATAAATGGGTCAAAGCAAAATATGACATCTAGAGATTTGTCTCTCAGCTTACATCAAGTTTTCATTTTGCATAATATGTGTGCAAATCAGTAAATACTGTACAAGTTTTTGAAGAAAAAGATAAATATGATGGAATTCCTTTTGCAATTCATACGTCACATTAATCAACAGTTAACACCATAAGAAACACAGTAGACATGCATCCAAAAATCTCCATGTTTATTGCGCACAGGGCAATTACACAGTAGCGGAACGTGTCAGACACAGTTTAGGCATCTGCAATGGTGACCTCAACCTCTACACCCGGCTCGATGCTGATGCTGGTGATCTGCTTGACGATCTCAGATGGGCTGTGCAGATCAATCAGACGCTTGTGAATCCGCATCTGAAATCTGTCCCAGGTCTTGGAGCCTTCACCGCAAGGTGTCTTACGGGTTGTGATGCGCAGAGTCTACAAAAAAGACAATACATTACATGGCTATAATATCAGAAGTGATAAACTACAGTATTCAAACCACATACTAAGTCCTACTTCTGCACCTTATGTTGGTCACTTTGGATAAAAGCGTCTGCTAAACTAATAAATGTAATACAAAACATCCATGATGGAATCAGGTGCTCACCTTAGTGGGCATCCGCACGGGTCCCTTCACCTTCAGGCTCTTCTCCTTGGCACCACGGATCAAATCAGCGCACACTACAAGAGAACATCTGTTAATATCGACAGCAAATACACAAAAGTGCACAGATCAGTTCTGAAGTACAGGGCTCAGAATAGCGACAAAATAATCACATGAAGTCATTATAGTGTAATTGTCCTCATAGCCGCATATTTAGCAGACAGAGAACTGAAAGTGTGAACTCACCTTTCTCCAGAGACTTTACATTGCGGCTGGTCAGGGTGATGCGGATACGGTGGATGGCGACCTCAGCCTCAACAGGTGCTTTGCCAGTGTCTTTAAATGCCTGCCAAATATATGCATATAAATAATATGTCAAATATAGGCAAAGATGTCACAGAACATTCGTACAAAACAGTGAGTTACAATGTTGCATTTAAAGAAATAGTTGAAAACTGAAAATCTGAGAACTTGTGGCCATAACTACATTTTAAAGTTGCAATGAAAGTATACTTTATGTACATTGTATTTGGATATAAATGTTATGTATACGCCCTCCTCAGTCTGAAGTACCAAAACGTCAGTCTAACAAGGCAAGTGGTAAAATAAAAAGCCTTAAATATTCATTCATACTATATTCATACGAGTGAGAAGTTGAACACAAATGTAGTTTAATGCAAACTGTAAGTTAACTATTCACTGACAATACAGCATCAGTAACAGAGCGCACGTGCCCCAGCGAGAGCCTCCATAACACAAACACAAATCCGGAAAGAACAAAGAGCGCATATTTGTATAAACGTGGTAATGTTTAAAAGTATAAATTACCATAGTTATATTTCCTGACCGACTTATTCGTAGCAACGGCTAAAACGCGAACAGCGGTGAGTCAGGAAGCGCGCACTGTCTACGCTCTTCAGGAAAGGAAGGATGAGCGGCCTGCTCGAGTATTTATATGACGCATCCGGGTACTACGCGACGTCAACTCTGCGTTTATACGTCACATCCGCCGAAACAATGCGAAAGTATTTTGCGGGACTTTTGCTTGGTTGGTTTGCTTTAGTAGTCCTCAATCCGAAGGCTGCAGCCTGCGGAGGTTGCATATGCAGGCTGCATACCTCATCAAGCCTGGTTTATTTAAGGTAAATGAGCATTACATTCGCAAGTATTAAGCATATTACAACAATTTACGATTAACTAAGAATAATAGTCAACTTTATAATTGTTAATATTCTGAAATAAGACAGTATTGATGACGTATGCAGCCTAGATATGCGACCTCCGGAGGCTGCAGCCTTCGTATTGAGAAACTGCCTTTTTCATCACTAAAGTTAAACTTTTTTCAGTGCTTTGAACAATAAACAGAAAATGCATTTACTAGAAGATTTACAAAAGAAGACTGAGATTACACTCAATTTTCGTTCACACTCTGTACATATCAAGTAAAAAAAAATAAAAATAAAATAAAATACATCAAAGACAGTGTAGTAGCGGGTTTTCATATTCTGAAATCAAAATAAAATATCCCCTTTGGGACTTTTCATCCCTTTTAACGTCTCCAAATATATAAAAAATTCATCTTTAAACACCACAAAACTTGGGGGAGTTTTACAAAATTTACATTTATGAATTTAAAATTTTAACAGCATCAACCAATTATTTACAACTTAGGATACAATATTGTCCTAATCTTTGCTGAATGCAACCAAAAGCATCATTACATAAAGCTTGTACTAAATTACAATGAAAAAACAATTGTTCAACTGTTTCTATATCCAAATTGCATACTTGGCATATATTAGAGTCCCCAACATAAAATCCTAAAAATTATTTTGCAGGATAAATGTGATTCATCATTTTGAAGTTCACCTCTTTATACTAAAGGAAATGTAAGAAAATGTATTCTTATTTTAGAAACTTCTTTTTTTATCAAAATGACAAAATACTTAAGATCTCTTTACTGGTCCTGTTTTGTCATGTTTTTCTATTTTGTCATGTTGCAATAGACAATTTCTTGAAAAATCTATTAAAAAAAATTTATCAGAAAAATTGACATTTTCTATCTTAAGACCTGAATTTTTAGGAATTATTGTTAAATATTTTACTTGTTTCTTAACTAAATTAATAATTTGCAATGGTATACTCTTTATAATTCTATTGTATATTTTAGGGGAGCAATTTCTTTTGTATTTACCAAAAAAATCACAATTTAAAATCAATTTAATATATCCCCTAAGTTGTCCATAATATGCCTTTCTTCCACCAATCATCAATAAAGAGAGTTTTTTTCTATTCACCAAAACACCTGTTATTCCAGATAGACATGTTATTTGGGCTAAAATTATGTTTAAAAATCAATTTCCAGTACAATAGTACTTGTTGATGAAAAGTAGAAAGATTTATGGGTAGTTTAGACCAGTGGTTCCCAAACTTTTTCAGCGTGTGGCCCCCCTTGTGTACGGTGCAATTCTTCGCGGCCCCCAAAAGAAAATGTGTGACAAAAAACTGTTATAAAACTCAACATTTTAATAAAAAAAACATTAAATTATACAAAAAAGTAGTGCTTTTGGTTGGTAGCCTTATTTTTTTAGGTTTAATTACACAGAATTCATGCTAAATTAATGTATTTCATAAAATGTCATAAAACTGGGGCCCCCCTGGCACCATCTCGCGGCCCCCCTGGGGGCCCCGGCCCCCAGTTTGAAAACCACTGGTTTAGACAATTCAAAGTGGCAACCTAATAAAAAACTAATACCACCAAATTTTTAACAAAAAAAAACTGTAAGAATTTAAAAACAAAAAAGAGATTTAAAGATAAACACTTGAGTTTTAAAACTCCATACATAATATTAAAGTCATTTGTTTTAAGACCACCCTTCATAGTCTTTAATCATATCATTTTTATGGACTTGTTGACTTTTCATTTTCCGTATGAAATCAAAATGTAGCTTGTTTATTGCCTTTATATTTTTAGCAGATAATGCTAAAGACAAACATGGAAAGATGAATCTAAAAAGACTTTCAACTTTTGTTAATAAGATTCTACAAATTTTTTTTATGTCTCTCTGCAACCAGTTGTTCATTATTAATCTACATTTCTCAAAATTTTTTCAATATTTAAGTTTTCTAAATTATCTGTTTTCTTAAGTATTTAATCTCTTTTTTTAATGGGATACTACGGGGGATCATGGATAAATCTTGCATTTTGACATATTCTCTAAAGTTAAAACCTCTGAAAATCATGATAAAATAAATTATATTTTATATCTGTCACGAGTGCTGGTTTATTAAGCGTGTTTTATACATCTGGAAATTTGCATTTGATGATTTTAAGTTTTTAACAATGCACTCACTGTACAACCAGAAGATATATTTTTGATGCAACCTATAAAAGAAATTTCACAGTTTAACCTGTTTACAGTTTCTTGCCAACATTTATTTTACTTAAAAAAAATTAGACAACTAAACGCCTTTAATTAATGGCTATAAAAACAAATTCAACAGTTTGTATAATGTTAACTTTTACCTATTCCATCCAAACTTTAAAGACTCTTTTAGTTAGTATAAAATTCATTTGCAATGTGACTATAATTATTGCTTTAAATCACTACCCATAAATTTTGTTTAAAAAAATTAAAATAATTTCTATTATCATGTAATAATTATGTTATTATTAATTTTCCACTTTTAAGCTCTGTTTTAAAAAAAACAATAATGGTTAATCCCTATAGCTTATACTCTATTTTGTGAATTTTCTGCTATGTAAATATAGCAGTAGTATCCTGTAATAATTGAAAACCATTTATTGTACAACAAGTGCTGTGATCTGCTCCTCGCTGTCATACATACACAAATACATCTGACATAAAGTGAGTCCTTCTTGTATGTTTATTGATCATTCAGTACTGTGGACAGTATTAACACTGGACCAAATCTCTCCTCTCCTCACATAGCAGCAAAGGTCGTCTGAATACACACACAAACACACAACTCTCGACATGCACACACACAACTGCCAACAGCCTGCCATTCACTTTCCTTAACATAAACCTGACCCAAGTAGCCAGTAAATAAATAACTTTCTCTTTGGATGATGTCATCAGTAGGGGACAAAACGAATGATCGGCTGTGGCAGCAGGTTTTGATGATGGAATCAATGCGTTCACACACGTCACACAATCACACACAAACACATAGATATATAGGATTCTGTCTGTCTTCGGCTATACACTTACAACAGTAGTTTGTAAAATACATTAAAGTAAAATATACATGATTAGCAATAGCAAGCCATTATCACAGGATAGTATTACAGGGACTTTAAAACAACACAATGTCACACATCATTATGGCTGGAATGCTGTCTGTCTGTTTTATCTCTCTCTCTCTCTCTCTCCTCAGTCTTAGGTCATAGGTCAGTACCTTCACGGTCCTCCCCATGCTCCGGTGACATCCAATAGTTGCACCATATTACAAAAACATAAACAATATGGCTCGCGTAACCCCCAAACACACACGCACACATTTACAACTTTTTTTAAAACAGTTTGAAATGTTAGCAAAAGAGAGGAGAGAAGGTCTGTTGCTCCATCAGGGGCTATACACTGTCCATTAGCAGCATTATCCAACAGATTTATTGCAGGAGTGTCAAGTCTTACGCATTCACACACAAACACACAAACAATCAGACACACCGTGTTGTGATGGTACCAATGAATATGAAACGTTGATAAAAGTTGTGGCTCCCAATGATAAAGTTCAATCCTGTAGATTCACAATACAAGTCCATGATTCAGCAGCAATATAAATGAATGGCATCACTCTTTCAGAGGATCTCATGGTTGCGGGCCAAACTGGGCCACATATAGTTCGACACGATTGTGTCAATACTGAAACCTTGTGTATAAATGGAGTAAGTGCTTGCCGAAGGTGATGTTGGATGAATTCAACTGTCTTTCTCCGTTTGGCTGAGAGATGCTGACAGTTTGATATTTTGTGCAATAAAGCAAAGGAACAAAATGAAAACACTGTATGAAGTGTACCTGTAAAAATATCACACATATAGCATTGTGTAAATATATATTTATATATACTAAAAATCTTCTAAAGAGCTAAATATGACATCTAAAACATTTATAAAGAGTTACTTTCACAAAAAAACAAAAATAAAATGACCAAATAAAAGCATATTATTTTTCTGAAAGTGCTATTATGAAACATGCCCGAAAACGGAGGCTTTCCGAACATTTTAAGCTTAACAACCTTCAGCTTCTGAGGAAATCAATCGAAAAAGCCCAAACGTTGAGCCCATATACACACAGATCTGCTTTCAGAGGACTTAAAGATAAAGATGTGTTTTTTTAAAGCGATGCAACCCTGTATCACGTAATTATGTAATTATGAGACTTTTCCGTGACACTGACACGTTTTTCCACCTTCTTTGCGTGAACATGTCTCGTATTTCTGTTAACGTTTCACTGTCACGTATTTGTTACTCAACTTTTTTGTCCTATTTTCAATAATTGACGCTTCGGTTTAGGGTTAGATTTGGTGTTTGCGTTAGGATGTCACTTTAAAGCAACACTACAGAGTTTTTGCTCTTTGCTCCCCCTACAGGTTAGAAGCATAATTGTCCATTACCACTGTCGTAAATACTGCGGCATAGCTGGCTCTGATTGGATTGTAGGTCTGCCGTAAAGCAAGTTTTTGTCGTTTTCACTCGAACTACAGGACCGCGACCCGACGGTTGGAAACTTCTTTAGTGCGGTTTTGGCCGATAGAGGGCTGCAAAGCAAATGTGAAAGTGTCATTCACCCCGTTTCGAATGGATGAACGACTGAAACTTTTTTGGAAACATTATTTTAAGGAAAAAAAACTTGCTTTAAGTTTTGATTTCAACCTTTTTTTCATGATTTATTTTTTATATTTTATGATTTTTAAACTATTGTGTCTGGCATTAGGGTTAGAGTTGGGTTTGGGTAAGGATGTTGAAGTGAAGCGACAATGGTAAGAAAATAGTAAAAACAGTATACGTGACATGTTCACTCAAAAAGGCGGAAAAACGTTTCAGTGTCATGGAAAACACGTGACTATAGCTAAGTAATTTCGTGATACTGGGTTGAGCGATTGAGGTGTTTCTATTCGACTACAGTATCTAACTGTACCAGTCGACAGCTTCAGTGTGTGAACTTTCAATGATAATCGCTTCATGGCAAACATTCATAGATTTAACTTTCAATTCAAGATCCTCAAGCCGAATGTTTTCTTCAGAGCAGTGTGTCACGACAGGGTCTGTCACAGATTAGGTTTTGGAGCTTCAAATGACACAGCAAAGATGATGATGATATGAATTGGATTGTTTCATTGATAGCTTTGATCAGTGCAACAGCCAGCATTCTGGTGAATGTTAAAAATGTTTGAAAAGGATGAACGAGTGTGTGCGTGTGAAAGAGATAGAGATTGTCCATCTTTCCCTTTGTTGCTTTGTATTGTGAAGCAGTTCTGTGCTGGTATCCGTTGAGGCTCTTACGATGAGCAGCAGCATCAAACATGAAAAACAAATACGACAAATCTGAAAGGAAATAAAAAACGTAACGAGATGAGCCTTCCTGCCTTTATCTACGAGGGGTCTGGTTGCCTTTGGCTGTGAAGAGTTGTGACACGGTCACTTAAATGCTGGTAGTTCGGTAACAAACAGTTTATGAGCCACAGAAACAAATAAACAGAGCAGAACTTTTAACATTCGACAATATCTTTTAGCTTTGATGGAACTTCAACATCACTAGAAGTTCAAAGTGCTAATGAGAGGACTTTAAAAGCTATGCACTCTCCGACGGACGATTTGTGAGCAAAATTTCACTGCAAACCGCTAAAAACACACAAAAACAGTGTATTTCACTTTTAGTTACAGTTGTCGGTGACGTTTGGTATCCTCCACTATCCTCAAAATCATGATCCTTCATAAAGTGATACTGGCTTGAGTAAGGTGAACGTTGCATTGGCGGAAATTGGTTTAAGTTTAAGGGCTAAGGTGATTACAAATGCAATTAAGTGCTACAGTTAGTTTGGGTTACTGGAAGGCCTGGTGAAAGCGAGGCAGAGTGGTGGTTGTATTGAGAGATGGTGGATGCGTGTAATTCGGAGCGAGCGCGCTGGTTTGCGTTTGGAGTGTGTGAAGGAGGCTGAGAGACTCTGGTGTGTCTTGCATGGGCGTGGTTAGCGGTAGCCCCTCCTCCTGGCTGTAAGGCACTCCCAAAGCAGGCCCCGCCCCTTGGCTGTAAGGCAGAAAGTTGAAGAGCGGCGACAGGAAGTCCAGGGATGAGGACGTATCTCCGGTCGCCGTGGCGGAGGCGCTCAACTTGGGAGCGTCCTCGGCCTGTAGCTCGAGGAGGTAACTCTCAAGCTCCGCCCTCAAGGGCTGCGGCGGCGAGTATGAAGCGTGACCAATGGGATACCTTAATGTTGGTGAGGAGCGCGGCTCCATCAAGTCTACGGGCTCCGCCTTAACCCTCAGCAGATCGTTAGCGTGGCTCTTCTTGACGTGGCGAGTGAGATGGTCTTTACGGCCGAACCGCTGGGCGCAGTACTGGCACAGGAAGTCCTTGCGCCCCGTATGCACGACCGAGTGCCGTCGCACGTCCTTGCGGGTGTAGAAGCGCCTCTCGCATTGTTCGCACTGATGGCGTTTCTCCTTAGCGGTGGTGGCGCTTTTCCCGGCGTGGCCGCGCAGGTGCTCCAGCAGCAGGGGGGTGGTTGGGTACGGCTGCAAACACACCTGGCAGGTGAGGTCTCCGCGGTGGGCGGCGTGCAGGGCTTGATGTCTCCGAAAGCCCAGCTTGGTATTGTAGCTCTTGCCGCATTCTGTGCAGCTGAAGGCTTCCTTGTTGGGGTCGTGCGTGTGGAGGTGATTCTTCAAGTGATCTTTACGATGAAACATCTTCTCGCAGTAGCTGCACTTGTGTGTCTTTTCTGGCGAGTGTGTGGCCATGTGCCTACAATCGTAAACAGGCAACGCTGTTAGTTGACCATTCAAGAATATCTACAGCTTCTCATAGAAGTAACGGTACATTCACACGGGACAGAAACGTTAACGCTTGACGGAAGGCTTGTCTGAAGCAATGGCCAACAGCCACAGTGACCGCTACACATGCTCCGGTATCCCATAAACGTAATTGGCTAGCTCTGCCTAGGTTATTTACATAAGGTGATCTGATTTTCTGATGCACACGTTGCCGCTTCAAAAGTTGGGAAATGTTCAACTTCTGCCGCGAGCAACGCAATGACGCGGCACCGACAGATCCACAATTCAGTTTGGCAATGCATGACGTCACCCATTAAAAGTGATTGGGAAGCGTCAACGCTTACGCCCCGTGTGAATGTACCGTAAAATGCTACACACACAGTATCAACTATCACAGCACTGGGATTTTTCCATTTTTAATATGCTTCTAAATCAACATCATTGTTGCTCTTGAAAGAAAATTCTTATGAAGCTTTTAGCCTGAATCTGCCGTTCAGGTCTTAAAGGTGCAATGTGAGAATTTTAAAAGGATCTCTTGATGGAAATGCAATATAATATCCATAGCTATACTATAAGTGGTGTATAAAAATTACTTCGCCAATTTTGTCTACATACACCGAGGGTCCCCTTACATGCAAGTCGCCATTTTATGCAGCCATGTTCCTACAGTAGCCCCAAATGGACAAACTTTTCTATACAACGGGTTTTGTTACTAAGTTGTTTCAGATGATTATGTGTTTGTCTGACCTGTGGCGACAACCGTAGCTTCTCTATGCTTTGCGAAAAGGAGGGGTGAGCTGTGGACTGATTCTCACCCGCTAGATGTCGCTAAAAGTCCCACATTGCACCTTTAAACAACATCTTGTCCCTGTGATAGTGTGGATGTCCTTCTGGTACATCAGTTTCCCCCCACAGTCTATCAGAGTCACTAAATTGCAATTTCCCAAGATGCTATGATAGGCTCCAACCCTCCCCTGATCTTGTATAGGATAAGTGGGTTTGGAAAATGCATGAATAGATGAATGGATGTATGGATGGACTATTCTGGAAGTATAGAGATTCAATTTTCTGAAGACCCAAATATGCAATGATTGGGGAAACTCATGCATTTAAGGGTTAAAGTTCTTCACACTCGACAAAAAAATGAAGGTTCCTAAAAGTTTCTAAGAGTGTATTTAAAGTTTGGATCACTTAAAAACAGGTGGTTTTGCAAAAGTGAGACATGCCGGATATGCACGAGCTCATCAAAGTGCAAGTGAGCAAGGCCTACCGTAGCAGTTTATACTTGGAGACGAAAGCCTTGCTACAGTCGTTGTGAGTGCAGCGGTAAGGCCGCTCCCCCGTGTGAGAGTACGAGTGGACCTTCAGCTTCTCCAAGCTGTTGAAGGACTTCTCACACAGCTGACAGGAGAAGTTCTTCCTCATTTTCCCCTCCACCCTCCTCTTCCTCACTCGACAGCGTTCTGCCGTGTCGGGGCAGTCGTCAGGAGCTACGGTTGCCATGGCAACTTAGCGGCAGCAGGCCATGTGGTGGACGCGTGCGATGTGTCCCAGCATAGACGGAGCGAGAAAGTCCAAATCTTCAACACAGCAGAGACGCAAGGTCCTACAGGAATGATGGAGAACAATGCATTATCTCAAGACCATCGATAAAAAAAATATTCATGACTAATGTCATCAGTGTGGACTTAAAGAAAGAGATCTGTTGTCATTATTAACTTAAATCACTTACATTTCTGTTTGTTTTTCACACAAAGCTAGTAGCTTCAGACTGATTCTATTTACATTTATGCATTTGGCAGGTGCTTTTATTCAAAACGACAGGAAAGGGCATTCAATCTATACATTTCTTTTATCAGCAGCATGCGTGCTAATGCAATGCTTTATCTACTGAGACACACTAACACTTAAACAGCATTTAAATGTTTATGGCAGGTGTTTTCTGTCCTTTTCAGGGTTGGCATGTAGGGTTGATATGAAAGTTTTTTGTATAAGACCTTAAAAAGAGGCTTCAAAAACTCCACTTAAAAAGTATAAAGATTTATTGATTCAATATAACACAGTTATTACTGTTGTAAACACAGTAATTTATCCACTTAAACGAATTTTAAAGCAACAAGAAACTAAACAAAAGCAATAATCATTTGATGATGTGACAAACATTCGTAAAAGCAGAAAATACACTCAACAGAAGTTCTCACTGGGGTGTTTTTAAAAAGCACGCATTTGTAAAAAAAAAAAAAAAGGTGCATATTGCTTACAGGTATATACGGTTCCTCAAAGGTACATATCTGTACACTGTAAAAAAAATCCGTAGAAATTACAATGTTATTGCAGCTGGGTTGCCGGTAATTTACCGTAGATTTACATTTATGTTATTTACTGGCAAGAGTTTGTGTAAAGTTAAATACATTTTAAATATTAACAAGTTTTTATCTTTACAGAATAAAACTATACAATAACAGCCTCATGCAAAGCATTCTGGGGAACCAGAAATCGTCATCAACGTTTTTCTGTTTTTTGCTTCAGATTTTGTTTCCCAGAATGTTTTGCTTGATGCTGTTTTTTTAGTTTTACTCTGTAAAGACAAAGACTTGTAAATGTTTAATGTTCATCTAACTTTGAACAAAATATTGCCAGCAAAAAACATAAATTTAAATCTACGGTTAATTACCGGCAACCCAGCTGCAATTTCTACGGAATTTTTTTACAGTGTACCAAAATGGTACATATTGGTATATTTTTAAAAGGTACCGTCCCAATAACTTTTGTACTTTTTTCTATGAGTGTACAAAAAAAATGCTTCTCAAACCTTCAATTTAAACAAACAGAAGCGACTAGAGGCTTCCGGCTTAGATTTATTAATCCATTATATTAAAGTCTAGTGCATAATACAGCAATAAAGACCAAATATCCAAGAAATCCAGATTCAAAGCATTCAGAGAGCACACAAAGCCTTTCTGCATGATGTTAAATTTAATATACAGAGCTTTTTAAAATTATACCCTGAATTTAATTTGTTTTCTTGTAAATATACAGAGAAAAAGGCTAATTAATAAAATGTCTTTAAGAAGAGCCCATAAAATTGTAAACTATTTAACTTTTATATTTGATGTTAACTGTACAGGACACAGACATAATCGTTCAGCTCAAAATGTATCTCAATTAAATGATTTACTTGATTTATTTTATATAAAAGGATGAGACAATGTGTTTTAAATGGTTTGAGCAAATCCACACTTAAAGATGTGCTAAACACAACTTTTATTAAGTTTATCTCTTAAGTAACAATTGCACCCAGAAAGTAAGACACATCTTGTTTATATGTTTGGATCTAATGATCTAAGGTTTAATAAATGGAGGCAAGAAAAATATTTTATATCAATGTCCAGATAGCCTGCTGCAAATGGTCTTTAAAATAAAGTACTATTATTTTCTTTGACAGAAGTTACCTCAGATGTTTTACACGAATAAAGAAAAACTTATTTTTAGAAAAACTCTCTTTTTAGATAGATTATGCTACTGTAAGGCTGTTATATCCAGAAATCCTTAACTTAGTAATGCTTATACTAATCTACTTTTTCTTTACTAAACTATCTCTCTCTCCTATGCACTACATTAATGCAGATATTTTCTGACCTATTCAGACCCATTACCCAGACTCTCTGCCAACCTGTACACTGTATTATCCATAAACAAACATTACACATCAGTGTCCCTCTTTACATCATTTCATACAGTATGCCAACTGTCTAACAGAGAGAATATTTCATTTTTTTAACAATGGTTTATGTTCCATAAAATCAAACAAGCCAGATGTCCACATTTACAAATAAATGAAGAAATAAATAAAATATTTGAAGATTTTTAGAATCTATCTACAGAGCTCTGAATGAAAATCCTACCACTTAACCACTATCTACAAAATAAAATCAAATGCAAAAATAAATGAAAATCTTTCAATGTAAGATTGTCATTAAACATATTTAAATTGTGAACATTTAAGATCATTTTTTTCAAAGATATTTTCTCACACTACTTTCTCAAACTTTATTTTTATATTTTTCTGATGTAATTAAATCTGATAAACTGTGGGTTATGTTGCATACAGTTACACCTTCAAAATGTCTTGTATTTAACAAAAATAAAATACTTAAAAATGCTAATAACAATTATTTTAAATAATAATAATTATTGGTTTGTCATTCAGGATTGGCATTACTTTAATAAAGAAATTACATTTATACAAAACCTTATTATGTATTTATTATATATATATTTACAAACTTTATATTTTTTTAACAAAACATAATCCTAAAATATATTTAAACATTACCTTAATCCTTAATTAACACAAGGCTGAAATGTTATGTTTAGTTTAATCTTACTTAAACACATTGCTAATCTTTCTAATCTTGAAAGGGTTTTCTGGATTGCATATTTAATATCAAATAAATTTTACACACAAAAGCATAATCTTTATCTTACAACCTTCCAAATACTTAATTAAATGGTAACTTAAATAGTTTTATATAAAACATACTAGTAA
This sequence comes from Misgurnus mizolepis, assembly GCA_025389145.1. NCBI lineage: Eukaryota > Metazoa > Chordata > Actinopteri > Cypriniformes > Cobitidae > Misgurnus > Misgurnus mizolepis. The sequence continues at coordinate 68,927,881 of JAIFKI010000001.1, forward strand.
ATAAATAATCTTAAATAGTTTTTGAAAGAATTGCAATGTTATGCACAAAAAAGATTTGATTTAATAAACAATAAGATCATAATATTCACTTCACATTTGTAATGTTACCTTCAATCAAATTCAATTGTAACATTACAATCAATAAAAATAAAACCATATAAAATAATTTGTATAAAAATTACATTTGTTTCTTTCACAAATAAATACATATTTTAGCTTTAGAAATGTTGATCTATGGTTAATTTTTAATTACATAATTTTTTAAAGAAAATGCAGCAAAATACATAATTTCACTTAAGAGAAACTAGAAAAGTATACTATAACATGTTACTGTACCAAATCTTACTTTTGAATTTTCATTACACTTCTGTATCAACTTTCTGAGTCTTCCGATGGATTTCATTGTCTAAAAAAACGCATTTTGACATGTTTTACTGTTGAACTAGTGTTTAACTTTCCCCTGTGAAACCAATCGACGCATTTTGTCATAATATGGACGCTACACAGGTAACTGTGTGCTGTTGTTTCCACAGAGCGCGAGCTCACTCGCTTATATCAGCTGCACAACATTCATAACAACTGCGCAGTAAACCCGATGACCCCATTCAGCTCAATGGCTATAAAAAAGAACATCCAGGAGCAATAAGGATGGGGGTCCTTCATGCACTCTTTTAGGAGGGGAATCTCGACCCCCTCCCTATTCAATCCGTCTCATACAGAAATCACCCCACAACAAAACTCTCACACATATCAAATGTACATTAAATCATTAAACCACGCTGTAAGATCTCTGTAGCTACTTCAAAGCAGTAGATTTCTATAAGTCGCCATCACGCGCACAAGCTCTGTATACGAACCATATGATTGCAAGCTATAGAATAAATCAGCTCTGATGTTGTGCACCACACCCAACAACACTGATAAGATTAGTAACTTAGCCATTAAAGCAAAACGCAAAACACATCAATTCCCATTCAACAATCATCGCAAGATGGACATTCCAAGAATGGACAAAACCTGAACATACAGGAGTTTGGTATCGGCCAATTAGTCCCCCTTCACTTCTCCCACCATTTTGGTTGTTTGTGATATTGACAAGTAACTTTCTCTTTCGATAATGACCCACGCTGCAACTTTCTATCACTTTCTGACAACTCAAATAGAGTCAATAAAGACACCGACTGGGTCTCCGACGCAGTCATCACGTTTGAAACTGTGACAAAACAAAACCCCAATGTGTTTATTAAATGTCGCGTTTAAATGCCACTGCAAACATGGAAAGGTGCATCTAACGCAAACCCCGTGTTTACTGTCGCCTCGCGTGCACGTTTGTGTCAAAATATTCACACTATGTCCGCAGCGTGCATTTTATTTCATTTTATCGGCATTTAAACGCGCGTGATTTCGCCACCGCTATCCTCGTAGCGCCGTCGTTATTATATTCAGAGAAAATCTTTAAACAAAATTATTGCAAGAAACTTTTCTGAACTTTTTCACAACTACGAGCCTTTTTCTGTTTATTGACATTCGTTCACGCGCAACGTGACGTGAGAGAAACAAACAACAGATTTTCTGCGGTTTTTCTATATCGTTCGCTCTTCCGCTGCTTTTCTCTCAAGTCCCGAGCTGGGCGCTGATTAACGCAAACTTTTTTTCTCTAGCTCACCCCTCTCTCATAATTTGAATAACCCCGATATTTTAATTGAAGAACGCCGTAACAATTTTGATAACTGGCATGAAACTCACCATGGGAGCGTTAACATCCTTTCTACGGCGTTTTTCTTGACTTTCAACTATTCCCCGGATTTTTAATAATTTTTTTCTCATATTTTTTGCTGGACGCGGCGGGCCTAAAAATTGTTTGCTTTCCCCTCTTTCCAGCAGCCATTGTGTTTGCGCTGCGATTCAACCGAACCTGTCTTTTGGCCACGCCCACCCAGGGACCCTCCTCCTCGCTCGCGCTTGTGATTTGTGTAACAAACTGTCATTTTCATATTTCGCTGTCTGTGACTGTCCCTGTCATATCATCTAAAATTAAGGACTCGTCAATGATTCTGTCAATCGGCACGACAGAGTTTAATATCTCTCTAGTTAATAGGCGGATACAACTATCATTGTCTTCACGTCATTGGCTAAAATAGGTGTCAATCCGTACAGACGTCACCGTCAACTAGCAGTTGGATTGGCTATCGATGCCTGTCAATTACTCCTAAGTGAACTAACTTAGTTTAGTTGTGCTGTGTTTTTGCTCTGACGCTTGTTTTGACATGAGGAAAGGTTGAGTGTTCTTGTGCGGGACATAAATGTGAGTGCATGCAAAGTAAACTTATCGCTTAGATCTTAACACGCACTTTATAATTTCCATGATGATTTATTGGTAAAAAGCTCACACGTTAAATATATTTTAGCTTAGCTAATGCTAATGCTAACAGTCGCCTCTCACCGGTTTGAATGACAGTGAGGTTAAAGTGGAGCGTTGGGTAACTTGTGTGTCCTGTGTTGAGGTGTTTTTCACCCTCTATAATAATTTTAAACATTTAAAGCAATACATTTAAAGGTGTTTGTTTTGCAGTAGTCTCTTTGCGCAACCCTTTTAATGATCAGATTTATTGTACTTTCTATTTTCACACAAACTTTCCATCTGATAAGGAAATTGTATGTGCATCCTTAATGAGATTGCTTGTGTAACTTGAGCACTTCTACATTCCAGCTGTAAAACTGATGCATTTTGAGGATGAATAGCAAATCAAGTGCTCAGAAGCTTCGCAATGTGGATATCAACCCCTGCATTGAGGTCAGTCGCACCTGTATTCGCTTCTGTATTTTTCCTCAGTATTTTAGATTTAAATTCCCCCTAAAAATGCAATTTCTTTAAACTATACATTATAACATAGATAGTCATCTATGTTAGGATAGAGTTAATGAAGCTTGGACTTTGAAAAAATAAATTATGTGCAGTACTGTAAACCTTAAAGGTATAGTTCACCCAAAAATGAAAATGATTTGATTTAATTTTGTTGGTCTTTGTATAGTTCCTATAAGTCCATTTGTGTGATTTTAATGGTTTTATCACTTTACTGTTTTATAATGTTGAAAATACTAATAATAAATAAATAAATAAGTGTGTCCAAACTAGTTTAATCATACAGTTTGTCATATCATAAACAGTGCTGTTTCATTTTTAATTTGCATAGGAAAGTGACAGATCCCAAAAATGTCTGGATGCGTATAACTACGATAAGAACATGTGTTCTGCATACTTCCTAAAGTATAAGAACTGCAGGAAGTACTGGGTAAGGATACTGAGACACCTCACAATAAAACATTTGCTATTGTAGAGCTTTGCTGACTTTTCAGAATCATTTCACTGCAATTCATTTTAATATCTTTGTAATGTAATCATCATAACAAAATGTGTGTTATAATAAATGCAATATTAATTTGATACATGTTCTGGGGTCCTTGCTCCTCCTCTCTATCCATTAGGGGTCCTTGGGCTAAAAAGACCTCCGCTGTAGAGAAATTCTCCATGCAAACATAAATGCAGGCCTTTCACCCCCTTAAAGCCTCCATAACACACACATTGTTTATGCATATCTGATGTTAATCTGGAGTACTTGTAGAGTAGTATTACATCTTTCATATCACCAAAGTTTCAGTATCAGGCTTTAAGTTTATCAGATTTATAAAAGACAGATTGGGAGGAGCAAGTTACGAGTCAACACTTTATACAACACTGACTGGATAACTTATGATTCACTACATGTTCGTGTAATTTATATAATATGCACTTATGCACCTATTTCCAGCATAACACAGAAGTGTTATTTACCGCACACTGTAAACCCGGATAAGTTCTACTAACTCAAAAAAATTGAGGCAACTGATTGCTGCTATTTTTCTAAGTTTGCCAACTTAAAAGTTTTGAGTACTGACAACTTCAATTCAAATCAAAAAATGTATTTATCTAAACTTAGATAAAGTCTTATATAAATTAAATTACATAATTTATGTAACTTAAATTGTAGTAGTAGTTTTACTTAAATATTTTGTGGCAACTGATTGCCTTGTTTTTCTTAAGTTTCCTGTGCTCTAATATCTAATTTTACAACTTAACAGAACACTGTAAAACCTGACAAGTTCAGAGTACTCCAAATATTCAAGTAAACTAACTACCATTTAATTTTGTTCACAAATCACAGAAACATATCATGTGACTCAAGAAAATTTGATACCAGTGAAAGTGTGTTGAGACTGAGCTCAGTGCTGACTTTCACATAGGTATTGTTTATGTGATAAAGCAACACATTATTGACCTAAAGCCTAAGCACAGGCACTACACTTCTGAACAATGGTAAGCACAAAACAAAAAAATTGCCAACTTTTCTAAATCTCCAACATAAATAAATGTTTAACACTACTGAGTCTTTTTGTTTACTAAAAACCACATAAAATATCACTTAATTTCAAAAAATGCTCTCGTTTTGCAGGCTCATGCAAAGCATGCTGGGAACTGAACCTCCTCAACCAGTGGTGTTGATTTAACCTTAAAATGAAGTAAATTTGCAGTGACAGACTCTTTCTTAGCTTACCTGGCAAATTGAACTTATCACAACTACCAAAAGTTTGTAATTATTTGCATCCAAGAGCAAATTCATCCGTTTAAAACAGGGGTGCCCTTTCAATGATGATGTCACTTTTTGGTAAAAACCGCCACTAGAGGGCTTTTGACTTAAAATATTTAATTATGGTTGAATCTACTTTTCAAGTTCCCTTAACTCTTTACCTTTGGTGTAGTTGTAAAAACTCAAAACATTTTTATTGTTAACTTAAATCTATGATAGATGTTGAATGAACTCAAAAATAATAGTTAGGTAAACTTTTTGGCACATTTTGAGTACCAGGTACTTTCTGTTATAAGTTAGTTTTATTGTTTGGTTTTACAGTGCATGCAACTCATGACCCGGTTGGGACTTTTCAATGAAATCCAGCGTTAAACCAACACACACCCAAAACTACACTGCTACCCTGGATAAACAAACTATATCCATTGTTTCCATTAGGCTGGCTTACTTCTCCTTACATCCATAAACACACTCCTTCTTTCGTGCAATTGTTAAGTCTTGACATTAAACAAAGTTGCCGCGTGATGTTTGTAAGTTCTAGCGTTTACCGCTGATTGATGGGTGGGCGGGGTTTTCTGGCGGAAGTGCCCATAAAAAGAAGTGATGCGTATAGTTTACCCCTGACATGTCAGCTGGAACCGTAATCTATAAAAACTTTCCGTGACTTGTGCGAACCCTGGCGAAGTGCATTCGGCACAGAAATACTCTGTAACACGTCCAACTTTTTTGACACTTTGCATTTGTTTAGCATGAGGAAACAACTCTTAAACAGTGTTAATAAGTCAAAATGCATACCATTGAACCCCCTCAAATGTTAAATGATTAGACCTAAACATGGTTGTGTGTAAATGTAAGTTAAAGGGACACAAGGCAGCATTTTTATGTTAATAAATCATCTTCGTAAGTCGGTATATGGTTAAATGACTCATTACCGGACGAATGAAGACACTCTCGCCCGCCCCTACCGTCTGTAGGAAGATTACCCCACTTGCAAGTTCGCTGTATCTGACCCGGTGTCCTTGAGTCTCGCAAAGTCTCAAATATCGCGAGAAGCAGGATCACTTTACGGCAAACAACACAGAGGCAGGCGAGCTAAACACGGCTAGCGATTGTTGCAAATGGCAGAGCCGGAGAAGAAGCATCGAAAACCCTTGACGGAAGGGAAACATAACTGGATTGGAAATAAGCTGATAAACTTGGTTCCGAGGGGAGAGGGACAACAGTTCGTTTTTACGACAGTGTGTTTAAAAAGCATTTACTTTTAGACACTAGGGGGAGCTCGTAGAGAAATATTACGCAGACTTGCCTAGTTTCCCTTTAAAAACATTTGTACTCGGAGCCAGAAAAGACAACATTAGTGATTGAATCGTTTTATTATGATGCTGAATATCATTTACATTTTCTCTCTTAACTCTTTTTAGCATGCCATGATGCTTCAGCGAAGACGAGAGGGAGTAAAGCCAGATATGCCGACCGCTGAGGAGCGTGAGCGGATCATTGCGGCCCTCGGAGGGAAACCCTACTGACGGCACGGCAGAAGTCAACGCTCAAGTGCTCGCTCGACCTCACTGTCAGAGGAGGAACATGATGAACTTTAATATGATGTGCTGTGGTTTCAGTGCCGTGTGGGGAGAGAACGACTTATACCTCTTACTCACGCTACAATGACAGGCTAATAAAGCCTGATTTAAACAACATTCAGGAGTGCGCTTTTGAAGAGTGAGAAGTTTGATGTGTGTTTAGTTTCTTACTTTTTAATATCTGTAAATATTGTAATTGCCTGTTTAAAAAATGAACAATATTAAAATATTGATTAAAACATGAAAGCTCAAAGGTGTTTTGCAGGTAATAAAGTCCAGAGGTCAACTCAAGTGTTGTGACACAAACATTGGTTATAGGTTTGTGTTGATGTGGTCACAGACGGAAAGGAAGAATTTGCTAAATGCAAATAATTAAATGCAACTAACCTCTATACTTGCAGGCATTAAAGGTGCCGTAGAATGTAAAACTGTATTTACCTATAGCCGTAGATGAGTAATAACATATCGTGAGCCTCAAACACAATTGTTTCCCCCTTCAAATGTAAACCTTGTAAAGGACAGCTGGAAAACAGACCAATCTCAACATAACACCAACTGTGACGTTACAGTCGAGATGAACTCCCCCAACATTAAATTAAGTACAATGTTGTAACTACTGAATTAGCGCTATATGCTCATTATTATTCATGATCCTTTTAAATAGACCATTTCATTCAAAAGGCAAATCCGAGGGTTGTAAATGGACATGTAAAAACATATCTAGATCATCTTTGCACTTAAAACCTTCTATGTAAAAAGCAGAAAATAATTTAACAGATTATTTACATGCATTCTTTGGCACCTTTAAAGACTGTCCAGGACAAATTTACCTGTTATATGTTTCTTTATAAAAAACATTTTTGTTGACTTGTGCACAATAGACATTTTTGATCAGACACTAAAAACTATTTGTTGGCTGAACAATCATTACTTACTTAGTATTCATAACTTTTCCACCTCTACTTAACATTTTTAGTATGTATAACACAAAATTTAAGTTACCAGTTGAACTTAAATGTATGCAAAAATAAACATAAGTTAAAAAACATAACAATTGCGTCAAAATTAAGTAAATCTAGCATAACATTTTAAGTAACTATATGAGCCACATTATATGCTAATTTCTCATGATAACTTTCCAGCCAAAAATTCTGACATCTATCATAACCATTTTGTGAAGCAGTGTAAAAAATCCAACTTCAAAATGTTTTTACACCAAAGATAATTAAGTAACTTGAACAAAGATTTTTTGTTAAAGGGTGTCAATTCATTATTTTGTGTTCACTGAATGAAATAAGCATAATCATCCTGCTAACAAATATTATTTTGTTGACTGGACATACATAGATATATAAGTTTTGTCCAATTCGTTTACCCAACTTGCCAAACTGAGTAATTTGAACAAGCAATTTAAAAAAAATGGTCTGAATGGTTCCCAGCATGCATTGTGACATGTTCACTTCTTTGGTTAATATTTACTAAAAAAGATGACTGTTTTAATGTTTGTTGGCTTTATTTATGTTGTTAATGTTAGTTATATGTTGTATTTAGAGTATTTTGGATATTAATTGGATATAATAAATTGCCCTTTGCCTAACTTCACTCTAAAAAATAATGTGTTGGATTTACTTAAAATATATCCATGTACCATTTTTGCATCACACTTTTTAAGTAATCCCAACTTGGAATAATTTGACTTAAAATTAACAAGAAAATATGTGTTATATGAACTTAAATATTTGAGTTCATGTAACATTCTTTACTTTAAAATTTTAGTACACAAAACACAGATTTTCTCGTTAATTTTAAGTAAAATTATCCAAGTTGTGATTACTTTAAAAGTTTAATGCAAAAATGAATAATTAAGTAAATCCAACACATCATTTTTAGAGTGTATGTTGGGTGTCCTGAACTGAAACATGTAGTCTTTACATGTACTGTATGTGCATTCTGTAGATTTTAGTTAGTGTCCACATGGGGGTGCAATGTTCCCACAACAAATAATGCAACATGCTGTTTCTGATTTGAAAAACACTTGAAAACTTTTTAGATCACCAGTCTGATTATAAATGGCTTAGATATCTAATATTATGTTATTTACTAAAAATATGACTTTCTCCTACGTATATTAAACAGGAAAGCTGTGAGTGTCCCCTCATTGAACGTCCTGCTGATGTGTAGACCCTCTGCCTCCTCCTCATGTCGTGCTCCCTGCTGACTAACATGTGAGTCATGTGTAAATGAGACAGCCTCTCAAATACTTTTTAACATTGAAGAAATACGATTACATAAAATAAGTCAGTTCATGAAAACAGGAACAAAAAATTTCCCTCTTTGTGCAATACAACACATGATCACTAACACTTAAAAAAGTAAAGTTGATAAATTTAAAGTTTTTGCATTTAAAGGTAGACACAAACAGTGCACTTTGCTCCCACCCGAATAGGGGTAATTTGGGCATGCTATAATAAATTATCTATGGGGTATTTTGAGCTAAAACTTCTCAGAGACACACCTGAGACTTCTTGTAAAAATGTGTGCCCTTTAAAACAAAAACAACCCTAAAAAATATTTGCTGTAGTAAAAAGTGTAACAGCTATCCCCAGTCCCACCCGCTGTGAATATGTAAGTGATGTTATACTGATCAGACACTAATGTTAAACAAAATGCCACTCGGTAACTAGTATTACACATACATTTTAGTGTATTAATAAGAGGTATAACAACATGTACAATTATTTGACCAAATAAATTCTCCTTCATTCCATATATAACATTCATTCATAAAATAGAAATACGGTTTTGGTCAAGTAGATTAAAACAACAACACCGTACTAAATATCACATTTATGGTGTGCAATAATCTGAGGAGATTAACGGAAAAGCATTATCATCTATTCTACAGTATACTGTAAGGTCAAGTCTTTAACTAAAAATCTGCCATGAGGTAAAATAATGAATAAGTGCTTTTCAAAATTGTTTAAAAATGTAAGGTTGAATAATTCAATAATGTTGCAGACTAGTAAACGTAGACTAACACAATTGCACACCATGGCACTTCTTGGTGATTTAGTCCAGCAGTTGTTTTTCTTGTGTCATGGGTGAAATTAGTCGCTCTTTGTTCCATGACCTTTGAATTTTGCCATGAAGTTAAAAGCTCCCAGATATTCACCAAGCAGCACACCAACTTTAGTGGGTAAAATACTGTGAGAATAAGAGAAAGAGAGAATGTTAGATTAATGTGCAGATAACTGCACACCCGTAGGAAGTGAAGTCACACAAGACACGTCTTTTTTGACATCTGATTTGGTGATTGGAGACTTTTGCAGATGTATCTTGCTCATCCGGTTATTTCCGATCATCTCACGTGTATCTACTAAGGCTATTTAATCGCATGATTGTCATGAGTTAACTTGTGATTAATCAGTTAACTTGTGTTCTATATTTACCTTAATTTAAAATTTTTCCAGTTTATTAATATTCTTATCAACATGGGCGTGGACAAATATGGATGCTTTATTGTTGGCGAAAGAGTCAGCAAAATAATTTTGAAAAGGTTTAAAAAAATCACAGCAACCACTGTAAAAAAAAAACAATAGAAATTACAGTGTACCTTGCAGGTGGTTGCCGGTAACTTACCGTAGATTTAAATAAATGTTATTTACTGGCAAGAGTTTGTTCAAAGTTAAATACATTTTAAATATTAACAAGTCTTTATCTTTATAGAATAAAACTATACAATAACAGCCTCATGCAAAGCATTCTGGGAACCAGAAATCATCATCAACCTTTTTCTGTTTTTTGCTTCAGATTTTGTTTCCCAGAATGCTTTGCATAAGCCTGTTATTTTATTTTTACTCTGTAAAAATAAAGACTTGTAAATGTTTCATGTTCATTTAACTTTGAACAAAATGTTGCTAGTAAATAACACTGTAAAAAAATTCCGTAGAAATTAAAATGTTATTGTAGCTGGGTTGCCGGTAATTTACCGTAGATTTACATTTATGTTATTTACTGGCAATAATTTGTTCAAAGTTAAATCAATTTAAATATTAACAAGTCTTTATCTTTACAGAATAAAACTATACAATAACAGCCTCATGCGAAGCATTCTGGAAACCAGAAGTCACCATCAACCTTTTTCTGTTTTTTGCTTCAGATTTTGTTTACCAGAATGTTTTGCTTGATGCTGTTTTTTTTAGTTTTACTCTATAAAGACAAAGACTTGTAAATGTTTAATGTTCATTTAACTTTGAACAAAATGTTGCCAGTTAAAAACATACATTTAAATCTACGGAATTTCTACGGAATTTTTTTACAGTGAACATAAATTTAAATCCACGGTAAGTTACCGGCAACCAGCTTCAAGTAACACTGTAATTTCTATGGAATTTTTTTACAGTGTACCTTAAAATCACTGGTAAAACGAATAGATTTAGCACACACAAAGTCAAAAACAATATCTATATATGTTCAACTTTTTTCTTTCTTTTATTGTTTGATTGACATTGAGACCGACAGCTTTAAGGTCTACTGTAATGCAATGATCTTATATAACCTTACACATCAGATATTTTCCTCAACAGTTAATCAAACATTCACTTAAGACAAACAGATGATAACTGCATAAATTCTTGTCAAAATAAATATTTTTAAAACTGTATCGGTGTATGTGTGCATATATCAAGGTCGTGCGTCTGTGTGCATGCTTCAGATGTGTCAGTCAGTGCAAGGAAGATCGTTTTCGAGTCTTGATGCTCTTAATAACTCTTTAAACATCAATCAGGTCCCAAACTTTATCTCTCTTAATAACTCTTTTAACATCAAACAACTCCTGCACTTTATTTTCTAATTCCTGCATGTTTTAAAACCCAAACCAAAATCACAGAGGCGCAGTAGATGGACACGCATCATTTGGGACCTCACACCTCTCAGAAAACATACAAATGAAGATCATTTTTGATGTTTAATGACTATTTACTGTTTAAGGCTGCGTCTCAATTTATCCAATAATGTGCTAGGCCAAGGGTCAAAAAGAAATTGTGCATTGTGTTAATCGCACGTTAAAGGCGGGGTGCATGATTTTTGAGAAATGCTTTTAACGCTTTAGAAAAGGGAGACAGGCCGAGTACCAAAATACACTTGTAGCCAATCAGCAGTAAGGTGCTTGTTTACTGACCGACATTGTTGTCTGGGTTGTGTATGTGTGGGGCGGGTCTATCAAAAGAAGGTCCAGATTGTATTGGGATAGGGACGTGTTTATTTAGGTGATTTCAAATGTCAACATTGGTTTTCAGAGATCATGCACCCCGTCTTTAATAAAATTAGTGTTGTTAAAATGAATTTGCAACAGCCGTAGTATCTACAATATGATTTCTCCAAGACCAAATCTGTTTAATTATTTTTATACTTTTACTGTGTTTGAGAATCCAACCATACACGAGACAGACAGACAAATGAACAGATGTATGCACTGTAGATAAATGTCTATTCAGTTTAAAGACCTCCAGCTGTATTGAAATCAGTGAAAACCTACACTGAATACACATACGCACACACAATGAATCTGCATCTATTGAGAGACTATATGAGGTTCGACCCCGTCAACCTATCTGTAACGTGAACAGTCGTGAAATAACTAAAAGGATCAGTATGACTTACCTCTTCAAGGCAAGGCTGATGTACATGCTACTAGGTATGCATAGTAAAACCTGATCCCTTCGAACAGCATCCACAATTTTTCTACACGCATAATCCGGCTCCAGAATAGGCATGAGTCTGGGCCATCTGCAAAACACACACAACAATATGAGCCCTTTATATCAGCATCGATCTCCAAAGAATTTGAGCATCTCAACTCTCTCAAACTCAAAAATATCTTGGAGATCCCTGGCCTAGTGTAGTATTAACCTTTATTAACCAGGTAAAATGTAATGAGGAAATTTGGAGCATCAAAGTTTGATTTCACATTTATTTAAATATATATATATATATATATAATATTTTGTTTTCAATCTAAGCATATGCCAAACATTTTCATCTTACTTTGTGTTAGCTCCTTCAAACATGCCAGTGTTAATGAAGAAGGGGCAGACTATGGTGGTCTTCACTCCATCACAGCCATTGGCCAAGAGCTCAAGAGCCATGGACTCAGCAAAGCCAACCGCAGCAAATTTACTCGCACAATAATCTGCACAAAGGCATGTCTTGAGTTAGAAACCACTTATTTTAAATAAGAGATTGACTGTTTGTGTCTTTATGTATTAAGGAGCACATGTACCTGCCAGTCCATTGACTCCAATAAGCCCAGCAGAACTCGCGATGCTGACCAGATGTCCGTGATTAGCTGCAATCATTGCTGGGAGAAATGCCTTGTACGTCTAAAAGAGAGAAATATATGATATTTTGTAAAATAATTAAGAGTTTAATGTGTTTAACTTTCATAACTGCAGCTATGACAAACAAACATTTACCCAGAAGTGAGCCAGGCTGTTGATCTCCATAGTCTTCTGTATCAGTGCATCCGGGCAATCCATGAATTTCTTTCCAGTAACAACTCCTGCATTATTTATCAAAATTGTGATATCACCAACCTCACGCTTCACCTTAATAAAACAAAGATAAGAATCATGAATACCTCTATTCGATTTGATTTGTACGGAACCCTTAAAGGGACATGGAGCAAAAATTAAATAAAGATAATTTTTGCATGCGCACGTGAAACTATTGAGTGCTTTTAACTAAACTTAAAAAAAAAATATGCACATGAAGGTTTTGCGTGAGCACATAAAACTAAACTTTTGATTTTTTTTACTCCAATGTCACCTTAGGGGCTCGTTAGATTTGATTTGATTTGGTTTAGTTTTTTCCTTATTAAATAATCTTTATTTAATTTTTGCTTCACCCTTTAATTGCCCCCCCCCCCAAGGAAAAAAGGTGATGTGCACCTTTAAATTCTTTGAAGCAAAACTTGGTTTCTTTTTAAAGAAGACACTTTAAAGTTTTCCACAGTATTTGGAGTTGTGATTATTAAATAAAAAATAGTTAAAGCTATTTAAATATATTTCAAAAAATAAAAATAATGCAATAAAGTATGTTTTTTATATTTAAAAACATAAAAATGACACTTGAAACACTTTCAGAGGTTTTACCAAAAATGTCCATTAGGTGTCAACGGTTTGCATGCATAATCTTTTCACAAATTAATAAATGACTGTCACTCCATTATTGTTAATGCAAAAAAGGTTTCAAATACGAAAACTATTCTTAGGGCTTTCCAATGATATATAGGTTGTTTTTTGTATTTTGAAGGATATTAGAATTATGAATATATAATAATTCATATGTATTCCTCCAGGTTCAGTGACACTTAACAAAATGACTGTCACTATATAATTTCCATCATCAAATGGCCTTGAAATATGAAAACTACAGTCTTAGAGTTTTCCAAAAAAAATATATAGTTTGTCAAGATTATTTCAGGTTTATTTGATATGTAATAATAACTATGTAACAACACCTTGGCCCGTGACATTTTAGAAAATCATTTTGTCAAGATTAGTGCAGTGGAGGCCTATTGAGAAATATACAACTAAGTAAATAATACAAATATAAAAATCCTTTAATTTGTATTTTTTTAATTGGTGACTTAATTTGTTATTACCTGGTTCGCGACCCTGTACACCTCCTCCCTGACGCTACAGTCGCAGGTGTACACGTGCGCGCGCACACCGTGCGCTTCTTTAACCATTCGCGCTGTCTCATTGTTGCCCTCCTCGTTGATATCCCACAGGACGAGGCGCGCTCCCAGGCTCGCGAACTCCAGGGCCATCAGGCGCCCGATGCCGCTGCCCGCTCCGGTCAAAAGCACGAGCTCCCCGGTCACGCTCTTTCTGCGACGCGGCACAAACAACCGAACAAACGCTTCAATGTTATAGAGCAGCGACATGACGAGCACGCGCAGCGTCTCCAACACGAAGTTCATGATGATGCGCGCAGATCCTGGAGACAGCGACACTGATACTGTACATACAAGACACGTCTAACAATGCTACTCGTCTAAATTCCTGTTTTTCTCCCCAAAGTCGTTCCGAGCGCGCTCGCTTTAGCAGCAGTTCTGCGTCATACACGCACTTTTAACAGCGCGTTTGGGTTGTCGACCTTCGTCCAGTGTGCCCGGTTATATCTCGTCGTGTTTACACTAAAGACAAAGTTCAGTGTTTAGTGTTAGAAACTCAAGGGCACTAACGGGGCAGGATGTGATGGGCGCGGCATGAGTTTAACCGTTTAACTTCCGCGGACTTCCTTAACAACGACCCGCGCACTGGGGGAGTCAAAACTTAAAACTTAAGTCCTACTCGAATGACTTTCTTTGTTATCCTTAACAATGAATCAGAAATTAAAAGAGTAAACACCAATGTTTTGTTAGAAACTGCAGTTTATTGATGGATGTGTAATTGGTGGTAACCATTACATCAGTTGAAACACATGGGTAACCTGGGTAAACATCTTTGAAACACATTTTGCATTTCAAATATTTGGTGGGGACTAATTAAGCGTATTTATTTATTACAATAGGCTACGTGCGCTACAAATTGCACTGCTATTGAACTACAGGAACACTTTTGGATGTATCCACATAGGCTCAGACACTAAATTCATCGTTTTACCTACAACCCCAAATCAGAAAAAGTTGGGACACTGTAGAAATTGTGAGTAAAAAAGGAATGGAATAATTTACTAATCTCATAAACTTATATTTTATTCACAATAGAATATAGATAACATATCAATTCATATTCATGAGAGCTACACATTCCAAAAAAAGTTGGGACAGGTAGCAATAAGAGGCTGGAAAATTTAAATGTACATATAAGAAACAGCTGGAGGAGGACCAATGTTTAGGAATAGGAATGTTGTCCCATTCTTGTCTAAAACAGGCTTCTAGTTGCTCAACTGTCTTAGGTCTTCTTTTTCGCATCTTCCTCTTTATGATGCGCCGAATGTTTACTGTGGGTGACAGATCTTGACCGCAGGCTGGCCATTTCAGTACTCAGATCCTTCTTCTATGCAGTCTTGACGTTGTAATTGATGCAGTATGTGGTCTGGCATTGTCATGTTGGAAAATGAAAGGTCTTCCCTGAAAGAGACGACGTCTGAATGGGAGCACATGTTGCTCTAAAACTTGGATAAACCTTTCAGCAGTGATGGTGCCTTTCCAGATGTGTAAGCTGACCATGCCACACGTACTCATGCCACCCCAAACCATCAGAGATGCAGGCTTCTGAAATGAGGGCTAATAACAACTTGGGTTGTCATTGTCCTCTTTAGTCCGGATGAAATGGCGTCCCAGTTTTCCAAAAAGAACTTCAAATTTTGATTCGTCTGACCACAGAACAGTTTTCCACTTTGCCAAAGTCCATTTTAAATGAGCCTTGGCCCAGAGAAAACGCCTGTGCTTCTGGATCATATTTAGATATGGCTACTTTTTTGACCTATAGAGTTTTAGCTGGCAACGGCGAATGACACGGTGGATTGTGTTCACTGACAATGTTTTCTGGACGTATTCCTGAGCCCATGTTATGATTTCCATTACAGTAGCATTCCTGTATGTGATGCAGTGCCGTCTAAGAGCCCGAAGATCACGGGCATCAAGTATGGTTTTCCAGCCTTGACCCTCACGCACAGAGATTGTTCCAGATTCTCTAAATCTTTGGATGATATTATGCACTGTAGATGATGATAACTTCAAACTCTTTGCATTTTTTCTCTGAGAAACTCAGAAAACTATTTTTTGCCGCAGCATTGGGGGAATTGGTGATTCTCTGCCCATCTTGACTTCTGAGAGACACTTCCACTCTGAGAGGCTTTTTTATATCCTATCATGTTGCCAATTGACCTAATAAGTTACAAATTAGTCCTTAAGTTGTTCCTTATATGTACATTTAAATTTTCTGGCCTCTTATTGCTACCTGTCCCAACTTTTTTTGGAATGTGTAGCTCTCATGAAATCCAAAATGAGCCAATATTTGGCATGACATTTCAAAATATCTCACTTTCAACATTTGATATGTTATTTATATTCTATTGTAAATAAAATATAAGTTTATGAGATTTGTAAATTATTTCATTACTATTTTTACAATGTCCCAACTTTTTCTGATTTGGGGTTGTATAACCTGGACATTATTTCAAATAATAATATATTTTCTTTATTATTTTTTGCCTAAAATGAACTGAAAAGGTAGTTAATAGTTAATAAGCCTATTATATATGTATAGGTTATAAATAAGAAAGTCCTGTCTGGAATCTACTCCAGTTATCGCTGAATGCGCCTTGTTTTCCACAAATCATAAATTCTTCACATTTCTAATGCTGAAGTGACAGACTTTTTAAAATTAATACCGTAGATTAATGCAGCACTTATATGCACGATCACATACATACTAGATCTGTCTGCTTTGAGATATAACCAAATGAACATTAAGCTTTAGTGATGCTTGTAAAAAGGCCTGCACAATATATCGAAATATCGCGTGCACATGGCAATGCATTAGGTGAATAAAGTTAATACTTCCAATGGTTGTATAGTCAAAGTTTAAGTAAACAGACTGGCACATGAATAAGTGCTCGTGTGTGCTTTAGTGTGGAAGATGCATGATCAACGATCAGAAAGAATGTGAAACGTATGTTTGTTATATAATTTTCAATGTTTAAACATATTTTATGTTCACATTTGTTTACCAACTTATTATCGTTATATGAATCTTTATTGCATCATTTAACAACTAATTTTCCCTGCAATGTCACGCAGCTGTAAAGTAATTTACAGGGCACCTAACTAAAAGTTATGATAACGCTAATAATCAAAGGCGATAAACTTTTGGCTTATGTAATGTGCTGCCTCTGACATCATGAGGCACATTCAGAAAGAGATAAAGCATGTTGTAGCTTCAACCTTTAAAGAGTGATTTGATGTTTGAAAGGCTGCCCTATTATAAGACATAAAGATCTTGCATACAGAATAATACTTTTAATCAGTGTTTCATAAAAAGTCTGACAGTCGTTCCATTAGTGCAAGTGCTTTTCACTACCAAGACACGAATCAAGCAATTACTGCACACTATAGACTTTGAATAAAATGACTGCTGTTCAAAGAAACGATCCACGTTTCAGCACAATTCAGAAGAGTTTAGGCAACTCGCTTTTACTTGCAAACAAAAGACTACTGAGATACACTTTGAGAAGAATAACGTGTTATGAAGAAAAGACGGCCGGTTTTATTCAAGACAAACATTCTGTTGCAGTTTCCAGCGCTTTATTTAAGCCAAAGAGCAGATGACAAGATTCAGACTGATACCAGAAAAACACACATTTGAGTAAAAGAGCGTGCAGGACATACAGTATTCATTGTGTAACGGACAGGTAAACTTTAATCTCTCCTTCAGTGTTCTTTTGAGAAACTGAAGAATTGTATCGTGCAAAACTAGATTTGTCATAAATATTTGCAAAATCTGTACGTTTATCTCGTTACTCAAGCAGTACTCTCAAATGATACAACGGCTGTACTCTTTAAAGGTCCACTGTGTAGATTTTAAGCGGCATCTAGTGGTAAGATTGTGAATTGCAACCGACGGCTCATGCTGCGTTTACTCCAGCCGCGGTAGAGGCGGCAAGTGCGGGTGATTTATATGTGTAGTCAATGCAAAGAGGCGATTACACGCGGATTATTATCCTGCGCCGCGGATGGCATAGGAAACGCGCAAGTTGAAAAATCTGAACTTTGGCGGATTTCCGCGTCGCGTTAACCAATCAGGACCTTGCTTTAGTAGTGATGTGATTACAGGAAGCGAGCGGAGTGGCGGAGTCTCCGTGGAGTAGTAGAAGGCCCTCCCATGACGCGAATGACTAGACTTTCACGCGCAAATGAAGCGAGTAAACTCAAATGTTCAAGCGTCCAACTACGCACGAATAGCGCATTTTTTCCGCCCATACCGCGGCTGGTGTAAACGCAACATCAGTCTACAGCTCACCCCTCCCTTTCGAAAACGCATAGAGAAGCTACGGTAGCTACTCTCTATAGTACAGTTTGTCCGTTAAGGGCTACTGTAGAAACATGGCGGTGACTTCAAGTGACAGCTCGTGACTGCTTATCCGAGGGGGTGCTAATTCAAAATAAGTGTCTCATCTGTGGTTCCTCTTTACAAAATATGCGTTTTGCACTTTGAGAGATCCCGTTTTTTGTCAAAATAAGTGATTGCTGCACACGCATCAAAACCGTTTATGATAAAAGAGATGCTCACGTTCACAAAATACGCGCACGACACCCCCTTAAACTTTGATTACGCATGAGATTATGCGACAATCAAAGTATCTGGCAAACGCGAGCGTCTCTTTTATCATAAACCCTTTAGACGCGTCTGCAGCAGGCACTTATTTTGATAAGACACGTGATGCAGACAACACATATTTTGAAAAAAGGATCCACGCACGTGATGGGCCACATGCATGTTGTGATGAACTTCGCATCGAGCGCCCTCGAAAAAAGAAGTCACCGGCCGCCACCATGTAAGGAGACCCGCGATGTATGGAGATAAAAATGGCTAATTTTAAGGTAATGAAAACAATACAGTTCATTATGTAAGGTCTTATTATATAGATTATATTGTATTTCTGTCAAGAGATCCATTAAAAATTACACAGTGCACCTTTAACATATATTATTATTATTATTCAGCCTTTAGGGGTAGATAAGGTACAAAACATCGTGACTGATGTATACAGCAAATGTGCCAGTGTGGGTTTTGTCCCAGGATATTTTTGTTGAGAGTGAAGAAAAGTGGCATTAAATAATACTATGGATCAGGAAGAGATATATAATTCATTCAAATATGGGTTTATTAAAATCTGCTCATACATGTAAATGTGAACTCAGATGTTAATGTAAAGACAGGATTGTCTTGGTCTTTAAGGAAGTCACACTTAATCACATTACCACTGTTAGACATATTCAACACCGTTTAACACATTATAAGCACTTTATAGCCGTGTTTTTTTTTTTTGTGTCTCTGTTGGCTTACAGGTCGAAACTAGGGGCTAGATGGAAAATGGACGAAAGACCGGCTCAATATTCCATGAAGCCTCCATATCTCTTCTCTACTTCTAATGAATCTTCATCCTCGTCTTCCTCAGGGGAGCGTTTAAAGAAACCTCCATAGCGTTTGGTCTCCTGCCACCACTCGGGTCGACCCACCCGCCTCATGAAACCCCCGTAACGTTTCTGAAGTGGCCTAACCTCGCTCCCCAGTTCATAAAGACTTCCCCTTTTCATAAAGCCCCCGTAACGTTTTGCCATACCCCTAACGGCATCCACTCCTCCCTCTGAATCGTCTCCCAGAGGCACCTCCCTCTCGTCACTGGCCTCGATTTGATTGGTCGGGCCCTGGTCATCTTCTGGCTCCAACCCATAGAGCTCAGCAGTCCTCTTCATGAACCCTCCATAACGCTTCATGAACCCTCCGTAGCGCTTCATAAAACCACCGTAACGCTTCATGAAGCCTCCGTACTTCTTGTCTACTTGGTGGGTGTCCAGGTCTTGTGTTTCTGCCGATGCTTGATTGCTCTCAGGTGTGCTATCAGCATTCTGCATGAAGCGTTTGCACAAACTCCAGCTGCCTGCGTTCAGATGCCCCTCGCACTCCAACACGCACTCCTGGAAATAAATGCACACATTTTTTATAATGTCTCTCCAAAAACAAAGAATGAAAGAATGCCCTGGCTCTTTAGCTTGAACATCAAAGAGGATATATATGAAACACTCACTTTCTCCCTCACGACTCATTTGTCAATCTAAAACTGTGCAGGTTGTAAATATGCAAGTGTGTTTTGGGTGATAGGGGAATGAGGAGGCGTATTGAGGTTCTACTAAGCTTGTGGGCAACCATGGAAACGTTAATACAGAGTGACATGATGAATTTAAACACAATCACACGCTCTCACAAACAACTCGGCGTTAAAGTCTAAACAAATTGTGGTATGCAGTTGAAATCCATAACTCTTTGTAGTTTTAATGACATCCGAAATGAAAATTCTGTCAAAATGTATGTTCCCCCAAAATCTGTTTGTGCTTATTTTTCAGAGAAACAGAGGAGATTTTTGTGCATGTTTTGTATGAAATATAGCTCGGTGATGATACTATAAAAAATCTCTTTTCATGTTTCACTTAATAAAAACATCATACAAAGTTTAAAACAACAGCGAGAGTGAATATGATCAGTATGAAGAGTGAATAATTTTGTTCATTTTTAGATTAACATATGCATCAGATACATTAGTCAAGTCTGTGCTCTGTGAAAACCCAGCTGAAGTCATTTTTTGTGATTTACAGTTTTCTACATAAGAACATAATCTTGATATTCTTAACATGAAAAGAATAAGGTCATGGCAAAGATTGAAATCATAGTGAAATTAATGGTTGAAATCAAACTTTGATGCTCCAGATCTCATCAATAGATTATGAGACTTTTATCTTGATTTCAGGGTCACTGATATGAAAACCTTGTAACCGTAGCATTTCCTATTAATTGTTGCTATAAATGTAAAACAATCAATTTAAATATGATTTTCTGCCTCTTATTAGTTTGTTTGCTTGTTTTAAAGATGTTTAATTCAGATCATTTAATCACATTCTCACAAGTCAACTGAGGAGATGAATTTTTTATTGCTTGATACATTTGTTAAGCTTTTGGGAATGTTTAGATATTTTGTGATTCCTCCAAACACTATACCCAATCTTTTTATGGTATTATCTGAACATTTAACATAATTGGGATTATTAGCACTCACACTTTTGGTGCAGCTCGTCATAATTTAAGTGATCAATACAACATCTGATAGATGGCACTTCATTCTTGTAATTTACATCCTGATCAATAGACCTAGCCTACTTGATTTAATTTAAGGTGGATACAGATACGCAATCAATATATGGCTGTGATTTATCTTTTTTATAAATCTTATTTCAATAGTGTAAGATTCTTGGATAAGATCAAACTTTTATATTGACAATATTATACTTTTTATTCATTACAGTATCTACTAGTAGACAATACATTTATGAAAGTTTTTTTGTGTCGTAATTACACGCACCTTAAAACAATAACAATTCATTATTTTTTATTAGAAATAAAGTAAGTTTTAACCAATATTTAATAAATTACTTCACTCTCAGCATTTATTCATATCAGAACTATCTGTACGATATTCTTTCTGTTATATTTTAAGCCAGAATACTTTTGGATAAAAGTGTAAAATAGTGTCCTATAGGCTGATCGTTTCAAGATATTACGCATAATAATTTACGTCCTTTCATTTCATTTAACACTATCATTAACTTTCCAATAGCCTATACTAACAGTATACAATACAATATTATAACTTACGATGGAGTTGATGTATTTTGCTGGCAGTTGCGACGAGCAAAGCGCGCAGTCCGCGCCACAGTCCGCGCGCGCCGTCAGTGTCAAACACGCGCTCAGCAGCAGCAGCGTCCACCTGGAGCTCACACGCACCGTCAGGAGCTTGAAAATAAAAACAAAATCAACAGTTTAACAAAACGTTTAGGTAATTTATTCAAGCTTGTGCAGTATGCATTAAACCACAACGAGCAGCATCATTTAAAAATGTTAAAAGCAGGTGTGCTATTCTAAAAATCCTTCAGTAAAAAAAAAACTTGAGGATGTTTTTAAAGAGTCGTTTTTACTGACCTTCATCACTGTGCCAGTTCTCACTCCAGACTGCGTAAAGCCTCGTGAAAGCTGATGGCACAAGTCTGAGTAACTACTGTACAGTGGGTTTTGAGAGAGAGAGAGAGAGAGAGAGAGAGAGAGAGAGAGAGAGAGAGAGAGAGAGAGAGAGAGAGAGAGAGAGAGAGAGAGAGAGAGAGAGAGAGAGAGAGAGAGAGAGAGAGAGAGAGAGGAGAGAGAGAGAGAGAGAGAGAGAGAGAGAGAGAGAGAGAGAGAGAGAGAGAGAGAGAAAGAGCATTGATTCAAAACTGCCTGATTATTTAACACACTTGTTAAAAGTGGCATGGGGGATAAACCAAGTGCTTATAAAATGAATGTAGCCCACATGAGAAGCCAGAATAAAGAGATAATATCTCTCCCAGTTAGGATTCAGTGCATGTGTGAACTGGCAACCATTATATTACCAGCACATTTACATTAGGAACCAACTGTATTCACATTCATAACAATAAAATTATATTGTTTGTAGGTCACTATAAGCTTTCACAGGAAAGTGATTTTAGTTCAAATTTAGCTTCACGTGGAACAGAATTGATAATCATATAAGTAAACTGCAGGAATAGGACACCAAGTAAAGTGTCCATTTATTCAGACAGCACCAGTTACAATCTGTAGACCACTAGTCCTATACAAAAATCATTTGAATTATTTCAGACCGGTTATGTTCGATTTAGTGTCTAAAAGCTCAGGGGTACAGTCAAAACCGTGACTTATCAGCATCGTGCACCTGCAATAAGCATTCGTGATTCCCAACCAGTACATCTCCCCAGGGCACTTAAAATTGTATTTCTAAATGAATCAGAAATCTTATTTCCCTTTAAAAAGCTTTTAAACATTTTAATACCCAGTGCACTAAGCTAAACTCTAGGGAATTAGAACAATGTGTTGTGTATTACAATTCTTTGCACTATACAAAACATCTTGTTGTTTTAAGTAAATAAATTTATGACTAGGGCTGGGCATAGATTAGTCTAGATTAATCTCATACAAAATAAAATATTTTTTTTTTTTGCATAATATATGAGTTTATGATGTGTGTAAATATTATGTATATACACACACACATACATATGTATATACATTTAAAAATGTTTTATTTAAATATCGTTTTTTATTTATATATAACAATGTAATTTTT
The DNA here is from genome assembly GCA_025389145.1 of Misgurnus mizolepis. Lineage (NCBI taxonomy): Eukaryota > Metazoa > Chordata > Actinopteri > Cypriniformes > Cobitidae > Misgurnus > Misgurnus mizolepis. The sequence continues at coordinate 68,951,027 of JAIFKI010000001.1, forward strand.
CCTAAATACATACATGAATATACATCATAATTACACACAGCACAAACTAATATGTTATGCAAAAAATACTTTTTTTGTATGAGATTAATCTAGATTCATCTATGCCCGGCTCTAATTATGACACATATTTCCACACAAATAAATTGATTTTTCTGAACATAAGCTGGGAAAATTATACTTGCAAGTAAAATTTTTGTCCACTCAACTTAATTTGTAGACTTGACTTCACTTGCTTTTGTTGGACAATTTTTTTTTACATTTCTTTCTTTTTTGTAAAGTAAAATTGTATTGAAATGTTTTAATTTCAACATTACAGAATGACAAACAACAACATGTATCCATAGCTTTCCTCTTGCCTAAAACACACATTTTAGTACTTAATTTGAACATTTGCTGTCTTCATTTCTTATGAAAGCAAAGCATACTGGGAACTCAATCCTCTTCATAGTCACTTAGTCAACCAAAATGACTCATGTTGTCTCAACACAAATGGATTAAGTAAACTTCCAGCTCATCTTAATTAAATAAACTGAATAAGCAGTTAAAGGAACAGTATGTAGGATTGTGACCAAAAACTGCAATCACACAACTGGTGGCCAATACACTACATGACAACATAAACATCAGTTGAGGGCTGCAACTCCATTTTTTAAGTGACAATATCCTGTCCGGACCACCGTTGTCAGTGATACAAGTATTTGAAATGAAAATGATTTCTTAATGTCTAGTGACATATCAGGGCCATTTTATGATTCATTGATATACATTTCTTACATACTGTTCCTTTAAGCTATAACTGAGTTGAGTATTTTCAAAAAGAAAGTCAAAGACTAAGTCAAAGAGTTACCTTTCAGTATTATGCATTGCAATTGCTTTGGAAAAAAACTTAAGCAAATATGTAGCATTAAACTATACTGCTTAAGCAAAACGAACAACCTTTAAAAATTTTTTTGTTGTTGTGTGTGTAGGAAAATATGCACATGCACACATCCATTAATCTACTGTTTTCAGTACACTAATAACCCAAACTTCTTCTTTAACATCAATATATTAAATCTAACTGCATATTGAGCTGTATACCCGTGACAGAGAAACAGCCTCGGGTGCCTCATTCAAGTGCTTTTGTGTTTAGTGTTTGTTTTAACTTGCATGCATAACACATCCATTACACGCGACACATATCTCTCCTGAAATATCACTCTAGACTCTTTAAACTCGAAGAATGAATGTGTGCTGTATATGATAAATGTTTGTTGACCCTTCATAAAATAAGTGGTATAAAACTGGATGACTATTGGTCTCCATGTGAGGTAGTTGAATACCAATAAAAGTATTGACATGAATTATAGCCTGTCAGGACACATGCTGTCTCTGCACGACTTGTGACGTCAAACATCTAAATGCCTTCACTCCACAGATGGTGACCAGCAGCGGGGATTCCCTCTGATCCAGGGGGAAAATCACTACGATGGCACATGACCTGTAGAGAAGATTGAATGTTACTCTACCACGATGCACTTCATTGCACACAGCTAATGATGGAAGAAGCGATGACCTCTGGTACGGTGGAGTCGCTCGAGTCTGTGCTGTGAAATAAGGTGTCGCTGTATCTTAAATCACACGGCAAATGGATCGGGTTCTCATTACCCATAGTGCACTGCCTTAAATCATGAAGTCGTGAGTTGCTCCTTCTCTCTCTCACACACACAGAGTAAACCCAGTATTAGGCAAACACACTTAATGTAAGCCATTCATAGATGCAGGGGCTTCAGTTTGTGTTGAAAAGTGGTGGGGACAAAAGATCAGATGAAAAAACATTACAGCAGGACGGGAAAAATATTGAATAATGACGCATAAAAATGGGCAAAAACACACCATAAGCACACAACGCAACTTATGTGACCCTGGACCACAAAACCAGACATACACTGCAGAAAATGATTTTCAAGAAAAAAAATTTGTATTTTTGTCTTGTTTTCAGTAAAAATATCTAAAAAATTTTAAATCAAGATGTAGTTTTTTAATGAGCAAAACGACCCAAGAAAATAAGTCTAGTTTTTAGACCAAAAATATCAAATTTAAGTGATTTTGTGCATTAAACAAGCAAAAAAGTCTGCCAATGGAGTAAGCAAAATAATCTTGAAATTTTTCTTAAACACTAAATTCAGGAAAAATTTGCTTACCCCATTGGCAGATTTTTTTTGCTTGTTTTATGCTCAAAATCACTTAAATTTGATATTTTTGGTCTAAAAACTAGACTTATTTTATCTTAATTTAATAATTTTTTAGATATTTTTACTGAAAGCAAGACAAAAATACTTTTTTGAAGAATTTTTTTTCTTGAAAATCATTTTTTGCAGTGTGCACTGCAAAAATGACTTTCCTACTTTTTCAGTAGAAATATCTAAAAATTCTTAAATTATGATGCTTTCTCTTGATGTGCAAAATGACCTAAGAAAATAAGTCTAGTTTTTAGACCAAACATACAATTGGCAGATTTTTTTTTTTGGCTTGTTTTATGCACAAAATCACTTAAATTTCATATTTTTGGTCTAAAACTAGACTTATTTTCTTGGGTCATTTTGCTCATCAAGATAAAGCATCTTAATTTAAGATACTAAGAATACTAAGAATTTTTTTTCTTAAAAATCCTTTTTTTAAAGTGTAAAACAAGCCAAATTATCTGCCAATGGGGTGAGAAAATTTTGCTTAAATTAAGTTTTTAAGAAAAAACTAATCTTATTTTAAGATTTTTTTCTCACCCCATTGGCAGACATTTTTGCTTGTTTTAATCACAAATTCACTTAAATTGTATGTTTGGTCTAAAAACTAGACTTATTTTCTTAGGTCATTTTGCACATCAAGAGAAAGCATCTTAATTTAAGAATTTTTAGATATTTCTACTGAAAAAAAGACAAAAGTAGAAAAAGTAGGAAAGTCATTTTTGCAGTGTATGTCGCACAGGTATTGCTTGATTTTTCAGAACATTTTAACCAAATGCTTTAAAAAGGTGGTGGGGACAAAATCAGCCATTTCAAAAAGTGGTGGGGACATGTCCCCCACCTATGCATAGATGTTTGGTGGTGTATAAGGGCATCATTTTGTATTTTCTAGGCAGCTATTGACTTTGAACCATAACAAAATACTATTGATTTAGATGATAAAACCTGCCTATACGTTCTCCACACCTACTCACTTAAAGGCCAGCCAGGTGAGCTGCTATATCGCAAGCACTCTCACACACTTCATATCTCTATAGGTTAGCTTTTATAAAGCGTATGCTGTACCTATATAAAGAGTAGCAACTGTACATTTTATTCAAACTAACTTTTATGTAAATACCCTGAGACACATAATCATTTAATTGGCTTGAACAGATGTTTGGAAACTGGGAATGGAAAAAATAAAGATTATATTGGATTTAAACAGCTGTCTGTGAAACATTTATTACTGCTAAAGCATCACGGTTATTGCTTATACTTTAATGAATTGAGATTTAAACAGCATTAACATCATGCAGTCTGCAGGGGTTGTGATGGATCATGACATCTTAACATTATCTCTTTGCCCCTGTGACGTCTGGGTTAGGGCTGGGGTTTTGTTAAATCGTCTACTCTCATACACACTGACTGGAGCTTGTAAGAAATCACCTACATTCTCTAGAAAATGCTGGGTTATATTCAACTCAGCGTTGGGTCAAAAAGGGACGAACTTAACCCGTTGGGTTGTAATTTAACCTATGCTGGGTTGTTTCAATCAAAATGCTGGGTTGTTGTTTTAACCCATTGTTGGGTGAAATTTAAACATTATCTGGGTTCATTTAACCCAATGGCTAAGTTTGTCCTTTTTTGACCAAACGCTGGGTTGAAAGTTATTTTTTTGAGTCTAGCAACCACCCAGAAGACCCTAGCAACCATGCACAATACTCAAGCATCGTTATGCATTTGGCACACTCTTAAAAATTCTTTTTTTTATTATTAAAAACAAACAAAACCCAGCACTGGATCAAAAAGGGATGCGCTCAGCTCGCTGGCTTGTAATTTAACCCATGCTGGGTTGTTTCAATCCAAAATGCTAGGTTATTTTAACCTATTGTTGGGTCAAATAGAAATTAACTTTTTGGGTTAATTTCAACCCAGCTGCTGGGCCAACGCTATGTCACGAGAAATCGTACATATTTTACGAGATGGCTAATTCGTAATAATTCACATGACCACAATCGATTTGCGTTCGGGGTTGGGTTTCAATGTTGTTTTTTTCATGAGAAATTGGTTCAAAAAGGGACACCCCCAGCCCGCTGGGTTGTAATTTAACCCTTGCTGGGTTGTTTAAACCTTAAATGCTAGGTTATTTTAACCCATTGTTGGGTCAAATAGAAACACTTTCATTGTTCATTTAACGCAAGTTTTTCTTGTTTTTTTACCCAACGCTGGGTTGAAATTTTTTTTTAGAGAGTAGCAACCACCCAGAAGACCCTAGAAAACATGTACAATACTCAAGCATCGTTACGCATTTGGCACACACAAAAATGCTGGGTAATTTTATTTTTGAAAATAACCCAGCACTGGGTCAAAAAGGGATGAGTCCAGCTTGCTGGATTGAAATTGAACCCATGCTGGGTTGTTTCAACCCAAAATGCTAAGTTATTTTAACCCATTGTTGAGTCAAATAGAAAGACTTTCTGGGTTAATTTCAACCCAACTGCTGGGCCAACGCTATCTCATGAGAATTCATACATATTTTACGAATTGGCTAATTCGTAATAATTCATATGAACACATTTGTAAGTTTTTGTATGATTTGCACTAGGGGTTTGGTTTTGTTATTGTTTTTTTTTCATGAGAATCGTAAATTTTTGCACGATAAACTTCATATCAATTAATACAAATTAGCCAACTCGTAAATATACAAATTCTCTTGAGATCAGACTGGCGGGCTCGTCACTTTTTTGACCCAACCCTGTGTTGAAAATCATTTTTTTTATTTTAAACAACCACCCAGAACACCCTAGCAAACGTACAATACTCAAGCATCGTTATGCATTTGGTACCCTTTTAAAAATGCTGGGTTATTTTCAATCCAGCATTGGTTCAAAAAGTGACAAGCCCAGCTCACAGGCTTGTAATTTGTTTCAACCCAAAATGCTAGGTTAATTTAACCCATTGTTGGGTCAAATAGAAACACTCTCTGGGTTAATTTCAACCCAGCTGCTGGGCTCGTACCCATTTTTTCAAGTGTAGCAACCAGCCAGAAGACCTTAGCACCATGCCTTATATTCAAGCATCATTATGCATTTGGCAGACACCTTATCCAAAGCAACTTACAATGTATCAACCTCTTCAACCCTGAGGACCCTGTCCCGGGTCCAAAATTTCGTATTTTGACTTAATATAAAATATTCTTTTAATTTTTAATGGTCCGTCATGGACCCCAGTACCACATATGAGATACTGTTTGAAAGCTTAGAGTCTCTACTTTCTGCAGATATGCATCACTTTGAGATGTCTTTTACTGTAAGAAAGTTATTTACACTTAATTTACACTATCACCCCCCCATATTTTTTATATAATTTAATATTCACATATTTCATATTTTTCAAGTATGACAAACATGGGCAAGTCTTATATCAAATGAAAGCTCTCACTCTCAGAAATAAGGCTACATCATTATTTTTGTTCTAATATCAACACATATCCAACAATCGTCGAATTAATAATAAGGTAAAAAATGGTCTTTTGTAAACATATGTGAAACTTGAGTGTGAACTGCCTCAGATAGCACAGATAGCCACAAATGATACACCATCTTTTATTTTAGGTCCTACTCTAAACAATGAGTCCATTCACAACATTTTCTTTGGTTGTGTGCATAATTAATCCCTTGCTATTTATTATATGTGCAAAACAAAAAATTCATATTTATATGAAAAATGTATTTTCGCACCCTTCAGTAAAATGAGAATAACTTTTGAATGCGACATGCTAAAGAGTTCATTCTTTTTTTGGGTGTTTACTGTCTGCTGCTGATAACAACCAGAACTGTCTGCAGTCTGCTAGAGCACCCAGAACCAGAGTTATACACTATCAAAGACAGTATTTACAACATAAAAAATAAAATGTGGTGTTTCATCATATATGAAAAACAACATAAATAACAAAATTTGTCACAAAAAGCAGCTTTTTATGTAACTTCAAAGGGTTTTCTTTAAAATGATATAAAGAAATTGCATTTATTCCACTGTATGTGGTTATGGTAGCACTTCAAATGTTTTAGGCAGAAATTGTATACAAAAAGGGTATTATTCCTCCCTTCAGTTGGAGTAAAATAACTTTTGCACACATAATGATAGAGAAAACATTCCTTTTTCCTCTGTAAGCTGGCAATTGCTGGAATCAAACAAAACTGTCTGCAGGGACCTGAGATACCCAGGGCCAGAGTTATACACTTTCAAATAAAAACTTTAGAAAAAAAACATCAAAAAGCGCCTATTTATTTTTGTGTTTATTAGAGGACTGATATCACATACAATCATGTTTAGCACTTTCAACAGTGTTTTATGTAATTTCAAAGGGTTTCCTGTAAAATGATACCAAACTTTTGTATGTAAACCTCTGCATGTGGGTATGGGAAGCTTTTGAAATTGGGTAGGCCAAATCCAGGCGAAAACCCCCAAAATAGCTTCCGGGTGAGAGAAGTTAAAATGTGTGCTTCTTGAGTTCAAACATATGACCTTTTGCACTGCTAATGCAATGTTGTACTACTGAGCTATATGGGCGTTACAGTAACATTCATGGACAGCAGCAGTTGAAAGGTTTTGCTCCATGGTCATTTTGAAAATAATGAAATGCTTTCATTGTGTTTTTAACTGTGACAATTTTTGGCATGCTTCAAATGTTAAAGTGTCGCTGATTATCTAAAGATTATTTTGATTTTAATGTTTTTGTTTTGCCTATGATCATTTTGCTTTGTCTCTTATGTGGAAACACAGTCTGGAAAATTCTGTTATAGTGCTTGTTGTGTTATAATGCTTACTTTGTTCATTCTGAAATATTCAACAAACCTCTAAATATTCAACTTTAGATGGTGTCCCATTCCTCATTTATTTTTATTATATGATAAACAGTGAAATTTCACAAAAGAAAGTCATATGGGTGTGAAATGACTTGGGATTAAATGAAAGTTTTGGTTTATATCTAGGTGCTGATGTGGTGTCTGTTCTCCAGTGAATAAGAGATTGAAATGTTTAGCTGATGGTACATTGATCAGACAAGGTGAGATGAGACTACGGTCTGTCTTTCCTTTAAAGGAAATCAGTTTGCAGATAAGTGGATAGTACAGCGACTTTGCACATCTGACTGACAGAAAAAATAAGTAATGGGAGTGTTATTGAGTGGCATGCAGCAGAATCTAATGTGCTTTTGAAATGTTTTGGTGATTGTAGGATGTCTCTAGAGTCCCTGAGGGTGAGACAGACAGAAATGACTATTCTGCGTGATAGAGCTGGAAGTGGACAAATCGACTTAAAAGTCTTGATTAAAAACAGTCCGATCTGAACTTTATCCATGCGTTTCCAGTAAACCTGCCGGATAAACCAAGCCATATATACATATAACAGTCCAGACTGATTCTGAAAGATCATGGTTGTACTACACCAGCTGGTCAAAATATCCATCTACAACCAGATGCTGGTTATAGTTATATTTTCCAATAGGGAAACAGGGTGCCCATACCCATCATTTCTCATTGTTTCTCTCTTAGCCTGTGTTATTGTTATTTGTTGTGTGTCATATATGAAGTGGTGCTGCATTATTCATAGCTCTGCATTCATGATCATCAGACAGATGAACAATAACTCAATGTAACGCTCACGCACATTCACCGGCTTACACACGGATACTAACAAGACAGTTTAAACATTTCTCTTCAAATACATCTAAATTTCTGTAGAGATTACAGTATTACTGGGTATTATTGGTAACTAGCTGCCAGTAACTTACTGTAGATTTTACATTTATGTTATTTACTGGCAACAGTTTGTTCAAAGTTAAATGAACGTGAAACATTTTCAGTCTTTATCTTCTACAGTAAGTTATTTTCAACAAGCTGCACAGCAAATATTGTATCGTATGTGACCATAAATCACATCTGAGAGTCATGTAATGTAACATCCCATATGGTAAAAAAATAATTTCTCTGCCCAGAAATATGTTTTTAAAATTCGTTTTGTAGAAAGTAATGCTGAATTGAATATATTTTTCACTTTGGAAATATATTTAGTTTTAACCTTCATATATCAACATACAGTATATTTCAAAATGTATGCAAATACATTTCTAATTTTTCATCCCATATGGAAAAAAATGTATTCTTTACCAAAAAATATTTTTTAAATAAGTTAATTTTATAAAGCATATTTTTGAAGTTGAAAATATTTTACAGGTTCGTAACATAAAAATGTTCTAATGCGACATGAATATATTACCTTGCATTGAAATATACGGAGGGCTAAGAATTTTTTAAATGATTAAAAATGTCTTTTTTAATATATATTTAATTATTTTTAAAAATAAATTTTTTAAATAAAATTGGCAAAAAAAGATATCGGTGAAAGATATATTTTTTGGCCCTTTTTGTATATTTTAAAATATATTTACAAATATTTTTAAATATATATATATATATTTTCATTCAAATGGGATAGTTCTCCAGTAGTGCTCATGTATAGCTGTTAAAGCATTGCAAAAAGGTCATGGGTTCAAACCCAGAACAACACAAATATTTGTAAAAAAAAATTAGTGGTCGACCGATGTTTTTATGGCCAATGCTGATATTAAGAAAGCTGTATGACCGATTGGCGGACATGAGGCCAATATAACACAAATGTTATTACAGTAAGAGACAAGCAAAAAATTGCTGAAACCAAATAAACATTTGTTATGTATAACATTTATAAATATACTCTTTTAAAGTACTTAATATATATTTACAAGACATATAATTAATGTGGAACTGACATCTAACGATACTGTTTGAATAACTCGTGCGGTGCTGTGTGTGACACAACATGACGTTATGTTAAAAAGTGAATAATGATTGATCATTTTACTGTCTGTCAGACTTTGGTTTGAGTCGTCTTTTCAATACAAACAAACAAATTTAAGTATTAGAGAATACTGGCTGATTTAAAAGATTTATTGGCTGATGCTGATAATAAAAAAAATCCAAATATCAGCCGATATATCGGCCTCTGCAATATATTGGCCTATCACTAGTAAAAATGTGACAAAAACACAGAACCAACATTGGAGTCAGCAGCTCCTGATTATCTTCTGGGTCTTATTTCATGAAGATTTATAGAGAACACACTCAACCGATACAAGCATACACATTTAAAACTGATAACCCATAAGAATGGTAAATGGATCATTAACTCTTTGCTTTATGTTTCAACATGATAAATCACCTCTGAGCTTTTACATGTCAGCAGAAATCGATTGGTGCTTTGACCTGAAATTGATCAGACACCCTGTGGGCCATTTCTGTATCTCCTGTGGTTCCTTATGATGATGGGTTCATAGTAAATGCAGCTTTAATCACTTATTAGGCACCTATTACAGAAACTGATGCACTTTTACTGCGTTTGGATGCACACTTTGCTCTTTTATGTCTTACTTATAATGTCGTGTAGATTCATTTACATACTTATTTTCCCCTTTCCTCCTACTGACTGCTCTTTAAAACTTCTCATCTGAATTTAATACAGTTAGTGTTAAAGGCTAAACACAAAATGATGTCAGTTAACTGCAGTCTGATGCGGAGGGTATGGCCCTTTGGCGATAAGCATGTTTTAATTTGTTTTGAATAAAAGTGCTTTGTGGCTTACTAAGTAGTAATGCCTTGGGCAGGTTTTAAACACAAAAAAGTTCCTAGTAAACTTGTAGTCAAACTTCCAGAGAAATCCACCAAAACAACACAGAAACTTAGATATCCATCATTATCAACTGACTGACATCACACAGGAAGTAAAAGGTGACTTTTAAAATCTGCGTGACTTTCTTCTCTGGATGACAAAAGTACAAACAGCACCATAAGAATCATAAAAATGGTTTATATGATTTAAAGTAAAATGCGTTGTGTATATATTTCACTAAAGTAAACGGCGGCAACCAATGAACTAAACTCTTACTTAATCTGCTAAAATTATAAATAAATAATTCAGATCAGCTCCTTGAACCGGTTCAACTAGATTCATTGAAAAGATCAGGCTGCAACAAATAATTTACTCACAAATCAAATAAAAACTCAAATGAATGCACCACAGACAGCTTTTAAACAGCTTTTAAGAGTTATTATGCTCAATTAAATACATTTCTGTAAATGACCAGTGACATTACAAACTCAATAAATAATTCATGTTAACAGTGAGCTGTATTGTGAATGTCCAATGATATAGAGTTTAATGTTGGAGATATAATTAAAGATTGATTTCTCTGCAGATAGCTTGAAATGATTTGGAGCAGAATTATGCAGGCGGTGTGCATATGAAGAAATCCACTAAAAGACATTCATAGAGCAAAATGTGCATTTTAAATCACTTTAGAAAAAGCCTGAACATCATTGATTGGTAGTTTATTTTAATGTAAGCCATTTAATTAGACTTTTAGATTATTGATGGGTGTAACACCCACTGACAAACATTTTAGACGCAGTGCTGTGGTTTAGCAGTGCATGCTGAACCCAAAATGCTGGGTTGTTGTAACCCATTGTTGGGTCAAATATAAACATTTTCTGGGTTAATTTAACCCAACTGCTGGGCTTGTCTCTTTTTACCCAACATCGGGTTGAAACTTGAAATACCCCAGCATTTTAAACAGTTAATGCCGATACACATCAGCAGAATACGACTCTCATTCATGTTTAAAATGCTATAACAGATTAAACACTATAGGTTACAGAAGTTTTAAAATGTATGCTTTTTTATACTATCTCTCAAATTTTAACAACTCAACCGATAAATCTGTGATCAGTGGGCAATAGATTATCACAACCAGAACAGGAACTGACAGATATCCAACAAATAAATAAGCAGAATAAATATAATTGTTCATTGCAAATCTATACCATAGGCAGACACAATGGGGCCAACATTAGCCTGCACACAAAAAAAATCTTAGTATTTCTAATTTCTTATTATTTTGTACAAATATGTAAAATTATACATCTAGAATTAAATTCAAAAACAATATTTGCCCAGGGGTAAGAATAGGATCTTGAAATAAGTTTATTAAATTAAGTTGATATTTTTCTTATTTTTTACCCAAACTCACTTAATAACCTTCCCGTACGGCAAAAAATATATTTTCAAAAATATTTTTAAATGTTGAAAACTAAATTGAATGTACTGAAAAATATTTTGAAATATGTTTACAAAAATGTTTTATCACCAATATATTTTTTGTAAATTCTTTTGTATATTTTGAAAAATATTTTAGAAATAAATATTTAAAAGCTTTTTTATTGAAGTCACATTGGACGAAAAACTTGTATGTTATAAACCTGTAAATATAACTGTAAACATAGTTACAATTAAATATATTTTCATCTGCAAAAATATACTTGTAATTCTATATTTTATACATAATTTATATATTTTATACAAACATTTATATTTTGGCCAGGAAAAATATATATTTTTGCCATATGGGTTGTAAAATCACAAATGTATTGCCCCTGAAATAGGCTACATTTTCTGAAATATATGTTAATATATGAATGTTAAAACTAAATATATTTTCAAATTCAAAAATATATTTAATTAAGCTTTATACTTTCTGCAAAATGTATTTAGCATATATTTAAAACATATTTTTGTAAAGTATGTTTTGCTGTTTGGGTTTCTTTTTACACATACAAGCCTTAATATGTAATTTTGCTGTAAAAAAAATCTGTAGAAATTACAGTGTTACTTGCAGCTGTTTGCCGATAACTTACCATAGATTTAAATTGATGTTATTTACTGGCAAGAGATTGTTCAAAGTTAAATAAATTTTAAATATTAACAAGTCTTTATCTTTATAGAATAAAACTATACAATTACAGCCCCATTCAAAGCATTCTGGGAACCAGAAATCATCATCAACCTTTTTCTGTTTTTGCTTCAGATTTAGTTTCCCAAAATGCTTTGCTTGATTTACAAGACCAAGTCTTGTAAATGTTTAATGTTCATTTAAATTGGAACAAACTGTTGCCAGTAAATAACATCAATTTAAATCTACGGTAAGTTACCGGCAAACAGCTGCAAGTAACACTGTGTTTTCTATGGAATTTATTTTAGGTCAGGTATAGGCTAAATATATCCTGAATCAAAAAACCATGGAGAACAAAACAACATACTAAGGGACAGATTTACAAAACTAGGCAAATTAGCTTAAAGACAATAAAAAAAGTGCACTGGAGTGATAATTTCTGCAGGTGATCTGGCCCTAACAATTTATTACAGGCAGAAAAAACTAATATATGCGCCCTCTAGTGTATAAACAGCACAATGCAAGTCATGCAAATAATGTTCTAGTTAAATTAGCCCATATATTTTATGCGTCAGAGCACATTATACGCTTAACGTTTACAAACTAAAAAACATGTGAGAAAGAAATGCGCTCGATGCCGCAGTCAATCCCACAATCCAACGCGAGAGAGCGACGCTCGGCTTTCGTAGAAGTGAACTGGGAACTCTCACTCACTTTCATTCAAAAAGTGAAAACCTTGTTTCTGTCATTCTTACATCACATGGACAAACTTAAAACATTATACACGCTGTTTACACCTGTATTTAGTGTCATCCATAGACCAAAATGCATCTTAAAGGTGCAGTGTGTAAATTTTAGCGGCATCTAGTGGCGAGGTTGCAAATTGCAACCAACGGCTCAGTCCACTGCTCACCCCTTGCTTTTAATCACATAGAGAAGCTACGGTAGCCACCACCGGAAAAACATGTCATCATCAGAGACAACTGAGCAAAAAAGTTTGACCATTAAGGGCTTCTGTAGAAACATGGCGGCAATAAATGGCGACTTCTACATAAGGGGACCCTCTGTGTATGTAGATAAAAACGTCTGTTTCAAAGGTAATAAAAACATAACGGTTCATTAAAAATATGTTTTTATACACCCCTGAAAATATAGTTTTGTATATTATTTTGCATTTCTGTAAAGAGAGCCTTCTAAAAATTACACACTGCACCTTTAATATCGGGTGTAAACAGCCCATAAGATTAACATTGGTTGCCATATCTTGTCGACAGAGATGTGAGCAACCCTCCTTGACGGATCTTGTTAACATCGTAAAAAAACACATCTGTAAATGACATGACTTTGTATTTATGTTGTTGAATGAGACTTAAGCTTGTGGTCCATGTACAAAAATCAGACTGTCACGGTAGGAAATCCACTGTTTCCTCCGTGTCATGTTTGTGTGTGTGTGTTTGTTACTCACAGCTCTGCCATGTGCTCGTTAGGCTGATGCCGCTCACCTGTGTGTTGATTGCCTCGCTCCAGCTGCTCATCATTACATCTCCTCCATAAATACTCACATGACTCTCTGTTCCCTGCCAGATGATCACTTTCTGTTTGGTCCTCGTGTTGTGTGGTTCTACGTCTCAGTCTTGGATTACGAGTTGCATTGTGGATTGTTTATTGTCGTCGTCGTCTCCGTGTGGATGTTCCGTGTACAGTCTGGATTCACCACTGCTCACCACTCCACCAACGCCGCACTCAATAACCATCTACCACCGTAGTCCTCGTCACCATTGCCAACAACACCGGACATTTCCTGCTTGTGTTATTTCTCTCTCTGTGTTTATAAATAAACATTGTGTTTTCACCTGCAATTGCTTCCGCTCAGTTCGTGTCATTACAGAATCATCTGGCCATACATGGAAGCAGCAGGAGACCAACCCACGGCCACGCTGGAGGAATTTCTCCAGCGAACTCTGGCTCGTATGGATCTTCAGGACCAGTCGATCAACGAAATGCGAAAGGCCGTCCATGCAATGGTGACGAAGGTGTCCGAGCTCTCTCAGCGTTCATCTCATCCTTCGCCTCCCACTGCGCCACCCACACCGCCCGCACCATCTTCTCCTCCAGGGGGTGGTTTTCATCCGGAGCCCCGATTACCGATCCCTGAGAAATACTCCGGTGAGCCAAATTATTGCCGTACATTTCTGTCTCACTGTTCTCTGCACTTCGCTCAACAGCCCCGATCGTTTTTCCTTGAGGAAACCAAGGTGGCGTTTACTCTCTCCCTACTGAAGGGCAAGGCTGCCCTCTGGGGACGGCGGTGTGGGAGAACAACGACGCCTGCTGTTCTTCGTTCACCCTCTTATCTGAGGAAATGAAGAGGGTGTTCGATCGCTCCGTCGCCGGGAGAGAAGCTGCTCGCCTCCTTACCGAGCTCAGACAGGAGAACCGAACGGTATCCGACTACGCTATCGAGTTCCGGACCCTGGCGGCGGAGTGTAAGTGGAACGAGGAGGCGCAGTGGGATCATTTCCTGCATGGGCTTGCGGATCGCATCCAGCGGGAGATCGTCACTTCTGAACTACCCACATCTCTCAACGGGCTGGTGGATCTGGCTATCCGGGTCGACGCTAGACTGACCGTAGCGGACCGTGGTAAGAGATCTACCAGCATACAGCGCCGACCTGAGCCGTCCAGCCCTCCCAGCGAGACACCCAGCAACGTTCTCCCCGATCCTGAGCCCATGCAGGTGGGTAGAGCTCGGCTTTCCCGGGAGGAGAGGAACCGGCGGAGATCCCTTGGTCTTTGCATGTACTGTGGCGAGACGGGTCATAACTGCCAGAGATGTCCGGTAAAAGACCAAGCCCGATAGTAAGACGGAGGCTACTATCGGGCGGGATCTCTGCTCGCAAGACCTCGACGACATCTACTCTCCTTCCGGTGAAACTACGGTGGTCCACCAAGTCACACACCGACCACGCACTACTGGACTCCGGGGCAGAGGGGAATTTCATTGACTCTTCACTTGCACGTAAACTACAAATCCCCGTCATCCCACTCACTCACCAGATTGCACCCTTCGCTCTCAATGGACATGAATTACCCACCATCAGTCAGACCACTGCCCCCATCACTCTTATCACCTCAGGCAACCATACCGAGAAGATCTCCTTTTTTGTTACAGACATCTCACTCTCTCCCATCGTCCTTGGTCATCCCTGGCTCCATACCCATAACCCTAAGGTCGACTGGAGACTGGGCTCAGTCACCAGCTGGAGCGAGGAGTGTCATAAGTCTTGTCTTGTCTCTGCGTGTCTTACTGTTTCTGAGTCTGTGTTTCAGGGGGAAGCAGTGGATTTGGCTAACGTGCCCGCGGAGTACCACGACCTGAAGGAGGTGTTCAGTAAGTCTCGGGCTGATTCTCTCCCTCCTCATCGTCCCTATGACTGTGCCATAGATTTATTGCCAGGTACGTTTCTGCCTAAAGGCAAGTTATACTCTCTATCCGTTCCTGAGATGGAGGCCATGGAGAAATACATTTCTGATTCTCTGGCAAGGGGGTTCATTCGTCCTTCCTCTTCTCCAGCGGGGGCGGGGTTCTTTTTTGTGGGGAAGAAGGACGGATCCTTGCGACCTTGTATTGATTACCGAGGGCTGAATAACATAACGGTAAAGAATACTTATCCTTTGTCGTTGATGTCTTCAGCCTTCGAGAGGTTGCAGGGAGCGTCTCTCTTCACTAAATTGGACTTACGTAACGCATATCATTTGGTTCGCATCAGGAAGGGGGATGAATGGAAGACTGCTTTTAACACCCCTCGTGGCCATTTTGAGTACTGCGTGATGCCTTTCGGTCTCACGAACTCGCCAGCAGTCTTCCAAGCACTCGTTAATGACGTGTTGCGAGACATGGTAGATCAGTTTATTTATGTTTACCTGGATGACATACTGATTTTTTCTTCGTCTCTCCAGGAACATTTGCAACACGTACGACGAGTGCTTCTGCGGTTGCTAGAGAATGGGCTTTTTGTCAAGGCGGAAAAATGCGTTTTTCATGCACAGTCTGTTTCTTTTCTAGGACACATCATTTCGACTGAGGGTGTTCGCATGGATCCTGAGAAGGTTAAGGCTGTGGTTGATTGGCCATCCCCAGAGTCTCGCAAGGCCCTGCAGAGATTTCTGGGGTTCGCCAATTTTTACCGGCGTTTCATTCGCAATTTCAGCCAACTAGCCGCACCTCTGACCGCCTTGACCTCCCCTAGTTTGACGTTCAGGTGGTCAGACGCAGCCGAGGCTGCGTTTGCCAAACTGAAAAGCTGCTTTGTTTCAGCTCCCATTCTCGTCTCACCTGATCGCACACGTCAATTCATAGTGGAGGTCGATGCGTCAGAGGTGGGGGTAGGAGCAGTGCTTTCCCAGCGCACAGCCTCAGACGGAAAGGTTCATCCTTGCGCGTATTTTTCTCATCGCCTATCTCCTGCGGAAGTTAATTATGACATTGGCAATCGAGAGTTGTTGGCAGTCAAGTTAGCACTGGAAGAATGGCGTCACTGGCTTGAAGGGTCAGGGGTACCCTTTATTGTATGGACGGACCATAAGAATCTCGAATACATTAGAACCGCCAAAAGACTTAACTCCAGGCAGGCTCGGTGGGCTTTGTTTTTCGGTCGTTTCGATTTTACTCTTTCTTACCGACCGGGTTCCAAGAACATCAAACCCGATGCTTTATCCCGACTTTTTGAGCGTTCCGATCGTACTGCCACTCCCGAGCGAATTTTACCAGAGACCATCATTATCTCCGCGCTCAGATGGGAGGTCGAATCGAAGGTGTTGACAGCCTTAGAAGGGGTAACGCCCCCGGCCCGTTGCCCACCGAACCGCTTATTTGTGCCGGAGGAGTTACGGTCAGACGTCCTTCAGTAGGGTCATGGTTCCAGTGTTGCCTGTCATCCAGGGGTTAGTAGGACTAGATTCCCAGTTAAGCAACGACTCTGGTGGCCAGGTATGGCTCGTGACACTCACGATTTCGTCTTGGCTTGCTCGGTTTGTGCCACTGGTAAGACTTCCAATCGTCCTCCAGATGGGTTACTTTTACCGCTGTCAGTCCCTTCGAGACCCTGGTCCCACATCTCGCTAGACTTTATTACCGCCCTCCCGCCCTCCCAGGGTAATACGGTGATTTTAACCGTAGTGGACCGGTTCTCGAAGGCGACTCACTTTATTCCCTTGCCCAAATTACCTTCAGCCAAGGAAACAGCGGTAACTGTCATTGACCACGTCTTCCGTATACATGGCCTCCCGACAGACGTGGTCTCTGACAGAGGTCCCCAATTCGTATCCAAATTTTGGCGTGAGTTTTGCAAATTGCTAGGAGCGACTGTTAGTCTTTCTTCAGGGTTCCATCCCCAGAGCAATGGCCAAACCGAGCGAGCCAATCAGGATGTCGAGAGGGTGTTACGATGTTTGGTTTCCAAGAATCCTTCGTCCTGGAGTCAACAACTCTCAGTTGTGGAGTACGCACACAACTCTCTGCCAGTGTCATCCACGGGCATGTCTCCTTTTAAGTGTAGTCTAGGTTACCAACCACCTAATTTTTCTAGTCTGGAATCCGAGGTTTCGGTCCCCTCCGCACACGCATTAGTCCAGAGGTGTCACCGCACCTGGACCAGAGCTCGTAGAGCTCTGCTCCAGGTGAGGTCGCGCACCAAGGCTAAGGCCGATCGCCACCGGTCGAAGCCTCCCCGTTACGTCGTCGGTCAAAGAGTGTGGCTTTTCTACCCAGAACATTCCGATGCGTTCCGTCTCGAATAAACTTGCTCCCAAATTTATTGGCCCGTTTTCTGTTACCAAAATCATTAATCCGGTAACAGTGCGTCTGAGCCTTCCTCCGGCGTACAGGAGGGTTCACCCAGTGTTCCACGTCTCCAAAATTAAACCGGTGATTTTTTCCCGTCTTAATCCGCCTGCCCCGGTCCCCCCCCCCGCCTCGTCTCGTTAATGGGGAACCGACTTATTCGGTTAATCGTATTCTGGACTCCAGACGGAGGGGACGCGGATTTCAGTACTTGGTGGATTGGGAAGGTTACGGTCCGGAGGAGAGAAGGTGGGTTCCTGCTCGGGACATACTGGATCACCGCCTTATCGATGTTTACAATCAACAGGTAAAGCAGGCTGGGAACGTCAAGGGGCGTTCCTAGGGGAGGGGGTACTGTCACGGTAGGAAATCCACTGTTTCCTCCGTGTCATGTTTGTGTGTGTGTGTTTGTTACTCACAGCTCTGCCATGTGCTCGTTAGGCTGATGCCGCTCACCTGTGTGTTGATTGCCTCGCTCCAGCTGCTCATCATTACATCTCCTCCATAAATACTCACATGACTCTCTGTTCCCTGCCAGATGATCACTTTCTGTTTGGTCCTCGTGTTGTGTGGTTCTACGTCTCAGTCTTGGATTACGAGTTGCATTGTGGATTGTTTATTGTCGTCGTCGTCTCCGTGTGGATGTTCCGTGTACAGTCTGGATTCACCACTGCTCACCACTCCTCCAACGCCGCACTCAATAACCATCTACCACCGTAGTCCTCGTCACCATTGCCAACAACACCGGACATTTCCTGCTTGTGTTATTTCTCTCTCTGTGTTTATAAATAAACATTGTGTTTTCACCTGCAATTGCTTCTGCTCAGTTCGTGTCATTACAGAGACATTACACAAGTATTATAATTTTGTCTTATAAGTTTGTCTCTTGTTTGGTAGTATGCATCCTCTGACCCACTGAGCTGTGTTGTTCACGTGGGCACCACAAGTCCCAGTTTGTGGCATTTAGCTACTATTGTAAATTAAAGTGGCTATTCAGAGGAAAATTCAGATAAATCTGCTTTCAGTTTAAAGTGTGACTCACATTAACCAGCTGCATGTTTTCTGCTTGTGTTTGTGTTGCTCTATAATACTTGACATTTACTAAAACAATGCAAGATATGATTTGTCAACTACAGTATTCACTTTACAAATATGACTCCTAAAAAGTTTTTAAAGAGCACCTGCTTTCTGATTCACGATTTTACATTTCCTTTGGTATTTAAGTGTGTATTAATTAATGTTATGATATGTTAATGATGCTAATGATATGCAAAAGGTACAAATCCCAAAGTAAACGATCGTCTCCAACGTAAATCTCTTTTCTTGGACTACAACAAACACACGGATTGTAGGCAACAGTTTACTTCCTCAGCCTGTTGACGTGGACACAACAGTCATTATCATAATCCCGCCCACTTCTGACTCACAGATTGTAATGTTTTTATATTTAAAGAATTTACTACTGACTAAACCATGATTCAAACACAAGTTTTGTGCAATGCAGACTGCTAGTACTAGTCCGGTCAACCACCTATCTATCTAAACATTTTAAAAAAATAAAAAATGTATCTTTGTCTAAATGTAATGTTTTAAAAATAATATTTAGTACTCAAGATACATGAAGTTCTCATTTGACTACAAACGTAGGACAGTTTTAGCAGCTGATATGAGTCGAGTAAAACATCACGTTTCCCTGCCGCTCTCGTAAAAAATACAAAATCGAAAAAAATCTTGACTTCTGTCAGAATGAGTAAGAGGACAAATGGATGATTTTCTCTTCTTTTATCTCCTGTCACTTTCTCTGAAGCTTTTCTGTGATTAAAATGAGACGTTTGTTCTACAATCTTTCTGAAAACTGGCGGTTTAATTGCTACTTTAGTTGTCTAAACCCACAAAAGAAACAACTTCATCAGTCAGCCTTTATAAAACTGTTGAAAGCTTCTGCCGTCTGTAGTGTATTTGAAGTTTAAAACTCAAGGCTTTATTTAAAATGGCCTTTAGGTGTGCGAGCGTGTTTCTGAAAGATTTGAATCTTTGGCAACATCTATGAAATAAACATCAAGGACGTCCTCAATTTGAAAAATGATTGTGAATTTTTTTTAAATAGCAAGTATATTTTTTTCTATGATGTTAGAGTTTGGGTTTGCATGTATAGTTTTATCTGTAAAATAAAAAGGCTCATGGTATGTTTTCATTTAGACATTTTAAAGGACTTTTGCATGTTTGTGCATTTAAATGCATGTCCAAAATAATTTGCCAGCTTTAAATCAGTTTAGGAATCAATAAAAATAATTCAACATTGTAGTCACTCAAAAATATTTGCATTGTTACCTATCAACCATTTTGTGTTTAAACGATAGCAAAAACGCCACATAATCAAATTCAAGTTTATATTGGCTAGAAGTGGGTTACTTATAGCTGGACTTAAGTTAACCTATTGCTTGCTAGGTATAAAGCTCACTTATGTGTATCAGAAAGATCTCTTGACAGAAATGCAATATAATCTACATACAGTAACTATATTATCATTGGTGTATAAAGACCAACATGCGTTTTCTTGAAGTATTGTTTTTCAATTCCACTGAACTGTTTAAGACAAGTTGAGAGAATAAAAAAATGCTTAAAGTGAAATTTTAAAACAGTTAGTATGGCCTTTGGCCAACTTAATATTTCAAGCTGAGAGAACTGAAAGCTCCTAAGTTTGTTAAAGTGCCCGTATTATGAAAAACTCACTTTTTCTGCGTTTTGGGGTGTTATTTTGTGTCTCTGATGCTCCCACACGCATACAAACTTGGAAAAAAATCCATCCATGCTGTTTTGAGTGAGATACAGGTTTCTGAATGTCCTCTGCCTTGAGTCTCAGATTGCACCAGTTAAAACTTAGCTTCGTTGTGACGTAACAAACCGTTTCGTCACATTCAGTTTGAATTTTCCCGCCCACCACCCCACTCGCAGGTCTCCACCCACCAGGTAGCTAGAGAGCATAGAGCAGTCACTTGAATGAGACCCTCTGTGCTGTTATCATCTCTCACGGAAATAACAGCGCTATTTGGATATTATGGATTATACTCCCACCTACTTTTAAAAACAAAGTTTTAACGCGTGGTTATTGGAACCCGGAGTAATCTTATATACAGTGTGTTACGACGCAAACAGTCCTCAGATTGTAGGCGATAAGACCTTCATGCGAAATCTGATGTAAACAACAGACTATGTATCTACATTTCACGGATTATAAGCATTTGTGGACAAAAATGGTAATTGGATGTATTTTATTGGACTTTCATGGATCATTCACACATCTGAAACAGACTGGATTCGATTCGCGATCTTTGTATATCAACAAAAAAAGGTAAGAAGTCACGTTGTATTTTGCATGTTGTCATCTTCTGTCACAAAATACTACATTTATGATGCTAGAGCTAAAAGCTTTTTGCCAAACTAACCGAGACCGTACGCCCCGGCTTTTCTGACGAGGCGAGCCTCTAATAACTTTACGTTCCGCATAGATATATACACGGTCCAGACCTCCCGCTAGCTTCTAGCAATTAGCACGCGGTCCTCAAGCAATATACATCCCCCGACGGGTCTTAATTTCTGTAATTTGCGAAAATAATGCGTTTGAAAATGTTTTATAATAGGAATATGTTAGCATTGTCCAGGGAAAACGAGTTTATTGTTGTGACTGCTAACGTAACATCACAATTTACTCTGGAATCATTGTGTGTCATGAGTTTCTTCTCCTGTAGTGTACTTATTAGTGATACTTTTCTGCATGATTTGTCTGTTGGCAACATAAACCGTTAATAATAATAATATATAAAATAATAACACAGTATGGTCTGTACTGCTCACGATACCACTGAGCATGCGCACGGGCACATGACGTTAGTAGTGGGGCGTGATCAAAGGAGCAGCAGCTCATAAATATGTAAGACTAGCTCAAAACGGCACAATCTGAACTGCCCTGAAACAGAGGCTACTAGAGATGGGTAACAATCTTTTCCTACAAGCTATTTCGAGCAAACAACTTTTGAAACATGCTTTATGAAACTCATACACCTATATAACTTGTGGAAAAGCAGTCATAAGATGGGCACTTAAATAAAATAGCGAGCATTGGATTATGAGCATGCTCAGTTTAAAGGTATTTCATACTTAAGGGTTTTTTATTGTATCTGGTTCTTACATGTACATTTTACTAAATGCAATAGATGAGAGGATTTTTTTAATCTGAGTTTATTTATCATTTTGTTATGTTTGCATTTTTGAACCCATAAACCAAAAGTCTTAGTTCATGTTACTTTTTGACATACAAAATCACACAATCTTTCAAGCTTTTACTGAACTTAAAATTGTAAGTTCAGAATGTTTTGGGAAATACCCATAATCCCTTGCATTTCAAAATTGTAATTTTAACGTTTTATAAACAATATGAACCGTTAGGGCATTTTTACAGCGTACGTTGTCTCAGACGATGACGTGTTTGTCCTGTGGCAGCTACAGTATTCTCATTGCGTTTCGAAATTGAGGGTGGTTGCAATTTGCAATCTCACCACTAGATTCCCATCAATAAACACATTTGACCTTTAAAAGGGACATGTCATGAAAATCTGACTTTTTCCATGTTTAAGTGCTATAATCGGGTCCACAGTGCTTCTATTAACCTAGAAAATGTTAAAAAGATCGACCCAGTAACTTAGTTTTGGTAAACCATTATCTGCAAGCATGTGAAAAATAGGTCATTGAAATTTGGCTCCCCTTGTGATGTCAGAAGGGGATCTTATTATTATAATACCACCCCTTAATCTGCACTATCCAACCACGACATTGCCATTTAGTGCAGAGTGAAAAAGAGAGGAAGAAAATTGACAGTACAATTGCGTTTCTTTTTTTAACAAACCACCATCATGGCGATGGTGTATGGCAGTGTTTGCGTTTCAATAGCTCATTTGCATTTAAAAGGACACACCCAAAAAAGATTTACAAGTCATGTCAACTTACTATTATTAATCTTGGCAAGAGATGAGTTGCTTTATATAAAATTGACTTTTTCCAACTAAGTTATAACAAATCATCTGTAGTCAAGATAAATAATAGTTAGTTGAAATGACTTGTAAATCTCAGTTGATTCAACAACAAAAATTTAGGGCAGCAAAATAAATTCTTTACCGTGTACAAAGTGGCAATTTTCACGTTATATTAAATTATCTATATGATATTTTGATCTAAAACTTTACATACGTACTGGGGACACCAAAGATTTCTTTGACATCTTAAAAAAGTCTTGAAGTCTTGACATCTTGAAATGTCTGCTTTAAATCAGATTATTAGATTTTACTCTTAGTAACTTCATACATAAAATCTAAAATGTAGGATTGACTTTATCTGGACATAAAGGCAGATGAGTTTGTGGTTTCATGCAGTGTAAATGATTATTTGGGACGGTGCATTACTGATGTACTCTGAAATGATTTGAGATGGTTGTCTTGTGATCTGAGCAATTTTCTAAAAGTGCTTGCAGATTTTAGCTCGGCTCATACTGTAGTTTTGTTCCTGGTCATTTTACATAACATTAACTTTAACAGGTTTTTGGTTTTCATCTCAGCAGACAGAATAGCAGCATCACAGTCGTTTAAACGTTTGTGATCTAATCTGAACACCTGCGCTCGCATGCACGCACGCATACAAACAAATTCATTATCTGTGTGTGTGATTGACACATCAGAGAAATTTACAATCAGTCGACTGTTGATTATGTGTGATGTGTGTTGAGTTAGAGAGACAGATGATGATGTGAAATGTCACAATTAATCAGTACTAAGATTATTATTGGTCTGCACACACTTTATTCAGTTTCATTATCTCAAACAGATCCACTGGGTGTGGACTCAAACTCTCTCTTTCTGTCTCCATTACAGCTCCGTCCATTTCCTTTAGGCTTTTCGGTTCACGTCTGATCTTCTCAGTCAGTTTAATGATAGATCAGAAAGCTCTGTGATCTCCTCGGCATCTCACCGTATAGATTTGTCTCTATACGTTGAGTGCCGATGATGGACCATGTGCTGAACAATTTTTCACATAATGACTTTTTTGTGTTATTGCACAGAACAGCATGAGATGAACCTTCATCATTTCAGACCATTAAAGCTCAGTAGACGTATTGAAAAAAAACTGTTTCTCCCTCACTGCATTCGAATGATAGGGAGAGAGATGGATAGAGATTAGAGAACAGATGTGATAATTACAGCACTTCTACATAACGTATGTTTTGCTTTCTGAAAAAAAATGGATACATCAATGTACACATTAGCTCATCTCACATACTGTGATTTCACCGCATGTCTTTAATTCAGTTTATTCAGTTCAGTTTATGTGTAAAGGGTTGAGCGATATTTACGGTTCTGTGTACGATAAAGACACTTTTGATGATATCGACTTTGTAATTGCCTACAAAACTTCCTTATTTCTACGTGGCATTGATTCAACAAGGTGCTGAAAGCATTCTTAAAAAAATATTGGCCCATATTGATAGGATCGCATCTTGCAGTTGATGGAGATTTGTGGGATGCACATCCAGGGCACGAAGCTCCCGTTCCACCACATCCCAAAGATGCTCTATTGGGTT
Source organism: Misgurnus mizolepis (assembly GCA_025389145.1). Taxonomy (NCBI): domain Eukaryota; kingdom Metazoa; phylum Chordata; class Actinopteri; order Cypriniformes; family Cobitidae; genus Misgurnus; species Misgurnus mizolepis. The sequence continues at coordinate 68,975,524 of JAIFKI010000001.1, forward strand.
GAGATCTGGTGACTGTGGGGGCCATTTTAGTAGAGTGAACTCATTGTCATGTTCTAGAAACCAATTTGAAATTATTTGAGTTTTGTGACATGGTGGATTATCCTGCTATGAAGTAGCTATCAGAGGATGAGTACATGGTGGTCATAAAGGGATGGACATGATCAGAAACAATGCTCAGGTAGGCCGTGGCATTTAAACGATGCCCAATTGTTCAACAGAAATCGAGACTCATCAGACCAGGCAATATTTTATTCAACTGTCTTCAACGGTACAATTTTGGTGAACTTGTGCAAATTGTAGCCTCTTTTTCCTATTTGTAGTGGAGATGAGTGGTATCCTGTGGGGTCTTCTGCTGTTGTAGCCCATCCGCCTCAAGGTTGTGCGTGTTGTGGCTTCACAAATGCTTTGCTTCATACCTCGGTTGTAACGAGTGGTTATTTCAGTCAAAGTTGCTCTTCTATCAGCTTGAATCAGTCGGCCCATTCTCCTCTGATCTCTAGCATCAACAAGGCATTTTCACCAACAGGACTGCCGCATACTGGATGTTTTTCCCTTTTCACACCATTCTTTGAAAACCCTAGAAATGGTATATATAGAACAACTGAATATTATACATGGTTCACATTCTTTCTGTGAAAGAAAAGCATTATTCTCTATGTTTCACTGATCATAAAGTTTTTGCGGTAACACTTTGCTTTGAAGTGGTGTTCATAAGACTGACATGACATCTTTATAATCATGACATGAGATGTGCTATGAACATAAAGGAGAATTTATGCACATTTATTATAACATCATTAAGTGTCATTCATTCAATTATGTAATTTTGAATGCAAAGATGACACTGTTTGAAATGTCTTTGTTATTCCAACTTGACATAAACCAATACATTATAACTTGTCATAAACATGACATAGCAGAATAATTATTAAATTTAGGAAACTACCTATGGGTTTAACTGTCATTTAAATGATTATTAATGTCATTATTAACACTTAATGACATTTTAATGACAATTATATTACTGTAGTTGAGGTCAAGAAAAATATTCATGACGCTTTTATAAAACTATATGACAGAGTATTAACACTTAATGACATTTTAATGGCAAAATCAATTTGTATCATTGGGTAAAAAGTGGTCAGTTATTTTGTCTTGGTGATGACAAGTTGTCATAACAAAGACATCTCAAACAATGTTATCCTTGCATTAAAAATGAAATAATTGAATGAATGATACTTAATTACAGTTATTATAAATGTGCATAAAATCTCCTTCATGTGTAATGTCGTGATTATAAAGGTGTCATGTCAGTCTTACGAACACCCCTTCAAGTAAAGTGTTACCGTTATTGCAAAGCATTGACATATGCATATTGCAGTATGAAATTTTGATCATTTCAATATATCTTGCAGTCCTATTATTTTTATATTTTGGCACACAATGAGGCAGGGTTATGGCAAAATCATAATTGTCAATTATTCGCCTATAGACTTTACACTGACTTAAAACTTTACATTATAAAACATTTTATAATCTGTGAAGCAGCTGCATGGTAAATTCAAACATCCAGAACTGGATAATATAATGTAAATAACAAATAATAATGGGAGTTATGTTGTTAGTAAAAATCCAAAAGGAATGAATAAAGGACACGTCAACATATCAATTTTAAGATCTCAGATTCTGTGCCCAAACAGGCTGGCAAAACACACAGGAATGAGCAGAAATGGACAGCTGTAATTGAGGAGTTTGCCGATGATTTAATTGTTTCAACCGTAATTGTAATCCTGATTAGTTTTCGATTAATTGTGCAGCCCTAGATTAGATCTGGATATAAGAAGCTAAAACTATTGACATGCATTTAAGTTATTGAATTGGATCTTAAGTTTGGGGCATTGATATCTCACACTTCTCAGCATAAAGGCCTAATAAGGAACACAAGGAAACAAAAAGGCTGTTACTGATACCGTTACCTTTGCAGGTGTTCAACAATGAAATCTGTTTAAGTACTGCAGCAAAATTCAAGAGGATAAACAATCGTACGCCGTGCTATTGTTATTTTTAGCAGGTGTACAGACACAGAGAGGTTTTTTTATGTAATGCAGTAACTTTTACTCTCTGGCATTTCTATTCACTTTAAAGTAAATGTTTATTATTGAACCTCGTTCTGCAAAACTACATTTGTATAGCTACAGTTATTTATTATTCATATGTGTGTTCCCTGGAAATCGAACTCATGATCTTTGTGTTTTTCTGCAAATAAACTACAACAGTTTAAAATTTTGTTGCAATCGAGGTTAATCTAAACAAAATCCAATTTCCTTTCATCCTCAGATTGTAAAGGCGTGTCTCATGTGTGTTTGTTTTGAAGGCAGATGATTTACTGTGGTAAAAACCAATACCTGTTTGCAGATTGTGACAGTATAATCATAGTGGTTATTTGAATGCACCAATGAACGCCACAACAGTCACAGAAACGTCTGAGAGTTTTCTTTCTGTTAACACAAAATGACTTCTTAAACCTAATCTACACTTTCTGTTCGGAGCTGTTATTTCAGCATGTGTATGTTTACAGTCGTCTTTAAAACCAACATTTACTGCAGTAAGTACTACAGTTAGTTTAGGCTGCGTGAAATGCAACTTGTATGAATTTCTTTTTTCTGATGAACACAAAAGAAGATATTTTGAGAAATTATGGTAAACACACAGCAGTAAGTGACCATAGACTTCCATAGTAGGAATAAAAAATATGATGGGATTTAATGGGTACCGTCAACTGTGTGCTTACCATCATTTATTAAAATATTTTCTTAGTCATTTATCACACATTTTTTTCCTACTATGGAAGTGAATGGTCACTTACTGCTGTGTGTTTACCATCATTTCTCAAAATATCTTTTTTTGTGTTCATCAAAAAAAAAAAGAAAATCATACAGGTTTACAACAACATGAGGATGAGTAAATGAAGACAGAATTTTCATTTTAAAGTGAACTATACCTTTAAGTGAATTTCAGCTGGAAAATTCCATTCAGATATCGTGAAATACTTTTAAAAATGCTCAAAGAATCCTTATTGTTGTATTTGGAGTGGAAGATTTAATAGTAGCCTACTTCAAAATATTTTTAGTTTATAGATTTTGGAAAAAAATTACAATGGCTACAACGTTTTTGCATAATGTGAAGACAGAAATCAAAAGTGTTTTCAAAATTGTGACCCTGGGGCACACGGGTTTATTTGTAGCAATACCCAACAATACATTGTACGGGTCTAATTATCTTTTTTTTATGCCAAAACACATTAAGATATTAAAAGATCACGTTTCATGAAGATATTCTGTAAATTTCCTACCATATATATTTTAAACAAATTATTTATTATTAGTAATACACTCAAAAAAATGATTCAAGCCCTTCTTAGAAATGACACATTAAAATTGTGTTCAATTAATTCAAAAACCTCATTAAGAGCAATAAGTATATATATATTTAATTAGTCTAACACAAAATGAATATGTACTATAATTTATTGATTTCTTTTTAATTGCGTTAACACAATTAGATTGAGTTTGGGTTCTGGAAAAATAATTTCCCAGCATGCTTTGCATTCAACTGCTTTTGGAGAGTAATTAAAGTGTTATTTTATGCATTTTTAGGTAAAGAAAAAGACTTAATTATCTTATTGATTTAAAAGCGTTTGTGTTTTATTTTTTCAAAATTGTTTGGTTACCATTGTGCAGAAGAGTGGCGCTTGTGGTTAGGTTGTGGATGTGACGTATTTCTCTCAATGAGCACTGACTGTGTTAATGCCTGTTTGGAGATCAGTCTCTTCTCACATGCTCATCCAAAGTATCATATGTTATTATTATTAGCATGCTAACATGTGCTTATGCTAATTAGTATGATATAAAAACGTTTTATATAAAATAACAGAATTGAGTTCTTCAGACTACACTACATTGAGTTATTCAAACTACGCTAAATTGAGTTGAGGCAACTATTGCCATTTACTTTAAATTGAGTTGGACTAACTCAATATATTTTTATTATGTAAAGCAGTTTTTTATGAGTGTTGCTCAAGATTTTTTTATTTGAAATAACTGTTTTGTATTTTCTTCAGACTGTTTTTTATGTTTATTTTTTAATGTTTTTATGATTTGTTTTCATAGTTTGTTATCAAGAACTGTGTGTTTTCTACTAATGTACAGCACTTTGGTCTGCCTCGGCTGTTTTTAAATGTGCTTTTTATTGATGTAAAGCTGCTTTGGAACAATTAAACAATTGTGAAAAGCACTATATAAATAAAATTGAATTGAATTCATAAATAAAGATTGATTGATTTATTTAAAGGCACCCTCAGATTTCAGATTTTCAAATAGTATCTTCAAATATTTTGCTATCCTAACAAACCATACATCAATAGAAAGCTTATATATTCAGCTTTCAGATGATGTATAAATCTCCATTTAAAAAAAAAACAATTGTGGTCCTGGGTCACACCTGAAATTGCATATATTTGATTAAAGTCTTTTGTTGGTTTGCTATCTACAGAAATGATTGGATAAAATAAACTAGTTGCCAATTTGACAGATGTTAAAAACAGCAGTGTCTATTCGGAGCAACCTGCAGTATTTGTTGAGGTTTTCTCTCTTGACATAAGTCATTCATTATGTTTGTAAAAATCTTATTTTATAAGATCCTTCAGCTCCATCACGTGAATTCATTGTCTGTCTTGTTTATTGTTATTTGGGGTCTGTAGTTGAACACATGCAGTGCCTATAATCACATTTATCATACAAAGCTGAAAGTGAACACTTATTTATATAATACTTCTGTAAACGCAGCATAAATAATTGAAGTGAGTGAGTTTCCTGTGAACTACATTGTTCGGTTTTTTATGATTCAGAGAGCAGCTGAAGTGCATTGAGTAATCTTGTCGTGCTGTGGAGGTAAGTGAAGAGCCATCATTGCTAGATTGAATATTTGACCCCCTTCTTTGGTTACGTACAGTTTTGGTGACTTTGTATGCTTACAATACGCAGGTGTGTGTTGATTAAAACAGCAGTGTCCTAGTTTTGCCATGTGGTTTGCAAATTGTGTTTCATTCAAACCTCTGTGTTGTTTTTTTGTGCTTTACTGCATTAGATTAGGTCACGAGTTGTGACACCATCAATTTTTCTTATTGTGTTTTAAACACTTTGGGTTTATCACAGCGATCCCACGGATAAAATGAAACATTTCTTTCTAACCTTTTTATACCCAACAAGCACTTTACATTTAAAAAACATCTATAGCTTACCAAACACAGCCCAGATGTCTAGGCTAAAACAAGGCAACAATTGGGTGAAAATGTACCCTTTATCTCAAAGGTTTCATCTGCACAGCTCATTATTCACCAATTTGTGGTACAGTAATACTTCTTTTGTAAAGAAATTCATCCGTAGCTTGAAGGGAGTCAAAGTTGGCAAGATGCGTTTTAAGAAGAAGGTTTCAATGGTAAATGATTTTGCTTGAAGTGTGTTGAAAATAGTGACATTTTCAGAACGGGCACACAAAGAGGAAGAGAATCCAAATGGTTGCTTGGCAACCCCGCATCATGCTGATGTTGAGCATTTGGATGTGTTTTATGTTTGTGTAGGGGTACAAGTGTTGGGAGGTAGACACAGGTGTTTTATGAACCTTGGTGGAGTCACGATTTCAACCTGCTGTTGCTTTATGGTTTCATTGTTAAAATAATAAGACATCAGCTCGTTTTTTTTGGTAATCTGATGCAGGACTTGCCCATGTAGCGTGCTGTTTTCATGTGGGTGCACATTTCACCAGCAGATAATCTTCAATTGCTTGTGGGTGTGTGTGCAGTACAGTTAATGAAGCGTGGAGGCCTTAATCGGTTTGGATCCTTTGGTGTCGATTGCGATCGGTCGTCGTGTTTCTCAGCTGTTATCATCAGACTAACTGAATGCACTAACACCCTTCAATAGCCTCCTATTGGGATAATGAAGTAGCAGGTGCTGTGCTGCTCCGTTCTGTTCTGCATGAATCACATTCTGCTTTAAATGTGATGAACAACAAGCTATTTACATTAAGCTTTATAATAAAGTGCATTGTGGGCTGATTATAAAATGATAATAAATCATAAAGCATTGTGTGCATGCATCGATCGTATGTGGATTTATTCGTTGTAGTGCTGAATTAATGGTGATAAATAAATAAAAAATCTATATTTAATTAAAAATGACTACTGTAAAAGCTGCAATATAACATTGTAATGTTAAATGAATTGACATTTACTTTGAAGCATTGTTGCATGATGCTGACTGGAGCATGGAGGATTGACTCTGCATTGGCTCCATCTAGTGGTGATGTGAATTTCATGTAGTTTGACAGGCTGGTTTTATTAAATTATAAAAAAAGTTTTTGATCTAACTACATATGCTTTAAAGTGATAAATGTTTTTTGGATCTGTCTTTGTTTTATAACAAATTAGTTGAAGCTGATAGTGGAAGCCCAAGTTTTTAGCACACATGCACACTTAAAGGGATAGTATCCCAAAAATGAAAATTGTGTCATCATTTACTCACTCCCATGTTGTTTGTTTATTTATTTATAAAGCACCTTACACACTACCACCGTAGTTCTGTACAATGCAGTCTCACGAATTTCCGTGGCATAGTCACAGAATTTTTTGCTAATTTTTCCGTGGCATTCTCACGGATCTCCTCATATTTCCGTGGCCCTGCCACGGACTTTCTTTTCCGTGGCATTCTCACGGATTGGTTACTCAACTGTTTTGTCCTATTTTCTTACCATTGTCGCTTCGGTTTAGGGTTAGATTTACATAAAATGACATCCCTACCCAAACCCAACTCTAACCCCAACGCCAGGCGACAATTGATTAAAGTTTAGAAAATATAAAAGAATACATTACAAAAAATAGTATAAACCAATACTTAAAGTGAAATACTAACGCAAACACCAAATCTAACCCTAAACCGAAGCGACAATGGTTTGAAAATAGGAAAAAACAGTTGAGTAACCAATCCGTGAGAATGCCACAGAAAAGAAAGTCCGTGTCAGGGCCATGTTGCAACTGCAAGAAACATACAGACACCCATATAGCCTACAGAAAAACTAAAAGGCCAAGGAATACAAATTGGATTTTAAGCGGTACTTTAAAACATTACATTTCCAGGAGCATCTAACATCTAATGGCAGATTGTTCCACAATCTTGGACCAACAACAGAAAAAGCACGATCGCATTTGATTTTAGTGCGTGCACGGGGAATCATTAAAAGAAACTTGTTTGCTGATCTCAGTTGTAAAAGGCTTGATAAGCTCAGCCAATTATTCTGGCGGCGTTCCATGTAGAGCTTTAAAAACATAAATCAAGATCTTGTAGTGTATCCTAGATTGTATTGGTAACCAGCCTAACTCAGATAAAAGGGGGGTAACATGGTCTGTTTTCCCAGCATTCATTAACAACCTTGCAGCAGCATTTTGTACTAGCTGCAGGTGAGCAATATGTTTTTGACAGGTCCCAACATACAAGGCACTACGATAATCTTGGCGGGAAAAATATGTACGCATGTACAAATTTTTTCAAGTCACTGGCTGACAGAATTGGTTTTAGTTTCGCTATTGCTCTTAAATAAAAGAAACAATTACATATTACTAACTTTATCTGCCAGTCAAAAATTAGTGATGAATCAAAAATAACTCCTAAGTTCTTTACCAGGTCCTGCAAGTGCCCCTTCCATGGTCCTAAGCGATCGATTAGCGATTGACTACCAGCTAGGCGACCAAAGATAATAGTTTCTGTTTTATTTTCATTTAATTGGACAAGATTTTTTGCCATCCACAACTTTACTTCCTCTAGACATTTGAGTAGCGTGGCATTTGAATCCTCACCACCAGAACTCATAGACCTGAGTGTCATCTGCATACAGATGATACGAAATGCCATACTTCCTAAAGATCATGCCCAGCGGGAGCATGTACAAAGAGAACAGAATGGGGCCTAAAATGGACCCTTGAGGGACCCCACAACAAATAGGTGACGATGCAGAGTAATTATTACCAATCTTCACTGAGAAGGATCTACAATCCAAATAGGAGGCAAACCAATTTAAAACCGTGCCCTGAAAGCCAACAAACTGCTTTAGGCGAGTTAGAAGGATCCTGTGATCAATGGTGTCGAAAGCAGCTGATAGATCTAATAAAATTAGTGCTGCATGATTACCTGCATCCATGATTGAGAGGAGGTCATTTACAACCCTTAAAAAGGCCTGTTTCCGTACTATGACCCCCCCCCCAAAACCAGACTGAAATTTATCCAGGATATTATTTTCTGCTAAGAAAGTAATATTCTCAAAATATCTGCCTTCGTGCTCATCAAAACAAGATCAAGAAATGTATAAAGGTTTGTAGCAACATAAGGGTGAGTAACTGATGACACAATTTTCAAATTTAGGTGAACTATCCTTTTAAAAGGGACATTTTTAACGATGTGAAATAAATCTCTGGTGTCCTCAAAGTACATATGTAAGTTTTAGCTCAAAATAGTCCATAGATAATTTAGTATAGCATATTAAAATTGCCACTTTGTAGATGTGAGCAAAAATGTGCCGGTTTTGAGTGTGTCCCTTAAAATGTAAATGAGCTGATCTCTGACCTAGATGGCAGTGCTGTGGTTGGATAGTGCAGATTAAGGGGCGGTATTATCCCCTTCTGACATCACAAGGGGAGCCATATTGCAATTAGCTATTTTTCACATGCTTACAGAGAATGGTTTGTATCTAAGTTACTAGGTTGATAGAAACACTGGGGACCCAATTATAGCACTTAAACATGGAAAACATCAGATTTTCGTGATATGTCCCCTTTAAGCATAAAGGTCCTTGAAAGGGTTCTTAGAAGTGATGCCTTAGGAGAACCATTTTTGGTTCTTCAACGTGCCTTTTAATCCAAGTTTATACTTTCAGAAATGAGCACAAATGGGCAGCTGTGCTTTTATGTAATCGTTTAACCTGAGTTGTAATCCCGACCAGTTTCTCAAATAATTGTGCACCCAGTCCTAGTATGTGGTACATTCTTCCACAACAAAGAAAGTCTTGTGCAACAGAAAGCCTTTGTTGATGTTAAAGCTTCTTTGTGGCACCATACAGCCCAACATTATGGTGATTTTGTTCAGTTGGAAGTCCTTTATAAAACATCCCATGATGCACCTCATAAAGTGGGTTGACCGAATGCCCAAAGTATGCAGAGCTGTAATCTTAAGTGGCTATGTTTCTGTTAACAGGAAATGTCTGAGCAATAGTTAACCACTAACTGTCTCTGGATTGACTCACATTGCCGGCATAGTGAGTGTATTTGAGACTTCTTTCTAATAAAATGGATTATCTAATGTTTGTTTAGCTGTCGTCTGAAGCAAACGGTTAATGACTGCAGTTCATGTGCTTTATAATGTTTCACTGTAGTTCCACTGCTTTAGATGAAGTGTATATTATGCATATGTAGACTCATAAATACATGTATTTGTCCTGCATAGGTGTTGCTATATGCAGTCGCCCTAAAACATATTTGTAGAGTAAACTAGCTACCATCTAAATAAAATACATTACAAAAACAACAGGCAGGTGTGTTGTGTTTAAGCTCTGCAGGAGTTCATGAAAAAACTAAACCAAGTATGTGCACACAGACCCTTTTTTACAACCAACTTAACAGACATTTGTGCAATGATATTGCAACAACCAACTGATTTTTAGTGTGTGTATTATGTCTCCCATATAAGGTTCATTTAGTTGTCCTAGTAAAGTAAACACAGTAGTAATCACATTATGGACATTTCCCACTAACCAACCAGAGAGTTTCCAAAAACGTTGTCTTTAAACAATAGTGTGTTTAATAATGCAAATCATAACAAACCAACTTTTGTGAAATGTTTTGCTATCAGATTGTTCATTGCTAAAGCAACACAGTTTCCGAGTATGCTACTATGAAACGTTTTTTATCGTTTATTCAGCGGGGCGCATGCGTCTGTCTTATGGTCTCACATGTTTGATATCAGGAGGAAAGACGCATGCGCCCTGCTGAATAAAATATTTAAAAAAAATGTAGTTACGCAAAGACATGAGTTCGTTTAAAGGGTTTCTCAAGGGGTTGTTGGATAATGAAGCGCGCATTCATTGGATTGCGTAAATCAAGCGCTGCGGGGGCGACGCGAGGTTTGGGATCGTCCGGGCAGTCATGTAGTAGAGAGAAAGAGCTGAACGCGGATAGATTAACGCGACATGGCTCCATTACTTCTCATTATTATAACTTTTGTAATTTCTCTCTTTATAGTGTGGATGTGTGGAGACTGGCGCAGAAGGTGAGATATGTTCAAGCTAAACTTTCTTTATTAAAACAAAAGATTTTATCTTTGACAGAAACCAGTATGCTACATGTATGTCTACATCTACAATGTTCTTAGTATTAATAAAGAGGAAAGTTAATTTGGCTTTGTTAGTTTAGTGTTAAACGAGATTGAGCATATACGCGATACGCATTTGATAAAGTTTATTTTCTGTTTTCGGAGTTTTACTTACTAATGATTTCTGTTGCAATACATTGTTGAACAGATGAATGGCAATTTCGGGCTTTAACATTTCGTACAAGCAAATGAAACACATCCAGTGGATATTTACACATGCGTTTTTACGCGCGTAATATGATGTTTTTGTGTATAATAGCTCATTGGCTATTCTTTACGCGTGTAATGTGATGTTTTGAAAGTGAACGCGCTGTAATGCGCAACAGATGTTTTGGGTTATCACATTTTTTTTTCAGTAAGGATATTTTCTTTATTTATACAGTACATGTATGCATAATAACCGCATAGGCTACTTAAGAAACTGCTACTTTTGACTTCTGCTTCAGTGCCAGTCTGACCTAGCTGCCATGCGTTTCAGACTTCCTCTGTCGGTCCTACTGAAGTGCCAAGTTTGCATTCTTGTTAAATTGAGTCTTTTAAAGTATAACTACTTTTTAAGTAAAGTAGTTGTAGAGGAGAGGGCATGGAGATAATGAAAAGATTGTGGTGAAGACCAACCAAAAAGGATGAAGTGTGAACGAGTGATACTAGGCAAGGAAATAATAGCTGCAGCCTGAGGATGAGATAAAGTGGAGGTCACCAAATAATAAGACAGTTTGTAAAAAAAACTGCATAAAATTGCACAATTTTGCACAATAAACCTTTACTAAGCATTTCTTGTTTCAAGAGATTTGGGACATTGCTCCACCCTATAACACACAGTAACCCACCGTGTATTATTATAAGAGACAAGATAATATTATCCAAGTGTTCATAATATATCAGATTTCACTAGTAATGGTTTTACTGCGTGTGTGTTACAGACGGACAGGAGAGCCTCCATTAGTCACCGGTCTTCCCTTCATCGGCGTTACTTTGGATTATGCCAAAGATCCTCTCGGCTTCATAAAAAAGACTCAACAGAAATATGGGGATGTCTTCACGTGTAAGATCGCCAGAAAGTATTTCACTTTCATCACAGACCCTTTCTCTTTCTCTCAGGTAGTGCGGCAGAGTAAAAATCTGGACTTCCAGAAGTTTGCGATGGGTTTCTCACAGAGGGTAAGTGAGTTACATGAAGAGAGCTAGAATATATTACGCAATACTTAAAGGGATAGTTCACCCAAAAAATGAAAATCGATCATCATTTACGAGCTCTCATGTTGCTGCTGAACACAAAGGAAGATATTTTGAGTAATGTGTCTAACCAATCAATTTTTGAGCACCATTGACACAGTTTTATGGTTTCCTACTATGGAAGTCAATGGTGCTTGTGTTTCATTCTAGGTTTGTACCAACTTGAGGATGAGTAAATGACAGAATTTTCATTTTTGGGTGAACTATCCTTTACAAAAGACACATTTGCTTTGACATTAAAGGCTTTGGATGATATGCAAACCACATCTTTCCACTGTTAAAACTCTGTGTACGTGCAGGCCACATTTGCTCCTTTCAAAGCTGTTAAACTTAATTTCAGAACACAGAATGCAAACTTAATCAAAAGTTATATTTTATTGAGAATCTAATAATGAAATATTATAAAAACAATTAGAGCAACCCCAGCTGATTCCCATTGCAGCTGAACACATACAGGTGTTACGCTTTCAACTTCATTACCATCTGAAATGGGACAATTTAGGAATAATTTTGTATTGGGATGTAAACATATCACATCTTATTCATTCCTGTAACATTGTGAAGTATAAGCAACAGTAGAGAGGTGTCCTTGTGGTTAATGTTTTACAGGTCGATGTGAATAAACAGTGCCTTTAGCTATTCAAACTCAAATATGTGCTGGAGTTACATGTGTTGTAACACTCGTTCAACTGTTGGGAATAATTGGGACACACACAGGAAGTTTTCATTCGCAGTACAATAGAAGGAAATGTAATCTAGGGGGGCTATCACATTATTCTAGCCAAACCGCACCCGAGTGAGTTTGACCACCGAAGCCTTGTTCATTTGACTACAGGTAGTGTGATCGCTCTGTACCGTGCCCAGACGCGGTTTTGTTAAACGTACCCTGGCCGGCATGCATAGGTGGGCTCGGGCGCAGTTCACGCAAATCGGAGAGCCAATCGGATTTGTGATCGCAAATCGGAGAGACAAGACATGGTTAAGTTGGACTGGATAGTAAAGGAAAAGCAGGCATTAGTGTTCAGCACACAGTACAATTCTGATAAACTTTGGATGAAAGCGTCTGCCAAATGCATAAAATGTGCAAACGTTTGACCAATGACTTTTTCCTAAAAAGATAATCTTGGGTGTTAGTGTCTTGCTGATGTTCTTGTGTCTATGGCAGGTGTTCGGTCACGCCGATTTCACCTCTCCAGTGTTCAGTGAGAATTACAGAGAAGTTCACTCAATCTTCAGACAAACGCTTCAAGGTCCGTCGCTGGAGCAGTTATCACAGAGCATGCTGGGTAATCTGCAGGTGGTTTTGAGACGAGGCCTATCACGTGAGCACGGCTGGGTACAAGAGGGTCTGCAGGACTTCACGAACCGCATCATGTTCGAGGCAGGCTTTCTCACTCTGTTCGGAAAGGACGCCGGGCTTCTTCAGTCCGATGGCGGCAGGACGTGCATGCGGAAAGCAGCTCAGGACTTTTTGGTGTTTGATCGTGCATTTCCTGCGCTGGCTGCGGGCGTTCCCATCGGACTGTACGTCCCTGCGTGGAGAGCGAGGGAAGCTTTAGCGGAGGAACTTCTGCACGATGAACTTCATCGCAGGAAGTGCATCTCGGATCTGATTCAGCGCAGGATGGATGCGTTTGACCGCATGCATCTGGACGAGACGGGTAAAGCGCGAACACACGTGTGCATGCTGTGGGCATCGCAGGCTAATACACTGCCTGCAGCTTTCTGGAGCCTTTACTATACACTGAGGTAAATTAGTGCAGTAAATCACAGTAAAAATGATTTACTCAATAAGACAAAGACGATTTAAGAGAAGACTATGAAGTGATGTATTCACTGTTTATATAAAATCACAAATACAAAAAATACAACTTTGTAGTTGTTCATAATGATGATGATGATGATGATGTTTTTTCATATGTCACTTTTCACTTTTTTTAAGCAACTGTTAATGAATCAAAAACTACTCTACTACATCAGACTGTGTGTTTTTGGCTTTTGTTTTTTTGTGTGTTTGTTTGTGTATGTTTCCTTTGATTGTATTGTGTGTGTCTCTGACTCTTAGATGTGGTGATGCTCTCACTGCCGCTCGCTCAGAGATCAACAGAGTTCTGTCAGGTCAAACATTAAATGATCCGGATCAACCCATCAGTCTGACCAGAGAACAGTTGGACTCTATGACTGTATTAGGTGAGTGAGTTTTGTATTGTTTATGTGTGTGTTTGGTGTTAAATCATGCATATATTCGAATTCCCTGTTGTTTGATCATTGTCAACACTTTCTTTATTTATTTTTGTTTAAAATTATGCTGTAACTTCCAAGTGTTTCATTTTGCAGTTTTTACACAATAAAACTGTCTGTAACACGTTTGAACATGCAGACGATTTGACAAGTCAAGGCCAAGGCTGCCTTAATGCACGGGCTTACCTTGGCTGAAGCCCAGGGGCCTCCCAAGTTTAGGGGCCTCCCATGTTCAACGTTCATGATTAGCTGAAAATGTCATATTGTTTTGTAACGTGTCAGGTTTTCTGTCAATCACTCTAATTGCACGTTACATGGTTGCTGATTGGTCCGTGGTAACTTATCGTGATATTTTTCTATTCCGCGTAATGTAATTAAGTGCGCGTTGTCAACTTGGCATTCCTGCATGTTAGACTGAGTGTGAACGAGAAACGGAAAATAATCCACCAACAAATGAAAGACTAATTTCTGAAATTTCATAATAAGCAGTCACTGAGGTGCAGGTCTCTCTCTCTCTTTTGCGCGCCCGCCTGCTCTCTCTGTGCTCGTGCAGCTGAGTCTCTGGCATGCAGAAGTCTCTCCAACTGTCACAGAGGGAAAACTCACTGTTGTATGTCTCGAAAGAAACTAATGCATTTTGTGATGTAGATTTCCTAGATATTGCACTTTTTTTAATGAGACTATAAATGGAGGGGATGGGGGGCCTACAAAACCTCTCAGCCCCAGGGCCTCATATTAGGTTAAGGCGGCCCTGATCAAGGCACAACAAATGTAATGTAGTGATCCAGAAACCTCAGAGCAGTACAGACACTTCACATGAAACAGACAACAATCAGTAGATCAGTGGGCAACAAAACATCTGCACTGTATATACAGAAACTAATCTCTATATGTAACCCTTCCAGTGAAAACCCAGCTGTCTACGTGATGTAAATAACATTCTGTAAAAATATAATCTTGATCTATTTAATATTGACTGAGTAAGGTCACAGATGGAAATCAGCAACTGAAATTAAACTTTGATGTCTTTAATCTCAGAAATTAGATTATGCAGAGTATCTATCTACACTAACTATTCCTTTGGTAAATGCTATTTACACTAACTCCGCCCACCACTGTCTGGTTAAACCACTAAAGTTTAAACAGGGTTCCCACAGGTCCTTGAAATCCTTGAAAGTTTGTGAATCTGGGGAGGGAATTCAAGGCCCTGGGAAGTTTTTGAAAATATACATACATAGATACAGGTCATAGAAAGTGCTTGAATCTATTCTATGCAAGAAGTTTTCTGAAAAAAATCCATATTATTCCCTGTGTAGTGTAGGATAATATCATAAAATTCTAGACTTTTTAAGCACACGTGCTAAACTGTTCACTTTAAATGCTTATATGTTCTGTATGTGAATGTTGATTCATACCAAAATGCTTTTTTGCATAGTTGTGTTTGACACATGAAAACGTCTCGGGTTACATATGTAACTGTTGTTACCTGAGAAGGGAACGAGACGCTGCGTCTCCCTTGCCATACTTCCTGCGTCCCTGTAACGCCGTCTTTGGCAATATTTCAGATAGCGATATACTTCCTGGCTCCCGCGTCACCCTGTCTTTGTCGTTAAGCCTCCCCATTGGTTGAATTTGATATACACATTCAGACGCACTTGCCCCTGGAGGCGTCCCCAAAGTGTCACCGCAGTGACGCAGCGCGAGTTCCCTCGAAAGGGAACTGTAACAATGTATCTTAAAAGGTAACACGATGTTACCTTGCTCTCACTTGAAATGTGTCCCCATATTTAGTCCTTGAATTTGAGGGTATTGGACCTGGAAAGTCCTTGAAAGGTCCTTGAATTAAAGTAAACTAAGGTGTGGGAATCACATATCGCACCGGAAGGCATTTATTTTCAATACAAATTAAGAAAATGTTCAAAAAGTGGAAATAAACAAACAAATAAACGGTTTCATTCTATATTCATTTGTTCTCCTTTTATATTGGTAGGTTTCTTCAAAAATACCAAATTTTAGGCAAAAAACTGAAATAATAGCATTTTTATAAAGGAATTTTGTTAGAGATCAGATTCAGAACGATTATCAAAACATAAACAGAGTTTAAAATTAATTAAACTAGTTTATGCTTCAGTTTTTAATAAATTGGGTAATTGTGGAATTACCGTAAAAACTCATCAGGAAAGCGTCATTGGCAGAATATGTTTTCGTGTGTTTACTTTACACATTTAAAGCTTTAAAGGTCTCGTCTCTTTTGTGTTTTTGAAGCTTTGATTGTGTTTACAGTGCGCAATATTACATGTGTTCATGTTTTACGTGTAAAAAACGTGGTATTTTTCACACAATTTACATATCTGTATAGCGCTATTTTCTAAAATGGTCTGATGACTTCCTTGTTCTATGAAGTCCCTCGTTCAGAAATACATATCGAGTTCTGATTGTGTAGCTTTTTTAGTGTGTTGTGATTCGATAGCAGCTTAGCCAGAACCGTTTGAGCTTAGTTGGCGACTAATGTATTCCTGTGGGCGGAGTTTAGTCAAAAACTCTTATATTGACGTAATTAAAGCAGGAAGTAGAGGACTGTAGTCCAAACCCGCCGTTCACTGTTGGCTTCGAAAGGAGATTTCTGTTATAAGGAAATATATCGCCTGTCAGTGAACTTTAAACTTGATCATTTTACAGGACTATTGTTATTTATACTCTAACAACAATAATACACTAACTTAAGTTTGAAAAAATGGGATCAGGAAGAGCGTGACCTTTAAAGTAACATAATGCTTGCATAATTTACACTTGGTTATTGATGATTTATGAAATAGTAATAATATAATAAAGTTCTTTTCTTTTCAGAAAGTATTATTGAAGAATCTCTTCGGCTCTCCAGCGCCTCCATTATGATCCGTGTGGCCAAAGATGACTTTACTTTAACGCTGGACTCAGGTCAGACTGTCTGCATTAGAAAAGGAGATTTCATTGCTCTGTATCCGCAGCTCATACACCTGGACCCTGACATCTACCCCGACCCAACAGTATGTCAAGTGTTATCATTCCCCCATCTCATCTTTTTTAATATCACAGAATTAATGTCCTTTAAATGCACTATTTAAGATTTTGATTGTTTCATGTTTGCTGGGAGCTCTTGGTTTTTCCAGACATTTTAAAGTTTGTCTGAATTTAGTGTATGGATAGACCAATTTAGAGTAGACGTCACAGTTACGTCACTGCAAGATGCGTGCGCAATGCGGTTGCAGAAAAACAGTGGAAATGAATTAGACACGAGTGAAAAGAGCAAGATAACTCACTAGAAAATGTCCTGTTGTGCTGTTAAGTGTCAGAATAAGAACGCCAAAAAAGATGGCTTTCATTTTTATAGAATACCTTCGTCGAAGACATCATTTGAAGATAAACGTAGGTGTTTATGATTACAATAAGCCCTTAAACGGACAGAATGGAGCGAGGAAATCATCTGGAAATCTTTTAATAATTAGAATAGAAAATAAGTAGAGAAGATGTCCGGTGTTCTGTCGAAGTTGGTTCCCTCCATGTGTTTCTATAGCGTTTTTATCACGTTACAATTATAATTTATTAAGGAAGAAATAATAAAAAACAGGAAAATTATGAAATATTTAATAAACGCTATTATATATAATAGATAGTATTGCTTTTATATGTACTTTTAGCGATTCAGACTGTAAAAATAAGTGATTTTGCAAAAAAGAACAATACATATACATTACATACATGCATATCAGTAGCCAAGCCATTTAAACTTTTTATCTATCTAAAAAATAAACGTAACGTGATTAAAACGCTATAAGAAACATTGCACTAAAGGGAAACATAGGGGAATCAGACTTCGACAGAACACCGGATCCATAAAAATCACGGTTTAATGCTAAACACTTCACAACCCTACTGCGGAGCAGTCACTTTCTGCAACCAGTTTGGCTCCGCCCACAAAAAACGTCATCTCTGTTTGCAAACACGAAATTGGTCTATAGGAGAGATTGACATCTTGACTGGTCTTGCAAACAGGTCAATTTAGCTAATACTACCATGAATTGGTTGCCACAAAAATAACAAATTTCAAATACAAGTAATTTTGAGGAAATGTTTCCCTGGCCTAGTTCAGATGCAATACATTTAAGTTCATTTATTTATAAAGCACATTTAAAGAGAGCCACAAGACTGATCGAAGTGCTGAACATTAGAATCAAACCAAAACACTTATGAATAAAACATGTGAATTTAAAACTAAAGAAATGACCGATAAACAAATACCATAAACAATAAGACATTTAAATTTTTTTAAACTACACAGACACTTTAGTAGTGCATGAATAAACTATTACGACTAACCTTTTTACACTGACTGTCTTTGGTTTCCAGGAGTTCAAGTACGACCGTTACCTAGAAGACGGAGAGAAAAGGAAAAGTAATTTCTTCAAAAATGGCCGACGACTAAAGCATTTCCTGGTTCCGTTTGGTTCTGGTGCCAGCGAGTGTCCCGGTCGTTTCTTTGCAGTAAATGAAATTAAAGAATTCATCGCATTGGTTCTGTGGTTTTATGATCTGAAACTTGATGACATCAGCAGCACCCTGGTTCCTGACAGCACCCGCGCAGGCCTGGGTATCTTGCCACCCTCACGAGATGTTCTTGTCAGATACAGAAGAAAAACTGAGACCACGGGATCAGAGTAACTACAGTGAATATTAGGAACCTCAGAGATGAAAAGCAGATTTTTGATATAAATATGCTGAAAGCATATTGTCTATGCCAAAGTAATTTATGGTATTAATGAAAATGCAGCAATTTGTATGATTGGGCTCAAAGGTGCCGTAGAATGGAAAAGTGTATTTATGCAGGCATAGATGAATAATAAGAGTTCTGTAGATGGTAATGACATATCGTGAGCCTCAAAGCCTTGTTTCCTCCTACTGTAAACCTCATGCATGCAAAAGACCGCTGGAAAACAGACCATCTTAACATAACACTAACTGTGACGTTACATTCATGACCCCAACATTAAATAACACATTTAATTAAGTACAATGTTGTTATAATGCTAAAAACAAAGTTGTGACTGCTGACTTAGCGTTATATGCTAGTTAATGTTATATGCTAGGTCCGCGACATGCTAGTTAGCGCTACACTGAAAAAAATGATTCATTGAATTTAATCAATTTTTTAAGGTAAGTGGTTGCAATCAATTTATTTAAGCTACATTTAAACAAAAAAGATTAGTAAAGTAAAATTAAATA
Source organism: Misgurnus mizolepis (assembly GCA_025389145.1). Classification (NCBI taxonomy): domain Eukaryota; kingdom Metazoa; phylum Chordata; class Actinopteri; order Cypriniformes; family Cobitidae; genus Misgurnus; species Misgurnus mizolepis. Next base: position 68,994,732 of record JAIFKI010000001.1, read on the forward strand.
TAAAACTTTTGTTTAAATGTAGCTTAAATAAATTGATTGCAACCACTTACCTTAAATTTTTTTTTTAATTCAATGAATCATTTTTTTTCAGTGTATATGCTAGTTAATGCTATATGTTTGTTAATGCTATATGCTAACGTTTGGCTGAAGTTCTACTATTGACGTTACAGTTACGTTTTGCAGGTCCATACTGAAAAAACACAAACTTAACAATCTCCAAACAATTGATTATTCCTCAAAATCTGTATCTTCATCTGATACAGACTTAAACATAAGATCTGTTTACACACACACAGAGCTACTGAAGGAGCTGCTCTGAGAATCAGCCAATCAGAGCAGAGCTCAACATTTATTATTCATGATCCTTTCAAAAAGGACATAATAGACAATTTCATTTTAGAGGCAAATCGTAGTGTTGTAAATGGGCAGGTAAAACCATCTCTGGATCATTTTTGCACTTAATAAAACCACAAACCTTCTATGTAGATATCAGGGAATAATTTCACATTCCAAAGGATTTTTTGGCACCTTTAAAGGCACGATATGTAGGATTTTCAACCAGTAGAGGTCGATATTACACAATAACAAAAGTCGAAAATTAATGAAATATGAAATTCGCTGTTCATGTTCACAGATAAGGTAAAGAATTAATGTTTTTTTAAATCAAATTATTTAATGTCATCGCAATAAACCACCATTTTTGCGTTTGTCCACTAATTTCTACAACTGGAAACTGAATATAGCATGGATATTAAGTCTCTAAAAGGGTGACAATTACAAGGAGATGAGGGATTTCGCTGGATTTATAAAATCCTCGGGAACTTTTGGGGTAAGGAAAGTACATAACTTCATGATATATCACACTGTGCAAGTGGTTTTTGCTTATTTTATTTCAAAAATCTTTTATATTGTAGCTTTAACAGCAGAAAAGTTTTGCATCAGTGACTGTTAGTTTGTGCATGTAATGAATGTTTTGTTAGATCAAGAAAAAATGTGCAAAACATTTTATTCATAAATGTGTGACATATTTATTTGCCTTAATTTCATTCCTGTGGTTTTAAGTTTCTTTATTTTGAATATAAGATCTGGCTTGTAAAAGTAAATCATATAATAATATTTATGAAGAGCAATGCTGCATTATGCATTTACACATGACATGAGCTATCATTACTGTTCTGTTGTTAGTTTGTGTGTTTGTTTAATTGCTTGATGTTTTTGGTATTGATGTGCATTTTTCTTTTATTTTATACAGTTGACCTCTTCTTTAAAGGGTCTGAGCTTTAGCCAAACTGGATGTGTCACATACATCAAAACCTTTATTTTAAACGTTTTATTACGTTTATTATTTCTGAGTTTTATCTTGTTATTTTCATTTTTTTATTATGTTCACATGTTGTAGTAAAAATTACAGAAGACTTTTGATTTGATTGGAAATGCATAAAACAAACACCACCAAATAAATCATCATAAAAACATGTTATTATTTTCAAGCTTCATTGCAATCCCCTATAAAGCAATCCTAGTCGTTGCTCTTGGTGTTGAAACAGAATTTTCCTTGCAGTTTTTTGCACATCAGGCGCGCACACGGCTGCGAATACAGGAGCGCGCTCGCACGGTGACATCAGACGCGCTGGAGCATCTGCGTCATCTGAACTAACCGCTGTTAATATTACAACAACATCTAAAATACAGCCAACTACATCAGCTGATTTGCTCAAATAAACACCCAGAGACGAGTCAAACATCGGACGCGCTGTGACGCGTTGCAGGTGAGTGCGCATCATTCCGGCCAGTCGTCGCGTTGATATCGGTGCCATACCACAGCATACGGTTTCGCTGGTAATGCATTGTAACTATTGATTGCGGTTAATCTACTGAGTTATGTTGTCATTTTATTCTGTATTCAGTATTGACATCAATCATGCACTTATTTTTGTGCGTTAAAGAAATAAACGAGACATTACATACGTAAACAATCTATTATTTACAGTATTAATGTTTGTTATAAATGTTATCATTCATATATTTGATTAATGTATATGATGCCACGTGCATCCGTGGCCCACTTGCTCATCTGTGATGCACACAAACACATCCGCAGTGATGCGCAAAAGCAGTTTCTTTATGCGCCTATTTAATGAAATCTTATGTCTTGTTCCTGTTTATTTCTGTCTGTGTTCCTGTAGAAAATCGATCCTCTGTGTCTGAAACAGGATCATCATCATCATGTCACTGTATCCTTCTCTGGAAGACATGAAGGTGGATAAGTTCATCCAGGTTGGTCATGCATATTTTCTCTCGCCCTAATGCATAATTGGTCTAATTATGTTTTATTTACAAAATAACTATATATTTTCATATTTTAAGTATTGTATTGCATTGCTTTGAGCAGAATGCACAAATGTTTTTCTGCTTTTACAATAGAAACTTCATACAAACGTACAATGTGCAAACAAGTATTTGTGCAATTGCATTTTAATAACCCGTGTTCAACTGTAAGAACCTTTAACATCCACTGAACCTTTTGTTAAAGGATTAGTCTATTTTCTAAAAAAAATCCAGATAATTTACTCACCTCCATGTCATCCAAAATGTTGATGTCTATTTTTGTTCAGTCGAGAAGAAATTATGTTTTTTAGGAAAACATTTCATGATTTTTCTCATTTTAATGGACTTTAATGGACCCCAACACGTTACAGTTTTAATGCAGTTTAAAATTGCAGTTTCAACGGACTCTAAACGATCTCAACGGATGCATAAGGGTCTTAAGTAGGGAGACGATTGTCATTTTTGACAAGAAAAAAAAATGCACTTCTCATCTATCTCCGGTCCTGTGACGCGCCAGCACGACCTCACGTTATTGTGTTATGACATCGAAAGGTCATGTGTTACATATATGAAGCATCATTCGACATACAACAATGTCGAAACTGTCCTCTTTCTCCACACTTGTAAACACTGGGGCGTAGTTTTGCATACGTGTTGCGTAAGGTCACGCTGGCGCGTCACATGACCAGAGAAAGACGAGAAGTTGTGGTTTAAAAGTGCATATTTTTTATTTTTCTTGTCAAAAATTACAATAGTTTCGCTAGATAAGACCCTTATGCCTCGTTTGGGATCGTTTAGAGCCCTTTGAAACTGCAATTTTAAACTGCATTAAAACTGTTAAGTGTTGGGGTCCATTAAAGTCCATTAAAATGAGAAAAATCCTGGAATGTTTTCCTCAAAAAACACAATTTCTTCTCCACTGAACAAAGAAAGACATCAACATTTTGGATGACATGGTGGTAAGTAAATTATCTGGATTTTTTTAAGAAAATTGACTAATCCTTTAAATAAAACTTTATTTGTATGGTTCTTCAGACTATAAAGAGGTAAGAATGTTGCCTAGACGTTTTTTTGGGAAATAATTGTTCTTCTGTGACATTGCAGTGTAGACCTCTTTTATTATTAAAAATGTAAGTGTTCAATAGTTTGAAATTAACAAAACATGTAAACATATTGTTTAAATGACTTGAATCTATTTCTAACTATAAAGAATGATAAAGTTTAATGTTTATTTCCTGTAGTCACAGAACACACCCACCGCCAGCCCGTCAAAAGCTTTACCTCTTCCTGAACCTTCCAGGACCCAGAATGAGCTCAGCATCACTTGCTATGATGAGTCAAAAACTGAAGAGATGGGTAAGAATCAGTCATAGGTGACTGTGATATTTATATATATCTTACAGCAGACACACTGTCAGCAAAAAATGCCACTGGGGGCGGTACCCTTCTAAAAAGGTCCTGATACCTTTTAGGTACAGATATGTATACATTTGGTACCTCTGAGATGCTGATATGAACTCTTTGTTTAGGTACATCAGGCAGGCTGTACCCTGAGCTGAATGAGTTTATGGGTCTAAATCTCAGTGCAGACGCTCTACACAGTCTTTCATCTTCTGTCCTCGACCAGACCAGTGGGGTGAGAGACGAAACTAAATAGTACTATAAGTAAAGTTTTTAGTTAAAGACCACAAACTCTTTGGACAGTTACTTGAGCAATGTTTTGGTTTGTCTTAAGTATGTATAAAATATAACCACTTTAAATAAAAACTTAATATTTTCAGTTTGGTAGACTAGTCAAATGAGATGATCAGCATTGCATGACTAAACAAATTTGGGTTGGATGAATAAACATTTAAACATTTTTAAGATAACTCATACGTCTCACTGCATCAAGTTGCCTTGTTTTTTTACATTCTCATTTATCCTAATCCTGAAATGCTTTTTCTAGGCTCTCAGTGTCCGCACATCTGGGACGAGCTGGGCGGCAGCACCTTTAACAGGAAGTGACATGGGCGTAAAGAGGGCGGAGATTCAGCATGGCGTGCGGGAGGTGGTGCTTTGTAAAGACATGGATGGGAAGATTGGTCTCCGTCTTAAAGCCATTGACAATGTATGTAGCTGTAATGTTACAAGCTTTTAAACCATTAAGCCAGAAAGATCTATCGAAAAACTTGACGTAAATATGCGAACACAGATGGAGGTTGTTGACATAAGGTGTAGTATATAGAAATGATAGCAAATGCTAACTGTGGGTTTTCTGAAAAGTTTTAGCCAATCAAAATGCTTAAAAGGGGACATATCATGATTTTTCTATGTTTAAGTTCTATAATTGGGCTGAAAAAATATCAACCCAGTAACTTAGTTTTGGTAAACTATTCTCTGCAAGTATGAGAAAAAATAGGTCATTGAAATTTGGCTCCCCTTGTGATGTCAGAAGGGGATAATACCGCCCCGTTATCTGCACTATTCAACTGCGACTCTGTCATTTAGTGCATTTGCATTTTATAGGACACACCCAAAAACAGCACATTTTTGCTCACACCTACAAAGTGGCAATTTTAACATGCTATAATAAATGATCTATGATATTTTAAGCTAAAACTTCACATTTTACTCTGGAGACACCAAAGTCTTTTTGCCTTTAAGCAACCCATATACTGCATGGGAAGCATAGGTGTCATTGAGGCTGGGGACGCTGGGGACATGTCCCCCCCCACTTTTTGAAATGGCTGATTTTGTCCCCACCACTTTTTGAATGCATTTTGTTAAAATGTTCTGAAAAATCAAGCAATACCTGTGCGACTTGCACTGCAAAAATGACTTTCTTACTTAGTATTTTTGTCTTGTTTTCAGCAGAAATATAAAAAAAAATTCTTAAATCAAGATGCTTTCTTTTAATGAGCAAACTGACCTAAGAAAATAAGTCTAGTTTTTAGACAAAAAAATATACAATTTAAGTGAATTTGTGATTAAAACAAGCAAAAATATCTGCCAATGGGGTGAGAAAAATATTTGATATTTTTTTCACACCCCATTGGCAGATAATTTTGCTTGTTTTAACTAGACTTATTTTCTACATCTTGATTTAAGAATATTTTGATATTTCTACTGAAAACAAGACAAAAATACTAAGTAAGAAAGTCATTTTTTGCAGTGTACACTGCAAAAAATGATTTTCAAGAAAAAAAATTCATAGTATTTTTGTCTTATTTTCAGTTAAAATATCTAAAAAAATCTAAGATTAAGATAAATTAAGTCTAGTTTTTAGACCAAAAATATCAAATTTAAGTGATTTTGAGCATAAAACAAGCAAAAAAATCTGCCAATGGGGTAAGCCAATTTTTCTTGAATTTAGGGTTTAAGAAAAATGTTGATATTTTTTTTCTTACCCCATTGGCAGGATGTTTAATACACAAAATCACTTAAATTTTATATTTTTGCTCTAAAAACTATAGACTTATTTTCTTGGGTCGTTTTGCTCATCAAGAAAAAGCATCTTAATTTAAGAATTTTTAGATATTTTTTACTGAAAACAAGACAAAAATACTAAGAACATTTTTTCTTGAAAATAATTTTTTGCAGTTTATGACTGGTTTTGTGGTGCAGGGACACATTTTGCGTTGTGTGCTTTTGTGTGTTTTCTTTAACATATGTAATGAATTTCATTGTAATCATTGACTTTACGTGCTGCTGTTTTATGCAGTATGGTGCTTTGGCACTGTTCGCTTGTTGTAGGGACTGTTACATGTGCAGTTGACATTGTTGAGGGTTTTATGCTGAGTATTTTTAGCCTATGCCAATTTTTGATGCACAGTTATTCAATATTTTTTATTTTTCCCGTCCTGCTGTAATGTTTTTTCATCTGATCTTTTGTCCCCACCACTTTTCAACACAAACTGACGCCCCTGTCAATATGAAATGTATAGAAAAGTGTCATCTAGAAGTGTTTGCATACTTGTGTACAGTCAACAGAACTTCTAGCCTAAGTATAAAATAAATGTAATTAATAGTTAATCTAATAATGTGTTTGTGTTTCAGGGTGTGTTTGTGCAGTTGGTGCAGTCGAACACTGCAGCTGCGTTGGGTGGACTGCGTTTTGGCGATCAGATTTTGCAGATCAACGGTGAATCGTGTGCCGGCTGGAGCAGTGAGACGGCACACAAAGTGCTGAAGAATGCCAACCCAGAACGCATTACTCTGGTGGTGCGAGACAGGTACACACAAACACAGCATACATGGAGCATTACTGCAGGCCTGCTGTTTTATTCATGAGGATCAGATGCTTCAGACTGAATTATTGATGAAGAGATCAGACACAGGAGGATGTGCTGCTGAGTTTTAACTTTACAACCAAACCAGTTGTGTTTCAGTGCTCAAACTACTGTATTGGAAATGGTCATCCTTACAAAGGAAACAACATAAGATCATATAAAAGCAGTGGAATTGGGTTAATGACAAAAACGATTTTAAAGTCTGATATTAAATGATTTTTTTCAATTTGTGATATTAACAACCAAACACCAAAAATATCAAAATAATAATAATATCAAAATATTAAGAAAAACAGGCAGGATTCTCTGCTTATAAACGCTGGGCGTGACCACCGTGTCCTCTGTCGGCACTAAAACCACAGCCACTTGCTGGAGAGCTGCCGTCTCTCTTAACTTTCAAATACTGCTATAACCAGTGCGTCATCGAGTCAGTGTTTTAGCCCTGCCCAAATAATCCTGAACACAGAAATATGAAAAAACTTTTTATTCACAATGTGTTTTAGCAATACATTTATTATGTGTATGACTTACGATTTAAATGTGTTTGATGAAATGGTCTAACATTTGTTGTACCACCTGAAAGAAAATATTATTCGACCCAGGGCTGCATAACGATTAATCGCGATTAATCGTTTGCAGAATAAAAGTTTTTGTTTACATCATATATGTTTGTGTACTGTGTATGATAATTATGTATAAATAAATATACACACATGCATGTATAATTTTAAGAAAAATATATTTATAGATTAAATATTTATATATAATATAAATTATATATAAATATAAAAATGTATATACACATGTAAATACGCCTTAAATATCTACATGCATGTGTATTTATTTATGCATAATTATTATACACAGTACACACACATATATGATGTAAACAAAAACTTGTATTCTGCAAACGATTAATCGCGATTAATCGTTATGCAGCCCATGACACTAAAGTAGCTATTTATCAGTATTTAAGACAAATCTACAAACCTTTTCATTCAGCCAGAAGGATCATTTGGGGTCCTCTGAATGATTCAGTAATAATTTTATAGTTACTACCTGTTAACTTTTTAGTAAATGGCCCGTGTTTGCGGTTGCACCACCCTGACATTTAAGAACATCCAAGTTTTTCAATTATCGCAACATCTTTATGATACTTGTGAAAGTTGTTTATAGGAAAGGTTGTACAATAAGTAAGGGATAATGTAGAGGCAGCCGGTAGTTATTGGGAAATAAGCCCCGACAGTGTGATCAGGACCCGACGCGAAGCGGAGGGTCTTGTATCACACTGAAGGGGCTTATTTCCCAATAACTACCGGCTGCCTCTACATTATCCCGCTTATTACACGGCTACTTGCCACATAAGAAAAAAAACTGGACATGAATATGAATTTGAAACATTTTATTGGCATATTTGTTTTAAATTAACATTTTTATCCTTCCGCGAAACTTTGCACAGATGCATAAAATGATCGTAATACCTTATTAAGATCCTCTGCTTCATACTTGTCTGTCTCCATTTTTTTCTCTTTTAGCCAGTCTTTGAGAAGTTTTAATGCCCATTCTGTATTTTTTGTGTGTTGCTTCGTAGCTGTCATGCTCTATTTTGTCAAGTTCAGTCTCAGTAAGCTTTCTGTGTCTTGTCGTGGTTGTCGAGTGTTTGTCACAAGATGGCGCCAAACAGACGGTAATCTTTATTGATCTTTATTGGCGCGGAGCGATTTTACTTGTGCAAGTAGTCCGGCTATGCGTTATTATTTTGGAGCGGTTATTATTTGAAAAGAACGAACCTGCAAATGTCTCAACTGACCAATCAGAATCAAGCATTCCAGAGAGCCGTGTAATAATGTACAATAATGCCACAGTCTCTTATTTTGAATTTTTTGTATTTTAGACACCATTTTTTAAACATTTGTCTTAATCTGTTCATTTATTCGGACAGTTGCACCACTGCCAATTTACAAGTTTAAGATACCAAAAATAATATTATTTAAAAAAAAATTTAAACTAGGGCTGTCAAAATTAACACAATAATGTAAATTAATTTCAACAACACTATTTTTTTACAATTAACTCAACGTGACGTTTCTGACCCTAGGCCTAGCCGTTGTTGGATAAATTGAGATGCAGCCTTAGAGAGTAAATAGTCATCAAACGTCTAAAATAATGTTTATTTGAACGTTTTCCGAGAGGTGTACCGTCCTAAATGCTTAACTAATACAAAGATGCGTGTCCATCCACATGCGCGTCTGAGATTTTGGTTTTAAAACATGCAGGAATTTGTAAATAAAGTGCAGGACTTGCTTAAAAGGGTTATTAAGAAACATTAAAAAGGGTCTTCCTTGCGCTGACTGACAAATCTGAAGCATGCACACAGAATTACATTTTTATAAATATCTATTATTATTTCTGCCAAATGCATAAATGTAAGATGTAAATGTATTGTTGATTTATTATAAATTTATCAGTAAATGATATTGGACATACATTTTTACCTTAAAGCAACCAAATGCGTTTAAGGCGGGGTGCGTAATTTCTGAAAAACACTTTGGAAAAGGGAGTCGGGCCAACTACCAAAACACACTTGTAAGCCAATCAGCAGTAAGGGGTGTGTCTACTTACCGACAGCGTTGTCTGGGCTGCGTATGTGTGGGGCGGGTCTATCAAAAGAAGGTCCAGATTCTATTGGGGTAGGGCCTGTTTGTTTAGGAGATTTCAAATGTTTACACTGGCTTTCAGAGATCATGCACCCCGCCTTTAACAGGTTTTTATTTAAGAAATTACATTTTTAATTGAATGCTTAAGTTAGAAGCAACCCTTTATAAATGGAAGGACTTCTTGTTATGTTGAAAACAACAGCGGTCAAATGATGTGAATATAATTAATTTAGCTATTTGGATGAGCGACTGTCTGATACATTATTCGTCTTACTGTTGTTCGCTGGTTAGCTTACTTGGCTGATATTGAAGACGTACAGTATTGCAGTAGCAGACCAAAGCGGTCAATGTGCGGTCTAGGCGTTTCTATAATGTCTATGGTAAAATACACTAGCATGTGTGTGTCTTTATGATAAACGTAGCAGCGTTGAAAAACCCCATCACTGTTTGCAGGCCAATGGAGAGAACAGTTACTCTACACAAAGACATGAACGGACAGCTGGGATTCCTCTTTAAAAAAGGAAAAATCACAGCGATAGTAAAGGACAGTTCGGCGGCACGAAACGGCCTCCTCACCGATCATCAGATCTGTGAGATCAACGGCCAGAACATCATCGGACTGAAGGTAAAAACTGCTTTTCCTGTTTTTCTTTTGCTCTTAGTGCAACGGATGAACAAAATGTTTCATCGCAACACACACAGGTGACTTGTGAGCTGTAAAAGATTTGATTTAAATTTGGGCTTTGTTTCTTGTCCTTTATTAGGACCCACAAATCACAGACATCCTTAATTCCAGCGGGAGTGTTGTCACGGTAACGGTGATGCCAGTGGTCATCTTTGAACACATGATGAAAAGGTATGGAAAATAAACTACGGATGGACAAAACCCCGTGCCAGTCATGGCTCTATTCATTTCACTTGACTAAAAGACTCTTTGTTTCTTTTTTCTCTTTCATGCTTTACTTCCCCTCACAAATGTGTTCTTAACATTTGACATGGCTTTACTCTTTTCATTCCCTCTGTCTCTACAGGATGTCCACCAGTATTGTGAAGTCATTAATGGATCACTCAATCCCTGAGGTGTGAGGTGCTTCCGATCGGACCGTACAGCCGAGCGTGAGGTCACAGTCTAGAGGCGTTGTGTTTGGTCTGCAGCACAAGTGCGGTTGTTTGTGTTTGCAGTCGTGTGTGATATTTGCGTGTGTGAGAGAGTGATAACCGGTAGACAAACAGATGAAAGGAAACATAAGCTTAAAATGAAAAATTGGTCATGTAGCCTACTCTTCCTCATGTACTTGCAAATCTGTATGACCTTCATGATAAACAAACAGAAATTTGTGTGCTGTTTGGCACTAAAAAAGACAAAATATCCTCAAAAAAGCTAATCGAAACCTCTAAGTGCATCTGGCAGCATCTGGCTCTTATTTTTAAGTTTAGCAATTTCACTTTAATGGCAGTGAAAGGTTATTAGTCAGTTATTTTAAAGTAATTTAGTCATTTCATTGGTATTTAACAAATTTCACTGTTTTTTAATGCAAAATCCTCTAACCCTCTTTTTTGGCAAAAACCTCTACTTGTAAAAAAAAATGAAGAAACTGAAGCAGGGGCGCTGTAATGCATGTGGCTGCTACATTCAGGCTGTATTCAGGTCCAAGTACTCACAACGGACCCAAATTTGGCAATAACAATGACAAGGTTATTAGTCAGTAATTTATACGTCTTTTTTCATTGGTATTTAACAAATTTTACTGTCTTTTGCTGCAAAACCCTCTTAAATGCATGCAAAAAAATTTAAAAAAAGTCTCCAGTCACTCTTTTCTGAATAGGTATAAATATATATTCGATAAACCTTACTCCTTCAATCTGTAAAAAAATTGTTGGCCTCAAGACGGGATTAAGCATATTTATTTATTGAACACACAAAACATCCCAGGAGCATTCGGTCAATATCATCATCTCATTTTTGACGGAGGTGGCATTTAGTGGTTTTTGCATTTGAGCTCCTCGCATGCATTTATTTTCTATAAAGCAGCTTTGAAACAATATGCAAAAACGCTATGCAAATAAAATTGAATTGAACTGAATCGAAGCCATTTGCAATATAGAGTCATGGGATAGCATTAAAAAACCTGGCTGGAATTATTGGCATTTGTGGATCCCAATATCATCAACATGAAAATCACAGAGGTTTGGAAAGACATGAGTGAGGTAATAATGATGCTTTTATTTTGGGGTGAACGGTTTCTTTTTAAATCATACTGTGTGTAAAGCCTAAAGCTTTTTTAGTGTCTTTCAAAACATCTCACAAAAGAAATTCTCATCAAAATATATAACAACTTTCTGACTTATAAATGATAATAATGATGCAGACACAATTACAGTTTAATAGCCATTGAAAACTATGCACTGCTGAAAGAGTTGCGTATAAAGATAGTTTTGTATTTGTGCTGCGGTATTAAAGGAGTAGTCCACTAGATGGGGCCCATTGACTTACCATAGTTTTTTTTCCTACTATAAAAAGTCAATGGACCCCATCTTTAAAGTGGACTACTCCTTTAAGATGCTCTCAGGCTTTTGTTTATTTGTGTGTTTTGTACACAATACAGTAGATTGCTTTCCTCTGAATCTCTTCTTAATTTATCCCAACGCATTGCCTCTGCAGACCTACAGATGGGCAACACGATGCTTAACTTATACCCATATTTTGGTTTATTATACCCACAACTTAATGGAGAGCATCTGTGGCAAGCTGTCAAGAGCTGACTGATAAATTGAATTTGCTGTATTTGCTTTAATTTGGTTGCTGGATGAATATTGCGACAACTTGTTATGTTTTATTGTTGCAACCTGCACTCAGGTCAACCCTGCAGGGAAAATAAGTGTGAGAGAAACCCCAAAGAAAAGGGGTTTAACATTCATGTTGTGGAGACAACGCACCAGACCTCACTTGATCTCTGTTTCTATCTATGGTCAACAACACAATTAAGTCTCCTAAAGACTGTTATTAGGTTTACAATCCATCATAAGACTTACGGCTGCATAAATGAAACCTGTGATACCCCACAATCCTGTGCATGCAGATAGACCATTTAAAAGCACATTTTCTGTGTGAATATCATACTTTGATCATTTGAAGTAATCATGACATAATGTGCAATGTACAAACTTAACCTTTCTTTTCAATAGTGACAAATAAACATCATTTGATCTTATGGTCAACTTGAAATCAGTATTTTCTTTGTTTACTTACTACTACTCACTGTAATATAAAGTATGTAGTCGACTTCGTCCTGATCATGTAAACAATCCATTGATGTGTTATTAAAAAGTTATCCTTTATCATCTTTGAAGGGACAATACGTAGGATTTACCCCATCTAGTTGTACAATTGTATTTTGCATTCAAACGAATAGTGTAGGCTATTTTGAAATATAAATGAATAAAGACATTGATTTTGATTAATAAAACACTTAAAACCCTACGTACTGTCCCTTTAAATATCAAATATCTGTACAAAGAAGTTGGAGGATTTAACTTTAGCGCCCTCGTGTGGATCTGTGTATGTCATGAGAAAGAAAAAAGTCAGAAGTGAACTTATTATGGGCATTTGTTTACCTTCATAAAGCCAAAAGCGTGCATTGTGTGTTATTGTATGTAAATTATTAGAAAAACATTTAACCAAATTAATTACCGATGTTAAAGGGGTAATATGGCTATATTTATTATGTTATGCAATAATAAATAATGCAAAATAGCTTTTAATAATGGGCTGTATGGTCTGGGTCTGTAATGCATGACTGTAACCACCAGAAGAGGAAACATCTCTCTAATATTTAGATTAATAAGTTATCAATTGGGTGAAAACTAATTCAAAGGGCTGTAATTTTAACCTCTTGATTGTTTAAAAATACATGAAAAACATTTACTTTATCCCTTTAAATCCCACTTAAAAATAACTGAATTATACTATAGTTTTTAGCTACTATAGGCAAGTAAACTAGTTAAATTCTTAGATATGCAGTGACTAGCCTACTACAGAATACTATATTGCTATACTATGTTATATTATTATATTGTGCTACAGTTTAGTATAGTAAATACTGACGTATACTACTGCATTTTATCATCATGTGGGAACTATGATTTTGATTAAATAACTATTATTGAATAGTTGACTCTGACACAGCGTTCATACTGTAAGTAAGTTTAATGTATCTGTATTTTTACAACCTTGCTAATATCCTCTACATATTAAAGCGTGGTATTTAATGTTTTTAAATACAGAGTTCTCGCGAGGACACGTCTGCGTGATTCCTGCCACGTTTTATTTCGGCCGTTTCTCAATCCGAAGGCTTCAGCCTCCGGAGGTTTCATTTCAAGGCTGCATACGTCATCAAGGCTGTCTAATTTCAGAATATTAACAATTTTAAAGTTTACTATTATTCTTAATTAATCGTAAATTTTTGCAATATGCTTATGACTGGCGAATGAAATGCTCAGTAAACTTAAATAAACCAGGCTTGATGACGTATGCAGCCTGCATGTGCGACCTCCGTAGGCTGCAGCCGTCGGATTGAGAAACGACCATCAGAGTTGCGGTAGATGGGCGGGACTATAAAGAATGAGCACTGATTGGTTGTCTCGTGCTTTACACATCCTCAGGACGCATTCCTATTGGATTGACTCGGCGTCCATCAGAAGTGCAGTGGTTCCGCTTTACCTCAGCTGTGTGTGAGTGTGATTTCTGTGAGATTTGTGCATAGATCGGCGCGCGTGAAAAAGGAGTTGAAGTTAAAGGGATTTACTTCATCGTTATTATCATGGGCCAGAGGAAAAACCCTCGCACCCACGGCAGAAAAGGTAAAAATTAAGTGTGCACTAAACACATTTGTTCATAATTTGTAATGTAAGTTATTTCTGTACTCATCTTTACTCGTGTAACGTTACTTCTGTATCATCATTTAAACTGTTACATGCACGCGCGAGATATGCACGAGCTGTACAGTAGTTGCAGAGTTATTTACTGTATATATGACAAACCTTTCAACTTGTTTTTTTGTTTTGTTATAATTGCAGCGATGAGACGGTGTTTGAATGACAAGGATGTTTTAAATGATATTTAGTGTGATTAATTAGAAACAGTGATACCTTATTTTAGGATATGTCACAATAATAATACAATGTTTTGGGGACATTTACCATGGTATTTCTTAAGTCACATGCAAATGCCATGGTATAAATCAAGTATATGATATTACCATATATAGATATCATCACCATACTTTTTGGATACCAGAGTACCATCACTGTACGCACTGTAACGCACTACAGTGCCTTTACAAGCAGTAATTTGGCAAGATAATTTATGTAAGAGTGATGCATAGTATGTTTGTTACTGGCAGCATGTTAAAATGTGTATAGTTAACACATTTAATAAGTCTCGCCTTAAAAACCTTACTGACCAATCAGAACTTATTGGCTAACAACGTTGTTGAAGAAGCACTAGTAGGCTAAACAATGTATAATTAAAAATCAAAAATCTTCAAATTAATGATTAATAACTAGGGGTGGGCATTTTTTACTAATATAATATTTGAATATTTGATTTTAATTAAGACATGTTTTTGAAGTTTTATGTATTTTTTTATTTAGTCAGAATTTCACAGAAGGCTTATAATTAGGAAGTATCCACAACAAGCTAAACTTATATTCTGTATAGACGGTTTCAGCAGTAACAACATAAACACGTGGCTTTCGTGGTCATCACGTAACTTCCGGCAAACTCTGCGAAGAATAAATAACAACAAAGTCCTTTTAAAGTAGTTTATTTATATAACAAGCAAAATAAACAACACTTACATTACATAGGAACCAAAACATTTGTTATTTTCAACAAGGTATTTGTTTAAGAGTTCAGTTTCAGCAACTAGTCAGACTATTAAACAAACCAGATGCTTATTGCTATCACTTTTGCTCATTTTCCAGCTCCCCTAGAGTTAATCATTTGATTTTTACTGTTTTGGAATCCATTCAGCTGATCTCCGGGTCTGGCGGTACCACTTTTAGCATAGCTTAGCATAATTCATTAAATTTGATTAGACCAGGGGTCTCCAACGTGGTGCCCGCCAAAGCACATTCAATTAATAGTCTCAATTGTAATATTTATTTATTACATATTTTTTATATTAGCTTGGCTTGGTTTATGTATGTTAACATTTTAAACAATACTAAAACACATCAACAATAAAATAAAATAAAATCAATAAGAAAAAAACAAAAAAGTTTTGAGTAGACTAGACTATATCAAAAAGTAGCCCTCCAGATTGTTTTATTCATTGTGGTAGCCCTTGCTCACAAAAAGGTTGGAGACCTGGATTAGACCATTTAGCGCTCAAAAATAAGCAAAAAGTTTGGATATTTAAAACATGACTCTTCTGTAGTTACATCGTGTACTAAAACCGACGGAAAATTAAAAGTTGTGATTTTCTAGGCAGATATGGCTATGAACTATACCAGTGGTTTTCAAACTGGGGGCCGCGAGATGGTGCCAGGGGGGCCCCAGTTTTATGACATTTTATGAAATACATTAATTTATCAAGAATTCTGTGTAATTAAACCTAAAAAAATAAGAGTACTAACCAAAAGCACAACTTTTTTGTATAATTTAATGTTTTTTTTTTATTAAAATGTTGAGTTTTAGAACAGTTTTTTGTCACAAATTTTCTTTGGGGGGCCGCGAAGGAATGCACCGTACACAAGGGGGGCCGCACGCTGAAAAAGTTTGGGAACCACTGAACTATACTCTCATTCTGGCGTAGTAATCAAGGACTTTGCTGCTGTAACATGGCTGCAGGAGGTGCAATGATATAACGCAGTTTATATACTTTGTTCGGCCAAATGAAGCAGGATATTTGCGTGGTTGCAGCCCGCAAGTAGTTGCATCCTGTGGTCGCCAACGTT
This sequence comes from Misgurnus mizolepis, assembly GCA_025389145.1. Taxonomy (NCBI): domain Eukaryota; kingdom Metazoa; phylum Chordata; class Actinopteri; order Cypriniformes; family Cobitidae; genus Misgurnus; species Misgurnus mizolepis. The sequence continues at coordinate 69,010,948 of JAIFKI010000001.1, forward strand.
TGCTCTTATCAGTTTAGGTGTACATCTGATTAATAATATAGTCGAGAGAGATTAGTAATTTAGTAAGTAATGATCACAGTTAGTGTAAGGGGAGGGGAGACGTTCCCGACAGAGTGATATCACTGAAGGATATATTTACACATAAAAACACAAATTTATTTGATATCTTTTATTAGCACTTTTTTTTAACTGTAAACCATGTTTAGGAAACCTGTTTCCTAATGGCTGTAAGCAAAGACGAGTTAAATAAACAAGTTCAAGATAAACATTCATTTTATTAATTTCTAAATAACTTGCCAAATATGTTAATAATTATGCATATTTAAACTGTATACATTCATAGGTATTAAACTACATGTGGTAAGATTACTCGTAGTGCCCGAAATGTTTTACTCCAAAACATTATAGCAAAAACACATTTCACCTTAAAGTCACTACTTTTATTGTAGTCATAAAGTTTGTTTTTCTGTCAAAAGAATAACTTAATTTAGAATCAATGCGGAAATGGTAACGCAACAACACGTGTATGATGTGTCTTGTGGTAAAACTGCCGACCAATCAAAATTCAGTGGGAAGAGATCTCTGGATTTGGATCCAGCTCCGCCCCTGGATCTGGATCCAACCCCGCCCCCTGGATCTGAATCCAACCCGCCCCCTGGATCTGGATCCAACCCCGCCCCCTGCATGTCGTGTTCTGTTCTGCAGTGAGGCGCTACTGAAAAATAGTCTCTGCTATTGAAGTTACCAAGGGGTGCTGCGTAATATCATTGCAAAGTTAAGTTAAAATTGCCTACTTTTTACTTAAGTAGATTTTTAGACCAGTAATTTTACTTGTACTTAAGTAAAATATAATTTAAGTAACTGTACTTTTACTTGAGTAGAATATCTTATTACTCTTTTCACCTCTGAGGCTACCAAGTCTCACACAATTGACCCCATTTTCACGCTCTCACGCCACACATCTATTTTCTCACACAGGCTCTTGCCCACCATTGATATTTTGCAGCTGTACAAAATAGACATTTTGGAATCTTCACATAAATGCATGGTTAATACAGATGTTATTGAGTATTGTATTTTCCGGACTATAAGCCGCACCGGAGTATAAGCCGCATCATGCAAAAATGCATCAAGACGAAAAAACATATATAAGTCGCACTGGACTATACGTCGCGTTTATTTAGAAAATTATTTCACAAGATCCAAGCCGAAGAACACACATTTAATCTGGAAAGACAAGTTATTCAACTAAACAATAGCAGACAGAACAGCAGGCTGAATAGATTTCTGTACGTTAAAGTAATATTATCAGTTATTTAAATGATAAACCATAGCCAGGGAACTACACTAACCTTTTCCACTGGTGGCACTTGCGCTACCAACTTTTTCAGTTACTGGCGCAAAATATGATTTGGTCGCACATATTTTTTTCAAGTTATATTAAGGCGCTCTGGATAATAATGAACAATAATGAAACTGTATTGCATACAGATATGCTTTTTATTTTACTTGCCATCTTTTAAACCACATGCCGCCTTGTTTTCTTAAACGTTGCAGTGTTTCCCACAGATCTGAAATTTACTTGGTGGTGGTAGCCGGTGAAAAGGGCAATTATTACCCACTGACAAATAATGGTCTACTATACATGTGACGTAGAACTAGTAATGTGTGACACAACACAATACTTTGATTCATTGAAAATTAATATTAATTTCACATTATATTTCATTAATCTAACCACCCCAAACTTTCTTTGCCATTAACAAAGCTGACACTGTTTGTCAAAGCACCACGAAAACACTTACTGTTCTTGCACTGATATATGAAGCAATTAGACCCCTTTTATCAAACTCAATATAATACAATACTATGTATAGTATATTAATAGACAGTGCAGGTCTATAGATTATAAATGTGACTGATGTTATAATGGTTATAATTTCTATTAGAAAGGCACCTTTACTGCTTCTGCTCTATCTTTCTATTTCTCTCTTGCCGATTTAAAAAGCTTAATCCACTCATTATTTCAGATTTAAAAGTCTACTTGCTGTCCCGGTGACAGACTTTACATTGCTTTGCTCGTTCAGTGCAATTGGCTTGACATTAGCATTGCTTTTTGCTACAATCTCTGTCCAAACTTAATATGGATATGGTTTTAGAAAAGATATGGTTAATTAATAATAAGATTATTAAAAAAAAGGGGAGAAAGAAAAAGCAGCGCGTGGTCGTAACAAGAACCATCGCCATAGAAACCGGAGGCACGCTGAAACTGCACTCGAGCTTTAGCGCAGTAGCGCTCATGGCCGTTTTCCGATCGACTCGGGTTATAAACACAACATTAATCAGACTTGTTGGGACCCAAAGTAATTAAACTAGGACCTAACCGAACCCGACATACCATTTAAAATATAAACCCGGAACCATACGAGTCCCGCGTCCTCAGTGAAGAAAGACCTCTGCTCAAGTTCAGAAACAAGGAAGACACTGCGCTTGCGCCGCGTCGCACCCAATTCATTGAGAAACAGCTGAGCACGCAAACGCACACTGATAGGGAGAGACACGACGTGCTTTCACGCAAAATGAAGCCAACGTGTTGATGGCTCAGAGCACGTTATAAAACGTATTCTTAAGATCCACATTTCTGTTTTAATAAATGCTCATAGTAAATCATAGCATATTGTCTAAAACATTAGGTAGCACATTTGCGACCCATTAAAAATTAGGGTCGCAACGGCAGTTCAAAAGGTCGCATATGCGACCATTTTGGTCGCAGTGTAGCTCCCTGATAGCATACAGAACTTACCTGGAAGGTTGAATAGTCTTAATTAACCGAACAAGACAACTTACTTATTTACTTACTTGATGCTTTTATCCAAAGCGACTTACAATTACTATATATGTCAGAGGTCCCACACCTCTGGAGCAACTAGGGGTTAAGTGTCTTGCTCAGGGACACATTGGTGTGTCACAGTGGATTCGAACCCGGGTCTCTCACACCAAAGGCGAGTGTCTTATCCACTGCACTATCACCACCCAACTAGCGTGAAGTTTGCATACTCCGTCATTCCACATCACTGAATAACATAAATACAGGATACTGTAGACGGTAATGTTGTCTCTTGCCTCATAAATGTCAAAATTAATTCATACTGACTTACAAGGTGCATCTGACTATAAGACGCAGCACCAGACAAGTTATGAAAAAACGCGGCTTATAGTCCGAAAAATACAGTAATTCCATAGGTGATTCTGGTAATCTGAATCTGGTAATGTTGACAGTGGTACAATAAAGTACAAGTATAATGGGACGTACACACCAAACACGATTGCAATGATTTGAGTGTGTTGATTACATACAAAGTCAATGCAAAGACCAGAGACTCGACTTGAGACTCGTCTTCAAAGACTTCAGACCAGAGTCCTGCAACGGGAAAGTGTCTCAAACGGGTGGATTGTGACATTCCTAAAATTCACGGGCGGGGCCGCGGGCGGATAATTAACTCCGCGCGGGCGGGTAGTAGTGCAAATGATAATATGTGCAAAATCATGTCTAATGATGTGACACCAAACTTTGAAACACGGCTGTTTTTTCAGCCAAGCGCTTTTTAGCTGTGATACTTAAGCTGTGAGCCGGTTGGTTGTTGTGATACTTATCCCGCCCTTTCTCCACTGTGATTGGACGGCCGTGTGACAACTGACAACTGACATTGACGAGCGGAGAATTTCACCCAAACTTTAATCTCTTTCAACTCTCGACCCTCAGCGCCGAGCGCGGAAAAACCGCTGACCGCCGGCTTATTTGAAAAACGGCCGCGGGGGTAAAAGCTTTGGTGTGCACACCCTAATTACCATTACACGCGGAACATATGACATTTGACCCATCACGTCACCACCACTACAACAGTGCGCGACCAGTTTGTTGATTCTTCTCGTAGTTTGTTGGAGCCTTTCTTTTACTGTCTATGCTTGGAGCCCTATGGTTGAAGCGAGCGTTGCGGGACTCTGGCATAAAGTTTTGCTGTTGATAGCCGGAAGCTGAACTTCTTCTCTTAGAAAGGATTTCGAGACGAGACTTAGGAGCACAGCAGGGGTTGTGTAGGTAGGTGTGTGATTTATGCGGGTACGGGTCGGGTAACGGGCCAAATATTAACGGGTCCGGGCGGGTGCGGATTTAATTTTGCTATTATCACGGGTGACGGGTCGGATCTGGTGCTGAACTTTGCAGGGGACGGACGGACACGGGTCTCCAAAAATGGACCCGTGCAGGACTCTGCTTCAGACTCGACTCGGACTCGAGCCACGGGACTCGTGAACAATGTTTATTTTTAGGAAACGTCTTATAAGCACGCTATTATTCCCCTCCCTCTGTTACCTACAACCTGCCCACGAAGTAACGCGTGACGTATCTGCTCCGCATGCGGCCACACATTAGCGAACATACTGCATTGGCCGCTGCTGTGCCATTCATCGGAAGCTGTGACGGACCCGCAGTTCACCTCGCATGCGATTCACGGATTAATATGCAATTTAAATAGGGTAAGTTTATCATTAACGTGTTTCTAAGGCTTGCAAATGTTTAAATGGTTAAACAATTTAACCGCAAAAAGGCACTGAAGTGAGCAGCGGTTAAATGTGTCCAGTCCAGCTCCAGTCTGGTCCAGAGTTGCGCTACTTTGTGTCATACTGTAGTCCATAAACATACATTTGCTGAATAGAGCCATGAAAAACAACATAACGTTTTATGTGAAGCGCATGTTTATGCTTCATCTTCTTCCTGAAGCGCTGTTTGGAATTCACCCTCCGCCTGTGTGTGAGCATGCGTTTAAGTGCCCTTAGTAGTGCACATGGAGAGAAGTGTTTCAAAAAGTAAGCCAAGATAAAATCTTTCTGTTCTTGACAGGGCACATACACACAAAATGATCTCACAGTATTCTTTTTCCAATAAAAACATTTGTTTATGTTTGTTTATGAAACCAGTCTGTGCTTATTTGTTCTTAAAGGGGCAATAAGTAGGATTTTAAGTGTTTTATTAATCAAAATCAATGTCTTTATTCATAAATATGTCCTCGTTGGTGTCAAATGACCTCTGCCAGTGATCTGACTTTTCTTTGTAAGCTTAGAATTTCTTCTCTTTACTTACATTGAACGGGTAAGTCCAAGGAGGCATCCATATCGTTCCGCCGTATTGATAAACTATAATAGCAGAGAGGGACAAAAAGCACTTGCCTACCAACGCATTTCTACAACGCGTTTTCAGTCAGAACACGTGAACCAGCTGCAACGGACAAGGAGATCAGCGATTACGTAACGGCTACCGTAGTTGCAACACGCATTTGGAAAGGGGAGGAGCTAGTAAGCACTGTGCGTTTGAATGCAAAATACAATTCCACCACTAGATGGGGGTAGATCCTACTGATTGCCCCTTTAAAGAGACATTAACCTCAATCAACCTACTTAAGCCTGCGTGATTAATGTTAATCAAACAACCCAAGACAAAGAGAAAATCACTTCTATTGCTTCAAAAATAATAATATTTAATTTGTACAATAAAGAGAGTGTTATTATTCATTTAATTCGATTTCTGTACCTAATGCTAATTTTAGACCTTACTTAATGTGCAACTTTGTTCTTTTTTATAAATGTTTGTAATTTCTTTATTTGTTATTAGAGTTTTATTTTTTACAACGAGACTTGAGACTTGACTTGGACTCGAGCTCAAAGACTTCAGACTTGACTTGGACTCAGAGAGCATCTCTGGCAAAGACACAAATAGACACAAACTTGCACAGGCTGATGCGAATGACGCGAATTAGGCGGCGTGATTGCAGCAAGAACATGTGCTATTCGACTTCAAATATTTTCCAATTTGTGCAAGTTTAAAATATTCAACTTGAGCGAAAAATTCGCATGACCTGAAGTTACTTCCCACGAGTAATCTAGAGTGAGGAACGCAATGCTTCGCGTTTGGTGTGTAAATACAGCATAAAAGCTTGTCAGGCCTAGCAACGGTAACTAACGGGAGGTGTGGCTTAGCAAAGTGTTGATTGTGTCATCGTGCATGTGTGTGTGTTTGGCTATAACTGTTGTCTCCATATGAGGTTGAAAGAGGGTGTGTGTACAGCCGCACTAAAAATACCCAGCAGGCTCTGCATATATCGGATTGCAGCTGAGCCAGGCAGAGGTGTTTCATGAGCGCAGAAATAAGATTCACTTTCTTTTGCTGTTTTCTTCGTAAAAACTAGAAAGCTCCAAGAATGGGAGAAACTGATGTGGACGGAGCCAAAATGACAGGTAGACTGATGTGGTTCGACTTGGTGTGTAATTGGATGGTTTGGCTTCAGATTTTACATTAGAGTTGTTAGATATAGTGTAACGTTTCATAAGTGGTTGTCAAATGTAATGCTTGTATGTGCTTGAAGTATAAACTTTATCTACGTATTTGTGTGTTTGCATTTTTCATATGTTGTGTGAAGAGAAATTCACAAAGAATGAAATGTCTTTTAATAGCAGAAGCTTGTGTGTAACTAATACACTGGCATGCTATTAGTAGTTCATACATGCTGTTATGGTTTCTCTTATGTGTTAGATGTTTATATAATTCATTAATTTACTAATTAATATAGTTATTATAGTGATAATTGTCTGAACTAATCATTGAGAGACTCTGTTAATCCTACAAGACCACGCCCACAGTCATGTAGCCACTCCCCTTTTAAAATAAGTCGAGCCATCCAGGAGAACGTGCATGATTGTCTATGTGTGTGTTTTACATACGGGTGACCTTGTCAGGCAAGTGTAATACAGTCTGTTACATGACGCTGGAGTTATTTTTTAACCCTTTGTTATTCACCTCTGTGTGTGCAACACATTCCCTGCAGACTTTTTTGCATTGAGATGTTGACCTCATTTCATTGTCTTACTGTTACTTACTGTGAATCAGGAAGGGACAAAGCCAGATCATCTAATATTACTACTGCCAAAACTAGTGATAAAAACTGATATATTCAGAGCTCCGTACAAACTTTCTTTACTAAGAGGACTGTAGCCCCTGATTGAGAAATTTAGGAGTGCAAGTAAAAATATTGGGGCAAACCTTAAATCAGCTTGCAATGCAATTGAAATTCTTGCAATTCAGTTTTTTTTCACGGGTTCCTGTGCCACCCCCTGAAAAATGCCGCCCTGGGCATCTGCCCATGTTGGCCATGCAAAATGCCACCACTGCACACTTGTGAGCTCACAAGAGATGGAAGGATTTGGTTCGTTAGTTGTTGGTATTTGGGCAGTAAATAGTCAGTGGGATGCTTGTGGACTAATTTTGAATGGCCATTGGGTTGGTTTTGTTACATGGATCTGGCAACCCTGACAGGACAATGATGGAAGTAAAAGCGCAAACGAACGCTGGTTAAAAACATTACATTTTGTCCTTTAATATAAGTAAGTTTGTAATTGTTTAATTGTTGTTGGATTTTCATAAAAATAGTATGAACCACAAATTAAGGATCTGTTTTCAAAGTAAGGGGAAAATCCAGGTTTTTATTACTGTAACAATGCATGTATTACTTTCATATTATAATGGCTTATTTATTTTTTTAATAATGAAAAATGTTAATTCTCATCAAGGTCTAAAGTTGAAGATTAAAATGAGTTAATTAATCTGTGGCAATACTAAATTTGTTTGGTTTATTTATATTTTGACATTTAAAGATGTTTTACTATTTAAAAGCTGCACAAACTTTTTTATTTAAGGCTTATAATATCAAAATCAAAAAGATTATATTAGTATAACTCTAAGTTTTTTTGCACTTTTAAAAGTACACTTCTACATGTAAAAACCTTTATTTAGTGCTTTATTTAGCTTTAAGTGAAAATCGAATTGGGTAAATATTTATGTTTTTATCTGAATAGTTGATTAATCGAAAAAATAATCGCCCGATTAATCGATTATGAAAATAATTTTTTGTTGCAGCCCTACTTAAATTCAATTGAAACAAATAATGATATTAAATTTGAAATGTGTCTTTGACATCTTTATTTGTCACGTACTCTTAATCAATACAGTGTGTGGTTACTAATGTTGGGATGTATCTGATATAAAAGTGGTTAATGTAGCTAATGCAGTTTTCTCAGAAATGGCCTGATATGATCTACACAGTTAACATCTCTAGTATATGCTCATATCTGTTTATATATACGTCCTCAGATCCTCCAGCTGTAAATACAGCTGTTAAGAGCGATAATAAGACTGCAGAACGCCACTCGATCTTCAGCTGGCTGTTTGTGTTGGCTATGCTGGGTGCCTGGTTATCTGTGGGAGTCGTCTGGTTTGAGCTGGTTGACTACAAAGATGTGGTTGGTAAGTACGGTTGATTAAGCGCCCTTAGTTATGTCTTATAAAAGCATTTATATTGTTAAATGGTTTATGCATTCGGCCACTGAGACATCACATGGTATTGCATTGTTCTGTGAATCACAAGTCTTCTCTTTTCTCATCTAAAGGCAGTTTAGGAGGACTGTATGATGCTGATGGTGATGGAGACTTTGACATCGCAGATGCTAAAGTTTTGTTGGGTAAGTGGGCTTAAGTTGTATGCATTTTGTTTCCATGCATGCGTGACTGACTGATGTGACAGATACTTAAATGAGATAAAGTGCAAAAGACTCCTATTTGTTTATGACCCAAAGACTTAAAGCGTGTACGAGTAAAGTGAAGTGGTAACAGCTTCATTATCAGCAATATCCGCTAGCAAACATTTCCTGTAGCTATTATGAGTGTTTTATAGCACTTAGGAGGCTTTTGACCGACTCCATCATCTGCAAAGTCTGTGATCTGGATTTTGACAGATGAAACCAGTTTTTAAAGTGTTCTTTTGTTTTTCTTTTCTTTTTATATCATCCTTATTATTCATCACATTTTCAAACATACAGTTAGACAGTGGTTTGCAGAGAAATTAACATATAGATCCACTTTTACTTTGTATTGTGTCTGAATTAGAGGAGAAGTTGTGGTTCTTTTAACCACAAGTTTCCTCTCGGCCTGTCTACACAGTTAGCAGATAGTTTGCATATATCAGAATGGTCTGACTACACTTGTATGTTTAAGTATTAAACATGTGCTAGTGAATGATAATATTTCAAGTTCAAATGGATGTATTAGGCCCATTCTGACAGTTCTCTGGCAGTTAATTGCATAATAAATGTAACAATAACATCTTATGTGTCTATTTCATTTAAGTGTTTGTATTTATGTTTATACACAGTAAATTTTCTGTAGAAATTACAGTATTACTGGCAACTAGCTGCCAGTAACTTACTGTAGATTTTACATTTATGTTATTTACTGGCAACAGTTTGTTCAAAATTAAATGAACATGAAACATTTTCAGTCTTCATCTTCTACAGTAAGTTACTGGCAACCAGTAACTTCACTTGCGGTGTGAAGAGTGTCCGCGCTATTCTCCGAGATGCACTTGATTGCCGTTTTTGCAGTGATTTTTTTTTTTTAACGACCTAGTTAAGGCGGGAGGGTTTCAAAGCTTAGGCGGGCCGCCCAAACTGAAAAGTGCTGTGGGAAACCCTGTGCTAAGGAGCGTATCATTTAGGTATTTGGCCAATCCTAGAGAAGCAACAATATTTTACGATATGTGGAGTTATTTAACCACGTATTTCACAAAATACACCAAATAACGTTCTTTTTAGCAATGTCACATTAACCCTTTAAAATACTTAATTGGGTACAACATGTTCTTATAAGTGTTTCATAATCTTCATCCTTTCTAAATCAGAGAACGCTACCGTGGTCACTAAGGAAAAACCCTCAGGAAAAGATATTTCAGCAGAAGCCATTGTCAGAGCAGCCCAGTCCAAGCTCAATTGTAATGTCATTTTGAGGACGCAGATGTCCTTGTACCTGCATTTTGTGTTTGCTTGCTGTGGTCTTGCTGTTGAAAACTGCATCAACGTATTGTAGAAGACTTGAAAAAAGGCATGTTAGCTTATCAAATGAGGTCTGTAAAATTGCATTGGCCCTTGACATACAAACTTGATCAGCTGTGTAGTGAACTGTGTTGTGGTTGACTGATGCATCACTATGTTTTTCTTTGCATGGTGCAACATGTAACATAAAGGTCAAGTAATGTAATCACTACAGTAATGAAAACGTTTTGTGATTCTGTGATTACTGGTACTTGTAATAAGCTTGCATTAAGTTGCATTACCTTCCAGACTCTTTGCATGTATATAGGCCACAAATACGGCTTCAGTATTCCTGATATTAAAGGAATAGTTAACCCAATAATGAAAATTGACGTACCTTAATGCCACCCTGTGTGTATATGGCTTCCTTTCTTCAGCTTTCTTAAGCTGGGTTATTTTAAATGATATCCTGACTCTTCCTAGCTGTAATGGCACTGAATAATTTGATTATTTTGTTTTGTCATGTAATTTGTGCTTGGATGATGCTAATTTGAAACCTGGGAGCTATGTTGGGTCTATTGCTCGTTGCCTACGTAGGGTGTTGTATGTGATAGTGTGTCTTGGATCAGTATGGGATATTGGATTGTGGATGTTTTGGGCCATGTGTTGTTGCTTGATTGCAAACACGGATTTAACTTTTAGGCAAAAATCTTAACTTGCTGTGTGTCCCACATTTAATGCAGATGAGAGAGCAAAAGAAGTGGGGCCAGAGAAGGACAAAGGTATCTAGCATGGGTTTTGTTGACAGATTCACAATAAATTTTTGTGCATGCATGATAATATCCTAAACCACAACTGTGATAAGATGATGTGTTATGTAACTACCTTTAGCAACACTAAAACTGCTTCTTAGTGTGCATGTTACCATGCATTTTACTGTGGTCTGTTTGATAATGCATAAAGATGTGGCCACATTTTAGATAAATGTTTTTATGACATTTATCTATGAACAGAATAGACCTTATTTTAAATGTCATTATCTTAATGTCTAGCTAAGACGTTTTACTTTCTTCACGGCTCTCTAAATTAAAACATTCTTAATATAGTTTAGAAAGGTCACAGATTATGGTGTGAATATAAACATCTAAATAAAAATAAATGCTTTAGGTGTGTGTGTTTTAACCTACTTACGTATTATGACCATTATTAACTTTACTCGGGCGTAAGACGGCTCAGCAGCTTGGTTTAAATGTTTGCATGGGAAAAGCAAGATGAGTGTCTAGAGATGTGAACTCAGTATTTTGTCCCCTCGTTCTCAGAGCTTCCCACCAGAGACGTTGGGCGAAAGCTAAAAGCAGCTCTGAAGGAGCAGTTACGATTGATTCATGAGAAGATTGAAGCCAAAAAGATCGCCAAATTAGCCCTTGCTGAGGTCCGTAATGTTTTGGCTAAAGAGGAAGAAGATAGACAAGCTGCTCTTGCTGCTAAGAAAGCCAAAGAGGAAGCAGAAGCTAAACTTCGAAAAGAACAAGAACGAATAGAACAAGAGAAACTAGCCATGCTAAAGGCGGAGAAAGAGAGAGCAGAAAAAGAAAGATTGGCCAAAGAAAAAGCGGAGAAGGAAATATTGCAAAAAGAGAGATTAGAAAAAGAAAGATTTGCCAAAGAAAAAGCGGAGAAGGAAAGATTGGAAAAAGAGAGATTAGAAAAAGAAAGATTGGCCAAAGAAAAGGCAGAGAAGGAAAGATTGGAGAAAGAAAAGGCTGAGAAAGAACGATTGGAGAAAGAGAGATTAGAAAAAGAAAGATTGGCCAAAGAAAAAGTGGAGAAGGAAAGACTGGAAAAAGAGAGATTAGAAAAAGAAAGATTGGAAAAAGAGAGATTAGAAAAAGAAAGATTGGCCAAAGAAAAAGCAGAGAAAGAAAGATTGGAAAAAGAGAGATTGGAGAAAGAAAGATTGGCCAAAGAAAAAGCTGAAAAAGAAAGATTGGAAAAAGAGAGATTGGAGAAAGAAAGATTGGCCAAAGAAAAAGCTGAGAAAGAAAGATTGGAAAAAGAGAGATTGGAGAAAGAAAGATTGGCCAAAGAAAAAGCTGAGAAAGAAAGATTGGCCAAAGAAAAAGCGGAGAAAGAAAGATTGGCCAAAGAAAAAGCAGAAAAAGAGAGATTAGAGAAAGAAAGATTGGCCAAAGAAAAAGCAGAGAAAGAAAGATTGGAAAAAGAAAGATTGGCCAAAGAAAAAGCTGAAAAAGAAAGATTGGAAAAAGAGAGATTGGAGAAAGAAAGATTGGCCAAAGAAAAAGCAGAGAAAGAAAGATTGGAGAAAGAAAGATTGGCCAAAGAAAAAGCTGAAAAAGAAAGATTGGAAAAAGAAAGATTGGCCAAAGAAAAAGCAGAGAAAGAAAGATTGGAAAAAGAGAGATTGGAGAAAGAAAGACTCGCCAAAGAAAAAGAAGAGAAAGAGAGATTGGCCAAAGAAAAAGCTGAAAAAGAAAGATTGGAAAAAGAGAGATTGGAGAAAGAAAGATTGGCCAAAGAAAAAGCAGAGAAAGAAAGATTGGCCAAAGAAAAAGCTGAAAAAGAAAGATTGGAGAAAGAAAGATTGGCCAAAGAAAAAGCTGAGAAAGAAAGATTGGAGAAAGAAAAAGCAGAAAAAGAGAGATTGGCCAAAGAAAAAGCAGAAAAAGAGAGATTGGCCAAAGAAAAAGCAGAAAAAGAGAGACTGGAGAAAGAGAGATTAGAAAAAGAAAGATTGGCCAAAGAAAAAGCTGAGAAAGAAAGATTGGAAAAAGAGAGATTGGAGAAAGAAATATTGGCCAAAGAAAAAGCAGAAAAAGAAAGATTGGAAAAAGAGAGATTGGCCAAAGAAAAAGCAGAGAAAGAGAGAGCAGAAAAAGAGAAACTGGAGAAAGAAAGATTGGAGAAAGAGAGATTAGAAAAAGAAAGATTGGCCAAAGAAAAAGCTGAGAAAGCGAGATTGGCCACAGAAAAGGCAGAAAAGGAAAGATTAGAGAAAGAGAGATTGGCCAAAGAAAAGGCAGAGAAAGCGAGAGCAGAAAAAGAGAAACTTGCTTCAAAGAAATCAGAAAACGACAAAGAGGAAAAAGTAAAAAGTGCAAAAGCTAAACTAGCGGAGACAGAAAAAGACAAAGAGACACAAACAAAGGAAAAGACAACTAAAGGACGAAAGGCTGACCAATCAGAGAATGAGAAAGATGCAGATGATGAAAAGAAGAAAGATGAAAAGAATAACAAAAAGAACAAAATATCCACTCATGGTCTCCTTAAGTCCTCAAACAAGAGAAACAGAAATTGATGATAAATAATTGAATGTATAACCACAGGTGAAGCGATGTAAACCTTTGATTAAATAAAGGTTAATACAAAGTGAATTTAACTCTTTACCTGCAGCAGAAGTCACATTACTAACATTTTATGTAGCGTGACAATAACTCGACTGTTTTTAGAACAGTGTAGCATTTTCAGTAGAACTAAATACTGCAGTGCTGTTTTTAGTACAGTGTACAGCTTTACAAGTGAAAAAACTGACATTCAGATCTGCTCGGCTAAACTCCATCTTAAGAGTCATTGAGAAGTTCACTCATTTCTGCATATCTGCACGTTTAGATGGTTCATATAAAACGATTCACTGTTCGAATCAATAATTCAGTGATTCATTAAAGTCTTTGTTGTAGAAAAATATTGAATTCATGTTGCTATTAATCATATGAATTAGTGTGGCTTGCAGGTTTTATTAGTTTAGTAAGTCATTTCTGTTTATGTTGACACAAAATCATTTTGTGTAAATATGTTCGTTAAAAATGCAAGAAAGTGCGAACTCAGTATTTGGGCGCTGTGTGAAACTTTAAGATGTGACTTTCCATGCGCAAACACAGAACTTAAACAACGTGTGAATAGCACATTGACAAGGCCTCTCATCTTCTTTGCTTGTATATTAAAATAGGCAAGGCCTAAAACACATGCAAATGATAAACTTTAGTGACGATCGGAGAAGTGACACTTCTGTCAACTGGCTCAAGCATCGTTCATGTTGACCCTGGGCCATCGGGCTATCCGTTGTCAAGCCGTGTATTATCTGGTATATTTTTTTTAATAAATGTATATGGTTTACTTTAATAGGTTTAATGTATAATAGGGCTGCACGATTTGGGTAATTTTTCCCATTGCGGTTATTGATGCTAATATTGCGATGTGCGATTGCGATTATAATAAATGGTATCATGAGTCAACTTGATGGGTTTTAAGGAAAATCCACACACAGTTTAGTGATAATGCTAAAATGTGTATTTGTAAAACTAGAAATGTTTTCGTATTGCCACGTGATGTAGTAACTGCTCAGTGTCAGTAATCCTAAATCCAAAATACCGCCATTCAACAGACGTAGAGTTTTTTTTTCAGCTACCAGATCAATGTCATCTCCTCTGCATCCATCTTCGCTCTGGTATTTCCGCGCTGCACACACACAAGTGACAACGCACACCACACACGTGCATGCCACACGTGCACTGCCTTTTTTGTTCGTTTTTCTTTCTTTTTTTAAACAGCAAGGAAAAACATCAAACTGTTATCAGAAAGTTTGTGTTAACAAGTCCACACATTTATTTATTTAATATAATTGCATCATTTTGCTGTCATATAATCGCACAGGCTGACATCGCGATTGCGATGCGATTAATTGTGCAGCACTAATGTATAACTTTTTGTTTGTCATTTGTAGTTAACTCTAAAGTGAAAGTTGGATTCACTTTAAAAAGTTACTTCAATTTAGCTTAAATGGTGTTACCATTTGAAGTAATTTTTTTATTTTTTCACCTAATTCTTTTTTCACTTAAAGAATTAGATGCATCTTTCCCTTTTTACAGTTTAAAGGTAAAGTTATTGATATTATTATTAGATTTAATATAGTTAACTTAATTTGACTTGAATGTTTTCTCTTGTATCTCATACAGAGTAGTTTTGAAGGAGTTTCTTAAAAACAGACTTTATGACTCACAGTTTGTATTAATTTTGTTTGAGAGGCAGCAACATTTTTGGCTGAGTTGTATTCTGAACAAAAAATTATACAACTGAAATCATAAAATGCATTGTGACAAACTGTAACAAGGGACATAAACAGAGACAAAATGTCCAGTTCTGCACACAGATTGTCCTCTGTTGTTATTGGAGAAAGTCTTTTTGCATTGTGCAGATGTTTACATCCTAAAGCAACTCATGTAGGTACAACGAATGTTGACCACGCACACATCACCGATCATATTGATCACTTATCTGTTATTATCAGATAAGTATTGTGTTATCTGAGCCAGTAAATGAGATTGTATGAAGTAAGATGAACGTGCTAAAGTATAATGAGGATTAACTTGCATATACAGTCATTTATGAATTAATTTAATAAATGACTGAATGTCATGGATGTCTAGCACATTTTTGCCCTTTGTACACTAGTACACTAGTACTATAGTGTACTGTATATGAATCTATAGGAGTATTTACATTTAACATGTAACTGGTTACTGTTTCTTTTCAGCTGATTATGTTTGAATTACATTACGGTTTTTGTTTATATTGCAGTTTACTTAAATAATATTAAAGTGTGACAAGTGATGTTTTGAAAGTGCAAATATTTGAATGTAGTCTCTCAGTTGATCTGTTTATGTTGTTGTGATCAACCATGTTTTTCTGGCATTATTTAGTTTTTAGAATGATGTTTGAGACTTTATAGGGTTTTGTTGTAAACACATTGCTAATTTCTTGTCATTGCATATATGGGTCAACAACACACAGTACTGGTATTGTGTGCTGGTAACATGGACAATTAATTAGTATTACAATCAGAACATCAGTATTATCTGCAAATTAATCTTTAATTTCTGAAAAAAAAAACATTTTCGGATTAACATCCTCACAAACATAATTTTCGAAAGAATAAAGAATGACCATTTGATTTGTTGTGTGTTGATATCATGGACAAATTATGTCTAAATCTGGTGCTTTTTCTAAATTTGGGTGATAAAATCTCTTTGGTTCCTCTCCCAATGTAAATAGGATACATATTTAATTTAGCTTTTACATTTTAATATACATTTCAACTGAAAGGTGGGCATGTGATTTTGGACTAGTATTGCGTTTTAACCTGTACAGTATATGTGTTTGCATAGAGTATCTATATTTTCCAATGTACTACGCCCTGTCAGTAGTGATTTTGTTTAATACCTTAATTATTTAAATTAGTTACCTATATCTTAGTTATTATAGGTATGGTTTTTGGTCTTGAGTTTAGACAGAAGCATGCATATCATACTGTTTAAACACAGATCAGTGTTTGTTAAAAAAAATCTAATCCTTTAAAAAAGTTTATTAAGTATGTTCATTGAAAAAATTATGTGTGGCGAGATGTTAAATTACTGTAGGTTATTGATTCCAATAAATGTGAAATCTTTTTCCTAAAAAAGTCTGGTTGATACATGACCTGGTTTGTGTGTGTGTGTGTGTGTGTGTGTGTGTGTGTCTGAATGAAGGTTATTGTCATTTATTTATCTTGTTATAAGAAATAAACTACTGTATAGGGACACTGTTGCTATTGATTATATGTGGAGGTTTACCAGAAGTTGCATTTAGTCCACAAAAGCCATTTGTTTTTGTTAACACAATACGGGTTCCTGAAATTTTAAGGCAATAGGCAATGTTACCACAGTAGGTCCCCTTTTGGGAACGATCCCATAATCAATTCCAGGAAGTGTTTGCATTCACACAGAAGGCACTCTGGACATTTTTGGGCAATTTTCTGGGAGCAACACACTGTGTGAAAGATATTCAAGTGTGAAAAAGTCATAAGAGTTTAGTTTTATTTCATTGACATAAACTAGAACTAGGTAACCATGTCAGGTGTTTATATTAATTCTGATATAATTAATGATATTTTTATTATCATTTTTCACTTACTTGACATCTGCCACTAAATTTTACCTGACAGTTTTAAACCAATATAAAATTAATAATCACTATTATAAGCTACCACTTTAACCAAAAGTTACGCAGTGCGGCTATAGCTGTCGTAGGAGATCTGACCCTCCCAGCTAAGCCTGGTTTCTCCTCCACAATTGGAGTTTTGGTTCTTTGCCACTGTCACCCTGTCAGTTTGCTTAGTAGAAGACTGCTAACATTAGCTTAGCTTGCTGTATGTAAAACTGTACATGGTAATGACATATCGTGAGACAAAAAAAATCACGCACATCCATGTCAAGTACGGATGCAGGATCGAATATATAGTACAAATAACAAAGAAAAAAGCTGCACACTGAAGAGCTCCCATTTATATGATTTATAATCTTATTACAACGCTAAAAACAAAGTTGTGACTGCTTAGTTGGTGCTAGGGGTGGGCAATATAGCCTCAAAATTATAGCATGATATTTTATGAATTTTTGCGGTAATGATATTTATGACGGTACACTGGATATTATACACTGGATTATACACACAATACACTGGATATTATATCCCACAATACAAAAATATTTGTGTCAAACATTCTGGGATTTTGTTTTCAGGACTGAAAGAGAGACCTGTGACATCACATGAAAACCCTTTAGAAAAAGGTAAGGAAACCATTCAAAAGATCCTTCTCAGTTTGGGTAATGTTTGCTGTTCATCGTTGGGTGAACTTCACACTCTTTCTGTATGTCTGGATGTTTTTATAGAGATACTTTATTAACTGTACCTAAGAAGGGTAGACTGCTTTTTCTTTCATAATATTTTATTATATTTTAAAATAAATTATTAGTAGTAAAGCATAGTTGTTTTAAATATGAATATTATTTTTTACAAAGGTTTGTCTGCTAAATGCTGTTGGGCCATTCCACCGAATCTGTGCCATTTGTATGTTGTAACTCGTCAAAATTGAAGTTAATTTTTACCACTTAATCTAATAACACCAGGGCTTGACATTAACTGTTTGAGGAACTTGTCCTTCGGACAAGTAAATTTATGTTTCACTTGTCCATGCACAAAAGTCACTTGTCCGGGTAAAGATTTATAATATAATGTATTTTTTGTGTTTTGTTAATCAGTGGCGGTGCCAGCGATTTTTCATAGGGGTGGCCAGGCAGGGGCCAGCAGTTACTCTGGGGTGGCCTATAACATCTCTATCATCCAACCTTAAAAACTTTTAAGTATTATAGGTGCATTAATCACAATGATGTATAACATACAATTGCTACCATACTTTAATTTTAATAAAAATTAATTGAGATTAACATACAATTTATAGTCATAATTCAAAATCATGTTTTTTGTAAACTATTTAATCGAATAAAATTTTTGAGATTTACTTTGAAACCAGAATTTATATCTCCCATTGCTGAAATACTATAGAGACCAGAAAATCACGTGAATTTTGTAGGCCACTGAAATGTTTTTTACTAAGATTCATTTGGCTGCTTCTTGCTACTCTTTCCTAAGAAGGATGCTATATCTGCTGCCTTTCTCTTCATTTTTCCCACATTTCAAAGATTGTCTGACATAAAAACACTAAAGCAAAACATTAAAACATTAACATGTTTTAAAAAACGTATTAGGGTAAATGTATCCAGATTATCTGTTGTATATAAAACCAATCTTAATCCTAGAATTTACACTGTAATGTTTGTGTGGGATTTTTTAATGTACAGTGACGAACTCTGTCAGATTCAAATCGTCTGTCACGCGGTGCGCACACACATAGGCGCGCTGAAAGAGAGATTCTCATTATAAAACAGATTCTTAAACAAGATTTTAAGCCCATTATGTGTTTTTACCGAACTTTAGAAGAGAAAAAATGCGGACTTAAATCGGCTCTTTGACAACGCGGTTGAAGTGCCTGTCAATTATATTCACGCTGGAGCCTGAAGAAACATCACTCTCCACACCATGCCGTCCCTCCGTGTTCGCCGATCAGGTTTAATGCGCGCGCAGCGTGTTTAGTAACAATAACAGTAACATGTAAACGTGTGTGTCGGTGTGCCGCGCTCTCTGTTCAATTTTCCTCTCGGTGTTTGCGCTGCGCGTTCTGCTCTGTCGTTAAAGCACAGGACGTTAAGTAACATTGTTTGAAATTTAACTTGTCCAGTCGGACAACTAATTTTCTTTTACACTTGTCCTTCAAAAAATCCACTTGTCCCGGACAAGCGGACAAGCCTTAATGTCGAGCCCTGAATAACACACATATTTTATTTTTCAAAATGAGTATTGGTCAATCTCAGGTAACTAGTTTATTTTTAACATGGTTTCTTAATGGAGGATGGAGGTACTTTTGTAACAGGACTGAAAGTAACAGGACTTTTTAGCATAGATTGAGCAAATACATGAAATATAGCTGCATTAAAGTGCCCGTATTATGAAAAACTCACTTTTTCTGGGTTTTGGGGTGTTATTTTGTGTCTCTGATGCTCCCACACGCATACAAACTTGGAAAAAAATCCATCCATGCTGTTTTGAGTGAGATACAGGTTTCTGAATGTCCTCTGCCTTGAGTCTCAGATTGCGCTAGTTAAAACTCAGCTCCGTTGTGACGTAACAAACCGTTTCGTCACATTCAGTTTGAATTTTCCCGCCCACCACCCCACTCGCAGGTCTCCACCCACCAGGTAGCTAGAGAGCATAGAGCAGTCACTTGAATGAGACCCTCTGTGCTGTTATCATCTCTCACGGAAATAACAGCGCTATTTGGATATTATGGATTATACTCCCACCTACTTTTAAAAACAAAGTTTTAACGCGTGGTTATTGGAACCCGGAGTAATCTTATATACAGTGTGTTACGACGCAAACAGTCCTCAGATTGTAGGCGATAAGACCTTCATGCGAAATCTGATGTAAACAACAGACTATGTATCTATATTTCACGGATTATAAGCATTTGTGGACAAAAATGGTAATTGGATGTATTTTATTGGACTATCATGGATCATTCACACATCTGAAACAAACTGGATTTGATTCGCGATCGCGTTGTTTCATCACAAAAGGTAAGAAGTCACGTTATATTTTGCATGTTGTCATCTTCTGTCACAAAATACTACATATATGATGCTAGAGCTAAAAGTTTTTTGCCAAACTAACCGAGACCGTACGCCCCGGCTTTTCTGACGAGGCGAGCCTCTAATAACTTTACGGTCCGCATAGATATATACACGGTCCAGACCTCCCGCTAGCTTCTAGCAATTAGCACGCGGTCCACAAGCAGTATACATCCCCCGCCGGGTCTTAATTTCTGTAATTTGCGAAAATAATGCGTTTGAAAATGTTTTATAATGGGAATATGTTAGCATTGTCCAGGGAAAACGAGTTTATTGTTGTGACTGCTAACGTAACATCACAATTTACTCTGGAATCATTGTGTGTCATGAGTTTCTTCTCCTGTAGTGTACTTATTAGTGATACTTTTCTGTATGATTTGTCTGTTGGCAACATAAACCGTTAATAATAATAATAATATATAAAATAATAACACAGTATGGTCTGTACTGCTCACGATACCACTGAGCATGCGCACGATCACATGACATTAGTAGTGGGGCGTGATCAAAGGAGCAGCAGCTCATAAATATGTAAGACTAGCTCAAAACGGCACAATCTGAACTGCCCTGAAACAGAGGCTACTAGAGATGGGTAACAATCTTTTCCTACAAGTTATTTCGAGCAAACAACTTTTGAAACATGCTTTATGGAACTCATACACCTATATAACTTGTGGAAAAGCAGTCATAAGATGGGCACTTTAAATGTGTGCTAATAGCACTGAGCAAATTCTAGTGATTTACTAAATGTTTTTATTTAGAAATAAACCCATGACATCAAAGAAATAATATAACAGGACTGAACATTAAGATTGTCATTCACAGGCATAGCATCAATATCATTAAATATACAGAAAAAAATAAGAAAAGTGATCTTCGCATGCTCTTCGGAAGATCCAGATGATGTCACTTCCTTTTAAAAATGTGACTTGTGGTGTATTCCTTGGGGAGACCAAAGACTTTATTTTACCTCTTAAAAAGGTATTGTGATATGTCCCCTTTAAAGCAAAGATATGGACCCACACAAAAATGCAAAAAATAAAGATATCTGAAGGATTTTATGCTTTATATTTTAAGATAAAATGTATAACTAGAAAGCAGGGATGGATAAAAATGCTGTTTTTTTTAGTTTTCTATTTTCTTTTATAGTTTTAAATTGTAAAGTTTAAATTTGGTGTTAGACGAACATGCAGGACATGCAATAAATAATAAAATGTATTTTTATACATATAATATCCTGGGGACAGAAATGGAACAGATTCGGTGGAATGGCCCTGTTAGTCATTTTGTTGTCATGTAACAAGAAATAGCATAAAACAAAATTTTGTATTTCTTGTTCTATTGTTCATACGTTTCACTATTGGTCCTTTTTTAGGTTCATCAGAAGAAATAAACATAAAATCGGAAGAAACATTGCGTTCGAGTGAGAAAGATCCAGAGTCAGTTATTACTAACAAAGGTAACCTAACAAAAATGGTTATTCTTTATACACAATTTTATTTTGCCATGAAAGGCAGACATTGTTTTTAAACAATTGAATTTGTTGCATTTTAGAGTAAGATGCACAATCTCTCCCTGTTGTAAACAAAAGTAATGCATGCACAATTCTTTTTTTTATTATTTACACATTTTTACAAAATGTGTGTCTATTTAAGAGCCAGCAGCACAGCCTCAATCTGAACCAACACCCAGTGATGAGATTTCAGTAGAGTCCACAACAGATCCTACAACTCAACTCAAAACAGAGCCACCAATAGCAACTCAAGCTGAATCCGAATCAGTGTCTACACCTGTAACACATTCAGAATCAACAGATGAACAAACACCAGAGACAGAAGGTAAGCTCAGCTCACTTTAACACTGTTAATCCATTGATGATATCCTTTTATTTGAAGGTCTGACATCTTTCAACACAGCCAAAAAGAAGAAACCAAAACTCCTGAATAAATTTGACAAAACCATCAAATCGGAGATTAACGCCGCAGAGAAGTTGCGCAAAAAGGTAAAAACATATAGGGTTGGAAAAATAATTCACCTTACAATTGCTTTTAAAAACGTCTAACGTTTAAAAATACTCTTTCCAGGGAAATGCTGAGGAATCTCTTCGTGCTTTTGAAGCTCTTATCCAAAAGTACCCTCACAGCCCCAGGTGTCGATATGGCAAAGCACAGGTAACACAAACTCAAGTCAACATCACTGTTTAGATCACACGCACTTCAGAAAATATAAACTCAAATCTGTTCTGCTTCTAACAAGCAGTAATGCCATCATTGAGGTATTATACGATATCTTTTATATAATGGACAGTATGAATGAGCTTGTATAGAGTATGGATGAGAGAGTGTACAATATAAATGAGCAGTTTACATTACTAATGAGGTATTATTAAGTAGTGTGAAATATCAATGAAAAGATATAAAGTATGATAGAGCATGTATACAGTATGAATAAAGTAGTGCAAAGCATACATAACTTAGCATACTCTACCAGTGAGATCATTTACTTTATACAACTTTCTGGTTCTCAATCTGATTGGCTAAGAGCCCTGCCCAGCCGTGAGATATTCTACTGATAACATAACAGTAACCGCTTGACCGTTTGTATCATTCTGCCACCTACTGGTCATTTTACAATTAGTGAGGGAGGCTTTCTTAAACACGTGAGTCATACGCTCACATATCTGTGACTGGAAAAAGCTGCCACCAGTATGGAGGACTACAAGAGTCATGCAAAATGTAATAAAGAACTTTAATATTTAATAACTACCTGGACAATAAAAATAGCAATTAATAGATTTGTTTAAAAATTCATTAATTAATCTATAAATAAATAGACAAAGTTACAAAATAATCATTATGTAACATTTTATTAGGCAATAAAAAGTGAGATTATAAAAATAACGTAGAAATGAAATATTAATCCATTAATAAATAGTTTAATAATTTAGAAAAACAACACAAAACACTCAATAAATAAATAATAATAAATAATAATTGCATTTATAAATTCTTAATAAAATAATGGAATTTCAAAATGTGATTTATGTGTCCAGGTAGTTATTAAATATCGAAGTTCTTTATTACATTTTGCATGACTCTTGTGGTCCTCCATAATCCACAGGCCTAAACGCTGTTCTTAAACACTTCAACAATTATTTTCTCTTTATCTGGAGCATCTGTTTACACGTGTCATAAAGTGTCATCACTTGATGACTTATTTTCCGGTGAAGTGACTATTAAAATATGGAGGACCACAAGAGTCATCTCTATTTTGCTTTTCCGTGACTCTTTGGGTCCTTTGCAAGGACCCAAAGAGTCACGGAAAAGCAAAATAGAGATGACTCTTGTGGTCCTCCATATTGTAATAGTCAAATGAGAAATGCAAATTAGCTATGGCCAGGTGGATGTAACAAGCTCACTGATTGGCTCTGATTGTACATCATGCGCAGATTTATAAATCTCGGATGGGGACCCAAAGAGTCACGGAAAAGCTAAATAGAGAGGCTAAAACGAAAAGCAAATCGAATAGCGAAAGGAATAAGGAGGACCATCGGGAAAATGAAAACGGAAATGTTAAACGGAAATACCCTTTTAAATGCCTAATTTAAACCTGTATTTGTAGTTCAATTTATAAATCTAGTTATTTATTTCTCTTTTTAAATCACTTATTGAAATTCCATTATTTTATTAAGAATTTATAAATGTAATTTAAAATGATGAACTTATTGAGTGTTTTATGTTGTTTTTGTAAATTGTTATATTAATTAGAACTATTTATTAATGGATTAATATTTAATTTCTACATTATTTTTATAATCTCACTTTTTATTGCCTAATAAAATGTTACATAATGATTTTTTGTAACTTTGTCTATTTATTTATAGATTAATTAATGAATTTTTAAACAAATCTATTAATTGCTATTTTTATTGTCCAGGTAGTTATTAAATATTGAAGTTCTTTATTAAATTTTGCATGACTCTTGTGGTCCTCCATAATCCACAGGCATAAACGCTGTTCTTAAACATTTCAACAATTATTTTCTCTTTATCTGGAGCATCTGTTTACACGTGTCATAAAGTGTCATCACTTGATGACTTATTTTCCGGTGAAGTGACTATATTAAAACAGTGTGAGATATCACCACTGATATTTATAAGCAACATGCAGAAACATCTCTCGGACCACAATATAAAACACTTAATTATTCTGTTTTATGTAGTACTGACAAGAACAAAGTCCAGTAAAAAGAGAGCGCTCGTATCGATTAAAACGATTCTGTAATTTTCGTATTTTGTATACTATGCTTATTGTTGCAAAGTAATTTTGGATTATAGTGTCTGCTATACAAATAAATGTAAATGTTCATTTCTGAAATTAGACGATCATCATATGTTTTTGAATAACTGTGTGTGTGTTTGTTCAGGCAGAAGATGATTTAGCTGAGAAAATGCGCAGTAATGAGATGCTGTTGAAGGCAGTAAACACCTACAGAGAAGCAGCTGAACTACCAGACGCACCACATGACCTCATTAAAGCCACATTAAAGAGACGAGCGGATAGGCAGCAGTTTTTAGGTACACGCATAACAATTTCTCAGCAAGTCTGAGTTATATTAGTATTGTTTGAAAGCTTGATTGACATCTCCGTTCAGGTCGCACAAGAGGATCTTTAGCTACTTTGGATAAGCTAGTGCAGATGTTTCCAGAAGACACAAGTCTAAAGAATGACCTCGGTGTTGCATATCTGCTCCTCGGGGACAACGAGGCCGCAAAACGAGTTTACAAGGAGGTGAGATGCTTATCACATTTACCTGTAAGTGTTGGTATGTAGAGAGCGTGTGAAGAGATATTTATTCTTCTTTTTCCTGAAAATCTTCCCAAGGTTTTAGCAGCTGCTCCAAATGACGGATTTGCCAAAGTGCATTACGGGTTCATACTGAAATCTGAAAACAAGATTGCAGAAAGCATACCTTATCTGCGGGTAATGATAAATCTCATGCACATACAGAGAAATATAAATACTTAAACACAAATGATCTCAACGTGTGTTTGTGTTTTTAGGAGGGTTTGGAGACTAATGAACCAGGCACTGATGATGGAAGGTTTTACTTTCACCTCGGTGATGCGTTACAGCGGATAGGAGACAAGAGTGTAAGCTGACATCAAATTAAAGATTATTCAGATCAGGATTGTGCTTGGATAAACTTAATGTATATGGTGTGTTGTATGTAGGCATATGACTGGTATGAGGCGGGCTATCGACGGGGTCACTTCGCCTCTGTATGGCAGAGATCTCTGTATAACGTCGCAGGACTCCGTGCTCAGCCCTGGTGGACGGCTAAAGAGACCGGATACACAGATTTAGTCAAGGTGACTAAACTTGTTTGCATGTCTTGAATCCGTTACAATTTTCTTGGCTAGTCGTCTTCGCTATAAATTTGAATGCAAGTGTAAACATTATGAATAGCAATCGTGGATACAAGCAGCTGAATAAGATTTTTCCAAAGGGTGTCTGGGCTGACCCCTGAGCGACAGGACATGCTGAAGGGATTATATCTCATGGCTGTCCTGGGAACACCATGGAATCATGGAAAAAGTGGTCAGGGTAAAGGACACATGGGCCTGACCTTGGAGGATGGATTGATCAAAAGTGATCATGACTTTTATATTAAACACTGAAGGAAGTGTTTGTATGTTGTGTTTCCAGATGTTGGAGCGTAACTGGTTGACCATTAGAGACGAAGCTCTGTCTGTGTTAGACAGAAACAGTGGACTGTTCTTGCCAGAAGACGAAAATCTGAGAGAGACGGGAGACTGGGGACAGTTTACTCTGTGGCAGCAAGGTAATGTAATGTACTGTGTAATCAGTCCATTCGCATGAATGCGTATAAAAAAAGTCATGCAATACATACTCCAAATTCCCATTTTGCATGCACATGATATGTCAGTCTTTCCCATTCACTTAATACAGCACATCTTTTTGTATTGTTTTATGTATTGGTTTCTAAAATTTAAACCACTGACGCTTGAGTTTGAGTTAGAACAACCTTTTTGTTGTTAACATCCTAACCCAAACCCCCAACTCCAAGCCACCAAAGTTTAAAAATAGACAAAAACATGGAGAAAGCTATATATTAAATGGAATCCTAAAGCAAATGCCAAATCTAACTCCAAACCCAAGCGACAAAGGTTTAAAAACAGAAAAAAATTGAGAAACCAATACATAGAACGACATGAAAAGATGCGCCATATTAAGTGAACAGGAAGGATTGGCGTATCAAATGCATGCAGAATGGGAATTTATGTATTGCACAACTTTCACAATGCGTGCTATTTAAAAGCACTTTACATGAATATCAGCTGACGTCAGTCACTTGTCTTCCGCCATTTTGAGGACCTGAAGTGGTCGCAAAAGAACTAGAAGCTATGCCTTCAATATGCTGTGAGCATCAATATCGCTATTTTAACAACACTAAGACGGCTCAACACAACATGATATTTTGCTCGAAGTATTGCCTGTGTCTCTGCAAGTGAACTCGAGCATTGAGAACATTGTTTGTGAACACAGATTTAACTAAAAATAAAGTTTTGAACAACTCACTTTGGATGATTTGGCGTCCGCTCGCCACCTTCTTCCCAGTCAAGATGTATCGATCTCCAATTGTGACGTAAGGAGGGAGGAGAGTAAAGATTAATATCTCCTAAAGCATAGTTCCATAAAAATGCACGGATAAGCCGTTGTTTTGTCGCAAGTGAAAAACAATATTGACCTTCAGGTTGAAAAAGGAGCCTCATATGAGATTCATTCATTCGCATTCGAAAAATCGATTATTTACGTCTGGCAGAGATGACGAGCGGACACCATAACAGCCAAAGTCAGTTGTACAAAACTTTTATTTTTAGTAAACTCTGTGTACACAAACAATGTTCTCAATGTTCACGTTCATGTGTAGAGATCCAGGTGATACTTCGAGCAAAGTTTCATGTTGTGTCGCGCCTTCTTATGTTGTAAAATAGTGGTAGTTCAGTAGCAGCGGACAGCGGCCAGAAGAACGCATCAGAGATCGAGTAGGAATCACACCCTAACCAAGATATATTTTTTTTAAAGTAGTGTTTCTTTTCATGACAGTCGAGATGTGACATGTTGTCTTTCGTAGCTCTTTACTGTATCCGTAAGAATCATAGGCAGTAAAAGATAAGAAATCCGTAAATCGTAGCAAGGTAGCCAATGCTTGTCGGCATGACGTAAAAGGTCACATGACTGAAATCCATCTATAAGAATTGGTGAGTGCAATCCAATCAAGGAGGAGCTTTTAAAAGAAAATTCCACTTTTTTTAAATATGCTCATTTTCCAGCTCCCCTAGAGTTAAACATTGGATTTTTACCGTTTTGGAATGCATTCAGCTGATCTCCGGGTCTGGTGCTAGCACTTTTAGCATAGCTTAGCACAATCCATTGAATCTGATTAGACCATTAGCATTGCGCTAAAAAAACAAAGAGTTTCGATATTTTTCCTATTTAAAACTTGATATTTCTGTAGTTACTTCTTGGTTCTTTTCAATGGCAGGGGATTATTTTCTGGCACTGCGTAATATCATTGCGCCTCCTGTTACGGCAGCAAAGTCCTTGATTATTACACCAGAATGAGAGTTTAGTTCCTAGTCATATCGGCCTAGAAAATCACATGTTTTAATTTTCTGTCGGTCTTAGTACACAATGTAACTACAGAAGAGTCAAGTTTCAAATAGGAAAAATATCTCTTTGGTTATTTTTTAGCGCAATGCTAATGGGGGAGCTGGAAAATGAGAATATTTTCAAAAAAAGTGGAGTGTACCTTTAACATTTTTATATCTTTGGGTTCATAAAAGTGCAAAATAACTTTTCAGATATATGACTCTTTATCTTTTCCATGAGTTTTATTTACATTTACTAACTCAAAAGATATTGAAATGTTAAACTCTCCCTCATTTGTTAGTCACTTTGAATAAAATCATCTGCGAAATGAAAAAAAAAAACATTTGTCTAACTTGAAATGGAAAGCCTTTTATTTCAGGAGAATTGAAGGATTTGTATAAAACACCAGTGTTGGTTTAAGCTTGCATGATGCCAGAGATATAAGCAAAAAATCTAAATGTACTTTTTATACTCTTATGAATTGGGCAGATGTTTATATACATTAAGCTCATTACTTAGCATTACAATGCTGGGTTTTCATCACACTGACTTTATGTGCATTTTGAAGTATTGCATAAGAAACAAGGGATGGAAACGGCAAATTCACCAAAAACTTTTTTACGCTTGCTTGAGGTGGTTTTTGAATTATGCGAATAATGGGAGATGGAGACGCATTTGCAGAATAAATTCTGACGTAGCGAACATTAAACCCACATGACTGGTCGTCTAACTGTATCAGCTGACGTTGACTGCGTCCAAAACATAAGGCAGCTGACTTGTTTTCTCACTGCCTCGTGAGGGAATGACTTCAGCGGCATGAAGGCAGTTCCGGGAAATGCATTCGGACAGCTTTCATAGGCAGCATAAATTAATTACCGTAAAACTTCAAATAATAGCGGAGTCCCAAATAGATGCCTGTCTCTTTTAGACGCCTGGTGTGATGATAGGTTTGGGAAAATAAAAGCCCGGGCTATTATTTGAAGTTTTACGGTATGTGCCTTTGTGAGAACTAATCCCATATTTGCAATTTTTATAAAATGCAATCAAACGATGTAAAAAGTGAAAATAATAATTTGTGATCCAGCTGCTTTCTTGGCCGCCATTTTATTTTTTCAAACTCAACCACAAGGCCACACATAGAATTGTGGGGAGGCAGCATTTTTGAGATTTGGGATGCAGCCGTTGTCTTTCCCATATATTTGGCTTGATTATGTCATAATGCCCTTGCTGCTAGTGCCTGCATCAAAAAAGTCTCCAATTACAAGCTGCACAACTAGTAAATGTATAACTTGCTCAATTGTAACTAAATGCAGTCCTGTCTCCATTTTCTAAGCATGCCTTTTTATTTTTTACTGTTGGTAACTAGGTTGTAGGTTACCAATACCACCGTCATTCGCTCAAACAACTTGATGGAATCGCACCTAATTCGCATTTTTTTTTTTTGCAAAACTTGAAAAGATTCGCTTCACGTTTGGATGGAAACCCAGCTACAGATGTCTGTGCGTTTGCATCCAAACTAACGCACGCACCTTAAATCTTTCACAGGCCGAAAAGTTGCTTCTTCATGTGGTAGCGTCCCTAAAACCTGTGCTCTGCTGGAACGCTACTCAGAAACCACCGGGTGTAAAAGAGGACAGGTACATTGCCCACCCATTATCTGTATCAATAAGCATATTTGTGCATCCATCTCCAACTAACATATTGTAGCCTGCAGTTTATTGTAATACAAATACCGCTTTTCTTTCTTTTCAGATCAAGTTTTCAGTAATGCAGCCTGGTACTCACGTTTGGCCTCATACCGGTCCCACTAACTGTCGACTGCGCATGCATCTAGGCCTCATCATCCCTAAAAAGGGCTGCAGAATCCGCTGTACAAACCAGACGAGGTCAGTTTAAACACAAATATCATGTTTAACACATGCAACTGAAATCAGTTATCATTGGTCTCCACCTGAACTACTGAGACCACCAGAACCTTTAAAAACAGCTGTTTTTGTCTGTATAGGGAATGGGAGGAGGGAAAGGTCTTAATATTTGACGACTCGTTCGAGCATGAGGTCTGGCAGGAGGCAGACAGCTATAGAC
Source organism: Misgurnus mizolepis (assembly GCA_025389145.1). Lineage (NCBI taxonomy): Eukaryota > Metazoa > Chordata > Actinopteri > Cypriniformes > Cobitidae > Misgurnus > Misgurnus mizolepis. The sequence continues at coordinate 69,040,697 of JAIFKI010000001.1, forward strand.
TCATCTTCATCGTGGACGTCTGGCATCCCCAACTCACCCAATTACAGAGACAGACGCTTTCACCCATATAGAGCAATCGTCCAATCGCAGAGACTTGAATGACCGTCAGGAGCCAATCAGATTGACTGATGTAGTGCTCATCATACATCATCTTACTTTGCTGTCGTGTGGTACTGAACGTGAGGCAATATGAATGTATCGGTTTTTATGTATAATTGTCATATCTATTGATAGTAATGAATAACGTGATTTATGATGAGCATAACGACTGAAGTTGACATGTTAAACAGATCCGATTAGTTAGTGCTCGAGTGTAAGATTAAAGTTAAGGATTAACAGATGCATTTTAAGATGTACAGATGTGGTTAGTTATGGGACCAGTCAAGAAATCCTTTGACCTTGAGTCACAATTGATGTTTGTTACTGAAAGAAGAGACTTGAAGAGGTTACTGTTTTATAAACTCACAGATATCATGTGATTGAACGTTGCACTGTATCGTAGGTTAAACTGTTATATATAATTCACATATATGGATGAGTAACTGTGTAAGGAGCCATACATACAAACATAAAATCACTTTGTGCCTGGTAAACACACATCCAGGTCAGTTTTAACACAAGACAAATGATTTAAAGAACTGAAGTGAAGAATTCATGCATGATGAGAGTATTTCTTACATGCATTTTGTTTAATCTGAATTTTTATTGATAACACATCATTTTCATTAAAATCTCAGATTATTTGGAAGAGAAATGTGACAGGGAGATGTTTTCAGGTGATTTGTTAACACTACATGGAAAATCTAGATGATTTTTGTATAAAATGAAAATGTTTACATGAAATGCCAAATTTTTGTATTTTTGTGTCATTTAATAAAAAACGAAGTCCACTCTTAAATGTTTGCTGTACAGTGTCACACATCACAGGTTGTAAACTTATTTTAAATTAACATTAAAATTACTTTATGTACAGTAGAGACAGTAAAATCACTTTATAAGTGTATGGATATTACAATACATGTTTAATAAATTAATCAAAAAAGTAGATCTGTTCAAAGGGACTTTTGGTTCCAGTGTAGATAGGATTGTAGTTATAAATCAACGCCTTCTGTTCTTCCTCTGTACTGCCAAAACTATGAAAACTTTTTCTTGCTGTGAAAGCAACAAAATTAAGGATGGAAATGGTCAAGATTAGTTTTTAAAGGACATTACATTACTTTTTAAAATGCATTATTAAAGGAAATTAAATGGCAAATTGATATGTTAAACAGCTATTAAAAACTTCTCATCATGGAGTGAATGCATAAACAAAGCCAGTAGGTTAAGACTAATCTGATCAACTAGCAGTTAGTATAGGCCAATCAGTCTTACTTTCAGACTGAAATGAGAGCAGTCTACAATTTATTCCAACTCACTTAAACAGTTATGATCATTTAAAAAAAAAAAAAAGATGACTAACTGATAAACTAGTCTTAACAGTTTATTCAACCGGCCACAGAAAATATTCAGGTAACATTGGGTCTCATTCACTAAGCATGCGTACGCACAAATTTGTTGTTAAAATGTGCATATAGACGTTTTAAATTACAAATCATGATTCAACAAAAACTTTCTTACTAAAATGTATTTTAAATGTATAGGGCTGTCACAATGATTAATAATCGTCTCATCGCAATTGTTTGACCTCATTGCGATGATTTCAGATCACCGCGATGATTGCACATCTCTCTAAAAAACACAAGGGGGAGCTGCAGCGCCTGTATAAATGAGACGGTATCAGATTACTTTTAAAAAGGTGTAATGTGTATAAATATTTACTGCCAGATAAACCTTGAAAAAGATTTAATTTAAATAATCACAACAATCTTTGAAAATAATTGCATAAACAAAAAAATTAAATGTCAAAGCAATAAACAGGCAATTAATCATCATAATCGTCACAATTTGTCAAACAATTAACCGTCAGCCAAATGTCATAAACGTAAGAACAACTTAGAGCGCACGTGCGCAATAATCATGAACAAGGAAAAAGAATCCTATAATATACATCTGTGTTAACTATTTTATATATTTTTCCTTGTTCATGATTATTGCGCACGTGTGCTCTAAGTTGTTCTTACGTTTTTGCATACATTTAAATTTTAATATGAAAGTTTTTGTTGAATCATGATTTGTAAAATAAAGCTTAGCCCCATTCATTCAATGGTACCACTCAGAGATAAAGTTAGAAGTGACCAAACACATTAACGTTTTTCCTATTTAAGACGAGTAGTTATACGAGCAAGTTTGGTGGTACAAAATAAAACGAAGCGCTTTTCTAAGCGGATTTAAAAGAGGAACTATATTGTATGGCGGAACAGCACTTTTGGGAGTACTTCAACTCGCCTGAAAAATCCGCTCCCCTTCTCCCTCTCATAATGGGAGAGGGAGGGTGTTACTGCGCCGAGTCGAAGTACCCCCAAAAGTGCTGTTCCGCCATACAATATAGTTCCTCTATTAAATCCGCTTAGAAAAGCGCTATGTTTTATTTTGTACCACCAAACTTGCTCGTATAACTACTCGTCTTAAATAGGAAAAACGTTGACGTGTTTGGTCACTTCTAACTTTATCTCTGAGTGGTACCATTGAATGAATGGGGCTAAGCTAAATGCTATTGAAGTGTCGCAGCGCGCTCCAGCGCTTACGTGCACGCACACAGATCATAGAGGGATGTATTAACTCTTTTTAGTTCAGGTAATAACATATTTTAATATTGAAAATGAGTAGACTATTCCTTTAAGGGCTTCTGTAGAAACATGGCGGAACAAAATGGCGACTTCCACGTAAGGGGACCGTCAGTGTATTTAGATAAAAACATTCATTCTCATTCTAAGGTAATTAAAACATAACGGTTCATTATTAAATGATCTTTATACACTGCTAAAAATATACTTTTGTATATTATTTTGCATTTCTGTTAAGAGAACCTTTTAAAAATTACACACAGCACCTTTGAAACATCCGTACGCACATTTTACGAACAAATTTGTGCGTATGCATGCTTAGTGCATGAGACCCAAAGCCCCCACGTTCAAATGAGAAAGAGACATTATATTTTGCATCATTTTTTGTTTTATTAAATTATGTTCATGACAATGAAACGCATTTCCCTGTTGAATTCCAGTACAGAATTTTGTAGGTGTTTGTGTGTGGATATATGAAGGTAAATATATATACAGCCGCAAAAAAAATCCAGTTTTGACTTAAATCATCATTTCTAGATGTATTATGACCATTTTAGCAGTGTCTGTTAAATTTCAACAAAAACAAACCTTTTGGAGCAACAAAGTCATCCAACAGCAAATGAAAAAGACATGACAAGACTCAGATTAAAAACCTTTTGCATTTTTCCTAAAATACATGTAAAATCATTATTTTGTTATTGAGAAATGAATTTGAACTTGTTTTCTCTGAAGTATTGAAGATTGGAAACCACTTACTTTGACCATGCTTTCCCAATTTCAATTTTCAGTAAATAAATGCAAATAAAAACATAATTTGTATAAAAAATTTGGCAGAAACATTTTGTTGGTAGTTGACAAAATAAAACAAAAAATCTTAACTTTACCTAAACACATACAGTAAATCTAGAAAAACTGAAAGGGACCACTGAAATGGTCTCTAAACTTTTTCTGCGGCTGTATATGTATATTTATATAACTGTAGATACATTTTTGTTTGTGTGTTATTAGTATTGGTATTATTAACCTTACCTTCATTTACAAAAAACTGAGCCGTGTAGAAAGTGGTTTTAACAGCTGAAGGTGTGTGGGCAATATGGGGTCGAGTCCACTCAAAGGCGTTCTTCTCCGGGTGCCACTGGGTGGCATAAATGGGAAAATCATACGCTGTACAGGAGCAGAGAAACAGGAAGTGATGATGTTGCTCATGCAAACAAAAGAAAGTTAACTGTAGATGTCCGATCATTTACCTTCCATTGTAGACACAAACTCGTTCTGTCCGTCTGTGTTGGTACTTAAAACTCTGTAGAACTTCTTCAGTGTCTCAGTCTTGGTAAAGTTCTGAAGTTTAATAGCAAATATTCATATTATTTCATTAATAATAGTTTAATAAGCTGTAATTATTATCACTTTAGCTGTATAGAGAGAGTTATGTTATTATGTTGTACCTCTGTTGTGAGACTCCACTGGTGTGAGTTTTCTGTGAGTGATTCTGATCTCAATGATTTCATGAGATCATCAGGAAAGTCTTTAAATAGTCGACTGTCTCTGATTTCTAAACAACATCAAATAAAGAAAAAATACTTTTTGATTGTTACAACACTGGAAGTTCATTTACCAAGAATGAAAATAACTAAAGTATTAAATTGATAAAGTTGAATTACCGTCAGTGAAGTTGAGTGGCAGGGTAACATTACGGGTGTTAGTGTGAGACAATAACAACTGACCGCTGGTTAACAGCGTGAGCTGCTCGAATCCTAAACACGTCCCCCATACAGGGAAATAATCCCCCTTTGAGTTTGCCTGATAACAAAAACACGAAACAAATGTTTCTTAATAAATTAATGATAAAGTAATTCTGACTTACTCAAAACACAAAGCATAGCAGAGTATAAAATGAATACTAAATTACTGTAAAATAAGGTGTAGTGTAAAGAGCTTAGCTCATAGAAATATCCAATGTAGTAAGCAGGGTGCAATTTGTGAAAAAATCAGGGGGGTTTCAAATCTTTTTATTTATGAATATAAATTATGAACCACAGGCTTATATTGATTATTCAGGGTATTTCTTGTAACTAAAGTCTATGAGCTCTAACATCTGTCGCGAAAGCACTTCTTAAGGTTGGGGGGTGAGGTTTACTTTTACTGCACAGCTCTCGACTAGCTGCCCTCAGTTACAGAAACTTAATAAAACAATTACAGAATCTGAACTGTACATGCCAAAATGCATTGCTTTATGCCAGACGTGCAAACACTTGTCTATAAACATAATAAACCGGTTTCCCAGATAGGGATTAGATTAGTCCTAGACTAAAATAAATGTACAAGCTGTCCGAACTGAAAACAACTTGCACTGACCTATCTTGAAATACATCAGCCCCCTTCATTTTTTTCCCTCAAAATGCACACAAGTAATGTTTTTAGTAAGGCATGTTTGTTGAAACTAGTACTATTAAACTAAGGCCTGGCTTAAAGGTATTGCGGAGGATTTTCTATTGGTCCTCCTAGTTGTCAATCAGGAGTGTTGCGCAATTGCATTTTTTTTTAAAGTGGAGAAGGCGGTTCTTTTCTAAAATTCAAGAAGATCCTTCTACACCTTTAAAAGGTACAATTTGTAAGATATTTGCACTAAAATATCCAAAAACCACTAGGCCAGTGTTATATATTTTATTCAGCTGATTACAAACAATATCTCTAATGTTTTCAACTTCTTGTAAATTATGAGAAAATTGCCATTCTTTATGGTAAGTTTGTTGATCTAGTTTGATGGTAAGATTGTTAACACACCATCGAATTGGACTAATACTATAACATCTATGACTAACAATTTCGTTTTGAATATTACATGAAACCTTACATAATGAAATAAAACGCTGTCATCAAACGCAACATTTATAAAACTTAAAGGTATAGCGGAAGATTTTCTTTTTCCGGGTGGATCATCTAGAATATTGGTCATCCCAGTTGTGAATCATTCTGATGATATGTTGACGTAAGGCCGTCGTACGTGCTCGTCCCAGGTTCGCTTTTTGCACATGTGCACTTTTAGGTGTATATGTGTGGTGGGCTACGGTTTCAACCATTCATTGAAGCGTACGTTCTCGCCGTGTTTTTTCAAAATGCCTGAGGGTCGCAAGAGAAAAAGTGTCTACGAATTGTATGACAAGAAGAGAAAGGCCTTTGAAGAAAGAAACAAAACCAGAATGTTTTTGGGAGAATATTTCACACGCTGGTGTGCACAAAAATCACAGGTTGGGCTTCTCGCCTGAAGTTTCGACTCGACAGGTAAAGTTTGTCATGCTATTTGAGGAAATCCATTTAAAATCACTGCTAGTAAAAGTTGATGTTAGCTATGATAAGCGATGCTAGCCCAGGCACAAATCCCGAACCGCGCAGACACAGTAAACATGCCGACAGCAACTTGTAAACAGAGCGAAGAGAAGAACTAGGCTCCTGCATGCTCTCTCTCTCTCTCTCGTGCACACGTTTAATAGGCATTCCCTCTTGGGAGGAGGTAGAGTGTTGCACATGTGTATTTTTTAAAGAAAGCGGAGGGGCGGTTCTTTTCAAAAATTCTGGAAAATCTTCCACTATACCTTTAATTACTTAACCTCACGTGATTTACAACAAATCCCATCATTCCACGTTGCTTCAGAGTGTCATTAATCTACGTCATTGTTATTGTTTTGATTGTGCGCCCTCTAGTGGTGGATTTTACAAATTGTATCTTTAAATTAATCCCGGTCCAGGAAACCACCCCAATATTTTAATAGAAAAAAATGCAATGCACAACGCACTTTAAATATAACAGCTAATAGGCTATATATGCCTACTGGATGTCAGATTAAGAAAATAGTCATTCTGTTTGATGACAGACTTTTGACTCTTTTTTTTGCTTATCCCTCGATTCTAACAACGGTAGTTTCTGCTTTCTCATTCTCAATGGTAATATATTTTGGATTTGTTTTTTTGACGGTCCTGTAAAATACGATGATATGCTGCTTGGAATTCTTTTCATTTATTATTGAAATAGACTATTGTTGCTTGATGACATTTGGAAAATCCAGGCATGGATTAAAAAGGGATCAAGATTCACCTATAGTCACAAGAGCGGAAGCGCTGACAGTAATACTCCATTCCTGATTTTACTGTTGTTTGCACTATTGCGTGGCAGCGTTTTTACGTAATTATCTTTACTTTAGGCCATTTATATGTCCGTTTGATGACCAAAAATCATGGGGGGATTTAAATCATTAATCAGAGACAGGGATATAAAGACTAGAGGGGGGATAATCCCCCCACCTCCACCCCCCTGCAAATTGCATCCTGGTATATGGTGTAAAAGTATTTTTGAAATAAAATATTCAGTTTAATTTCACATTACAGCATATGGTGCTATGATTTAATGCTTGAAAGTGCTAGTATTACACATTAACTTAAATGCACTGTCATGGTGATGATGTCATATTTAGCTGATAAACCGATTTGTACACAAACCTCAAGGGCAAGTCTGTAGAAAGCAGCAGCAGCTCTGGAATAACCAGACGACTCTATACTCACTCCACCACCTGGAAACAAAACACTAAGACAGAGAGAGATGACATGACAGGACATAATATATGAAATTATATATGATATGACATGACATGACATCATTCTGTAATATCATCACCTCCATCATTATATAAGACTGATATTCACTCACCCATTAATGGATTTAAAGAGTTGTGTGTATTCCTCTTCAGACTTATTGATCCTGTAAAACATTTAAAAAACATATACATTACATTATTACATTCAATATTAATGTACAAATCATTGTTCTATTTAATCTTGCTGTATCACCTTTATTAAAGGTTTTATTGTGTGAAAATGATATGAACTCACATGACAGGCACCACTCGAGCGCCTGCAGACTCAAGGAACTTCACGTAAGAGGCCGCAATGAAAGAGTTTCTACCCGGCTGTGGATCATAAAACTCCTGCGTAAGAACACCTGGACAAAACATTATTAATAATTAATTTACATACATAAGGATTTAATCTGAAACCAGCAAACTCGCTTTAAATGCACCGCCACTCACCGATTATCGGTCGTTCATTTGTTTTAATCTTTGTTCCGAAATTGGCAGAAAATACGGCATTGACAAAAACTGTCAAAACGCAGAAGAAGTGAATATAAGTCATGTTTCAAGAGGTTTTTCAAGATCTGTCTGTCCTGCTACACATGACAGCGGTAGGCTACTGTTATTTCCTGTTTTGTGACGTCGGAAGTCACGTGAAGCTTGGCACGTAAACAACGTCACGTGAGGAAAATAAATAGAAGAGAAGTAAGGAATTATGTTGAAACTATTAAAAATCTTAGAAATAAAAAACCAAAACGAATGTATACACTTTTTACAACCTTTTCTATTATTGATTAATTATAAAATATCCCAATGTTGTTGTTTATTTTTTACATTTTTATTTTTCCTTTGATTTGATCAATTGGTAGATATTTTGAATGTAATAATAAGCACTTTGTGATCCTCTTATATGTATGTAACGTTCTTGTAAATAAATAAAAAAAGAGAGGAAAATAGTACGCAGAAAAATAATAGAAGTAACCTATTCATTCTTTTTTTTCCTAATAACTATGTTTCCACTCCTCATGTTACACAATAAAACAGATTAGTGGATAATGGTTTATGGAAGAAGGTTTGGACTCTCCCTAATTAGTATTTATTAATGAATAGGGTCAAAGAGAATAATTATACGATTCTTCATCAGTATTATCCGGTAAAACCTTTATTGAGACAAAATTCAAATTAAAAATAGAAGTTAATCGCACTTTCTGTAATTCACACCAAAAACTCTCCTACATTTATTTATGGAATGTAATTTGACATAAAAAATTTCATGATTTTGAGCTTTGCTTTAAAGATGTTTTATTGGATTTATTAAGCAATATGAAGATGTTTACTTTCTCTGTAATTTAATTATTTTGCTTGCAATGTATTTCATTTCATTTACAATAAATTATTATCTACCTCCAGTTGCAAAAAGGCAATTAAAACTTTAAATGTATTGTATGCTCATGTTTTTTTTTTTTTTTTATAATTTTGTATTACTATTTTCCTTATTTTTTTTCTGCATTCAAAGTTGGCTATCCTTGATACCTTGGCTTTTTTCTTTCGCTTTCTGTTGGCTGAATTTTTATTCTTCACCTTCGTATTCTTTAAGCAACTTTCTAATAAAAACAGAGAAGAAAATAAATGTAATCAAATGTTGTAATGGTATTTTCTTTTTATATTGGAGATCTTTTGAAAGATGACCAACAGTGACCAACAAAGAATTAAACTAAGTATAGATAGAATAAATATTTAAATCAGGAGCAAATACTTTACAGTTAGATTTATATTGCTTTGTGAATGTGGTATTTTCCCATCATACAATGGAAAATTAAGGCATCATCAAATTCCTTATTTTCAAAAATGTCAGAGTGATAAAGGGCCATCATGACAGAAATATTACACAGTTGATAAAATGCAAGAAGTAACAAAGCAGACATTTGTAGCCAACAATAAATAAGAACAAAAAAATACTCTTCTTCCACTTTGCAAAAGGAACAAATAGGTAAAAATTTTTTACATTTATTTCAATATTTGTTACATGGGTAGATGAACAATTTTCACTTCTGATCTCTCTTCTGAGGGTATGCTCCATGGTTTTTTTGTATTTTATTGTTATTTGTTGCTTTGTGTTACTTGTGTACTGTTTTGAGCACAAATATAATATAAAAGTGTTTCTGTGTTCTTTGAAAGAAATAATTGTGAAAGTGTGTTTTATAAGAGTTTATGTAAATTCTGTCTACAATCTACAATAATCTAACCAAAATATAAAAAAACATTAAGTGACTGCACCTATTTTGTAGCAAGAAAAAAGATAAAGATGACTATCAATTCTATTTAATAAACTTTTGTTGACTTTGGTCACTGGCAGTGTCCATCTAATGTCTCTGTGATTTTAACAGTTTTAGACATATCCATCTAAAAATAGAGCTTTTAAAATGTACATTTACATCCAAATTGCAAGTGCAACTTACCAATTACAGGTGTATTATTTCTCTGATGCTGTGGAGGCGAGGCAAGACATCCATTGTGAATACAGACAATCAGTGCATTGATCCTGATGCACACTACAGTGTTGTACACCACACTCACAGTTATCCTGCTGGAGGCATAATATGATTTGAAACATAAAAATACTCAACACCCACGTAACTGAATTTCTGTGCGTTTCGATTCTTTGGGCTTCGTGACCCACATTAGAAATGAAACATTTTGAGCTTCAGTTCAGACTATATGCCTCCAGTGTCTAAAATAAAACAATAGACATCAAAGAACCTCTTAGTTCCCTTGTATTTATTTCCATGGTGTGCCGCAGGTTTTTCTTGCTTATCCTGTGTTTTTGGTTCTTTGATACTGTTTATTTTCTATGGTGAATACTGGCTGCTGTAAAAAGATAAACTATATCACCCTGTTTAATAGTGGACAAAACCCAAGTTTGGACAAATTTCACTCTTCATACATCAAGAATTGGTATTACAGATTAGATGACAATGTGTTCAAAAAAATGAGTTTAGTTTATATCGTCTTTCAGATATCTAATTGGTTTAAAATCATTTCGTTGCACAAAATAGAAATATATTTAATTTTTTCCCACTCATTGAAATGCTTTTTTTTAAAGATTTTATTCATATATGACAAATATATATATATTTTCAAATATAATTTTAAATATATTTCAAAATATATCAAAAATTACCAAAAAAAAAAAAAATAATGTAATGAAATATATTCTGAAATATCTTTGCAAAATAAATTTTTCACAAATATATTTTTGGCTATTTTCGTATATTTTGAAATATATTTTAAAGCATTTATATTCTTCATGCTGCATTAGAAGAAAAACTTTGTATGTTACAAACCTGCAAACATAACGGGTTTGAAAAGATTAAAATTAAATATTTTTAAATAAATATTCAACTTCAAAAATATACTTTTATAATTGTATATTCTATGCAAACTTATATATTTTATACTTGTACTTTATATATTTTATACAAACTTATATTTTGGCCAGGAAAAAATATTTTGCCAAATGGGTTGTAAAATTAGAAATGTATTTGTTGCCCCTGAAATACATTTTTAAATATATATTTATATAAGACTGTTAAAACTCAATATATTTTCAAATTCAAAATATATTTAATTAAAGATTTACTTTCTACAAAATGTATTTAGCATATATTTAAAAACATATTATTGGGCAAATAAATGTGGGTTTTTTGCCGTATGGGTTTAGCTGAAAATGTTGCAGTAACAACGACTTGTGGCAGCCTCATAAAAATTGACAACATACCAGCCTTTGGTGAATAAAGTATTGAATAAACACGTAAACATTACTAAAATAAACCAAACCTTAAACCTTTTATATCGTCCTGTCCTGTTTGTTATTGTTTTTATAGCAACAGAGACACGTGTTATGTAGTAATGACGTTGTTTCACGTGATCGCCGGTTGTTTCCGGTTCGCGGGACTTCCGTGTTTACACTGCGCGCGGCGGCGACTGAAGCTCATGGCGTTCATTCGGAGGAAGCAGCGCGTTAAAGAAAGGTATTTTACTTCAGTTTGATGTCTAAATGCACACTTAGGGTCTTGATGTGAGTGAATGTTTGATCGGACGCTTTTGGAGGTGATTAGGGGTGTTTTTTCTCATGTCCGCCCGGCCTCAGCTTTCTGTCTTCAGGCTGATCGTGTCACTTTACCTCACTGGATCACATAAATACAAGCAAACACATTTATCAAAAATGACAAGCGTCGCGTTTCTGTGCAGTCATAATAAACGCTCTTTCTGTTTAATTAAATATGTTTTTTTATATTTATACTTTATGCATGGTTAGAAAGTCAAATATGCTGCAGGAGTCCTTTTTGGATTTTTATCATAATTTAAATCTATTTAAATTGTTGTCACATTTAGTGTCTCTGCATCCATCAGACGATAAACATCAAGAACGATTGACCTTAGATTATTTTAAAATCCCTTAAGCTCCTGAAATAATTTTTCTTACTGTCTTGTAGTTTAACATTATTCCTACACAAACGAGTTCTGATAAACTTGACACCATATCCATTTGGACTTTAAGAATAAAAAAATAAAAATAATAATAAATAACATAAATTAAAGTACTGTTTCTAAGGTTGCATTTGTTAGGAGTTTCTGTTTGACGTTATTGATGTTTCAGTAAGATTAGTATTTGTTTTAAAGGTGCAGTGTGTAACTTTGAGAAGGATCTCTTGATAGAAATGCAATATAATCTACGTAACTATATTATCAGTGGTGTATAAAGATCTTACATAATGAACTGGATTGTTTTTATTATTTTAGAATGACCGTTTTTATCTACATAGACTATATTAAAGTCGTCATTTCACACCACCATGTTTCTACAGTAGCGCTAAATGGACAAACTGCTCTACAGAGCGCATTTTGTCATTACAATCCCATTTCGTCTACTATGTCTTATGCCCTAAAAGTATGTACTGTTTTTGCTGTGGATTATGGGATGAGCAAGTGTTTGTTGACTGTAAGAACGAGCAACAAAAGCCTGATGGCAGCTCGAGGACAAACTTAGCCGTTTGCATCACATTAAAACATTATTTTCAATCCGCATCCGCACTTCATTCTCGAAATGAATAGTTTGCCTCAAGTGGGGTATACATACTAAGTAGTATATAACGATTACGATTGCGAATACAATCAGAATGTGCAGTCGTCTCTCCATACTATATAAACAGGGGCGGGATGTCCGAACCAAATGAACCAAACTACAGATGTGAAAGTACCCTAAATCTAATTTTTAAATACTATTTGGGATTAATAGTATTCATATTGGGACTCTCTCAGCAGGGATTGTCTCAGGCGATGATGTGTTTGTCCTGTGGTGGCTACTGTAGCTTTTCTATGCGCTTCGAAAGGGAGGAATGAGCTATGGTGCATTCACACAAGTCATGGTAGAGGCGGCAAAACGCGCTATTCGCGCCTAGTTGGACACTTGAAGATCTTGACTTTACTCGCTTCATTCGCGCATGAAATTCTAGTCATTCGAGACATTCACGCGAAAATTCGCGTCATGGGAGGGGCTTCTACGACTCCGCTGAGACTTCGCTCGCTTCCTGTAATCAAGTCACTACTACAGCAAGGTCCTGATTGGCTAATGCGGCGGAGAAATCCCCCAAAGTTTAGATTTTTTAACTTGCGCGCTTCCCGCAACAACGCTCCACAGGATGCCTATTCACATCTTTGCATTGACTTAACATGTAAATCACTCACGCTTGCCGCCTCTACTGCGTCTGGTGTGAACCCTGCATTAGCCATTGTTTGCAATTCACAATCTCACCGCTAGATGTTGCTAAAACTAGGGATCGACCGATATGGATTTTTCAGTGCCGATGCCGATACCGATTTTTGTTTCATCAGCCTTAGCAGATGACCGATACAGGCTGCCGATTTTTTTAACTGATATTTGGAGCCGATACTGCTTTTGCTCACTCAATTTACATCATAAAAATGACACAATGATGATGCCAAATGTTACAAGTCTCAATTTAAAAAAAGTAACATTTATTGAACATAAAAAAAAACTATATTCAACAAATAGTAAAAACAGGTGAGGGTGCTATGGAACAATCTTTCGATGTTGTCATGGAAAGGTTGGTTGTTTTTAGTCACATGACCTGCAATCGCTTGCGGCTTCCAGCACTCTGTCTGTAAATAATGCCTGAAAAAAATCGGCGAATACGGCCAATGCCGATACACATAAAACTCGCAAATATTGGCCCGATATATCGGCTGGCCGATATATCGGTCTATCACTAGCTAAAATGTACACAGTAGACCTTTAAATTATGATTGAAATTGTAATAGGGATGCACCGATACAACGTTTGTCTGTCAATACCGATATCTGATTACTTAATATGACATTTACAGATAACGACACAAACCGATAGTTCTGCTTTTACCCAATGTTTCAAATTATTCCATGAAATCCTAGGTGTGCAACACCTTTTGATTGAAAAATTGAAAAAGTGAAGTGAAAAATTACTTTTATCTGCCGATACCTTATATTTGCCGATATATCAGTGCATCCTTAATTTATAGTATACATTTACCATGTTTCTCTATTGAGAGCCACCCAATTTGTTTATATAATTAATTGTCTTGTTTATTTTATAGATGTCATGGGTACCAGTCTTCACAATGTCTTAAATGTTTCTATTTAGATTTTCCCTGCTGTTGCTGGACTTGGAAGAACATTATTTTGAACAACACACAGCATATAATCTGAGCGGCAGACGTACAGAAGTGAACAGGTGAGGAACTGAAATGATGTTGAATAAATCATGAGGAAAATGTGAAAGGTTACAGACAGGACACGCATAACAAATGCTGTTTTTGTGCCTTCTCATAGCTGTCATCTGTTTGTTTTTTCTTCTGCCTTACTATTCCTTACTGTTTAGCATCAATGGTTTAAGAAAGCTGATCTCTTGTGTTTCTCTATACCTAGACGCAAGAGTGGCTCTTTAAAGATCTGCTCCAAATCAGTCATATATGAACCAGAGGATGTGCTTGAGCCTATTTTAAAGGTATGATTCATATCTCATCATTTTGTCATCTGATGATTCTCTCTTTACCTTACGGTAAGATTATTCATTTTCTTTCATACAGATTCCTCTTAAAGACTGCAGAGGAATTGAGGCAGTGGAAGAAACGGACCTCAATCCATTTATAAAGTAACACTTTCAATCCCATTTACATGAAGAGCTTAGATGCAAAAGCCGCTAAATGTTGCGTGAATCCTCTCGTATTAGGCATTCATAAAATACTTTTTCTTCAATTAGGATATTGAATGAATATTTGAGTGTTTTATCTTTATTCAGAAAGGACAGCGAAGAGTGACCGGAGACTCTGCACTTAGAGGGTTTTGCAGTGAAAGACAGTTAAATTTGTTAAATATTAATTAAATGACATTTGTGAAAATATAGCATTTCAGTTACTGATTAATAAACCTTTTCATTGCCATTAAAGTGAAATTACTGAACCTAAACCTAAGAGACTAATAAAACTGCTTATTTACAAGAAAACATGTCAGACGCACTTAGAGAGTTTTGCATCTGAACTCTTTATATGTTGTTTGTTGTTGTATCTCTGTAATGATTGTGATAAATGCTGTTTTAGTTTTTTTCTAAGGGGGATTTTTATTTATTTTAAAATCTAGTTTCTTTTGTAAATATGTTCTTTCCCCTTTTCATTTCCTTCTTCATGTCTCATGTTGCAGAAGTAAACCTCCACGTATTCTTATAGAAACCCGGCAGGTGAGCGTGTGCACAGTTTCATATGTTTTCTTGCATTATTTCTGTTTTTAATGGTGTAATTTCTCTTTTTTTCCTCAGATTTATCTCATTAAAGAAGGAAATGTGGTTGCTCCATATAAATACGACAGGGTAAGTTTATTGTTTTGTGTGCATGCATTTGTTTTTGTCATTGTTATCTTAGTAAGGTATTGCTTATTGGCATTCTTATAGAGGTGTTTAACATGAATGTATGAAATATTTTATTTTAGGGAGATAAAAAGATTATTTTTCAGCTGGAAGAGTCCAGTAAAACTGAAGATGTTGTTCAGATTTTACTACAGGTTGGTTTTTGATTTCACTTTTTGAGTGAGATTTTTATATTGTTTGTTAAATAAATGACATTGCTGTTGTTACAGTTATACAGAGCATCTTGTCTGGATAAGTTGGGTGACCAGACAGCTATGGTTAGTAATAAAAATACATGCACATGAAGCTTTATTAGTCATGATAAGTGATTGTTGCATCATTGAATATTTATGTTTCTTTTGCAGATTGCAGCTATCCTGCAGTCAAGGTTGGCAAGAACATGTTTTGATAAAAACAGGTAAGAATAGACATCAGATCATTTTACTGTCCGTCAGATATTTACGTATCTTTTGATAAGGAACAACTAATTCATGAAACACAAAGATTAAAAATGCTTATGCAATACCAATAATAAACAAACAAACAAAAAATATTTCGGCAACTGCAATATATCGGCATATTCCTAATGGTGGGTTCACACCAGACGCGAATGAAGCGTTCAGCGCAAGTGATTTACATGTTAAGTCAATGCGAAGATGCGATAGACATCCTCTACTGCGATTTGCGCGAATGAGATGACGTGGCACAAATGACATGGCGAGAATTTAGGACGTTTGACGTGATTCGCGCAAAACGCACAAGTTGAAAATCTGAACTTTGGCAGATATTCGTGCCGCATATCTTCGTAATTTTATAGTAACAGGAATTAAAAGAGGAGGTTGTACAATCTGGTTAGTTGTTAAAAACACTCTTTACTAAATTTGAGAGATATATATATACATATTGAGACTACAAGCTAGCTAAAGCTGGCAAATTGAGCGTATTCGCATCTAAATTTCATGCACGAATTAAGTTAACTCAAAATGTTGAAGTGTCCAACTTTGCGCAAATATTATATATTAGGATATTGACTGAATTTTTGAGCATTTTATTTTTATTCAGAAAGGACAGAGAAGTGTAGATTATGCCATAAAGCTTGGATGCATTTAGAGGGTTTTGCAACAAAAGCATTTCAGTTTCAGAATAGCGCAATTTATTCCCTTCATTTGCGTCTGGTGTGAACGCACAGTAACACTGACCAGTCACATTTTGTTTTTATGAGATCCAGGTGACCTGGTGCACTACGATTCGCATAATTTTGTAAAGCTGATCAAAAAAAAAATTTTTAACAGCTTTTGTCATTTTTGTACCGATCATGTGCTGACGCGAAACCTTCATGTGCAGAATTGTTTTGTTTAAGTTTTAGTTTTCACGTGCACATGCGATAGTTTCACGTGCGCACACGAAACTAAACTTTATTTAATTTTTGCTCCATGTCCCCTTAGGGGCTCCGTATTTTTGTGTGCAGTATGTGTAAATAGTGAAATAACACAATAGGCTTTTTCTGCAAACATCACATCATGCCTGTGTTACCTCAAATATCTTTTGTTTCAGATTTGTGAGCAAAAATAAATATTGTTTAAGTGCTGACATATGTATGCGTTTGAAGTTTTCAGTGCGTAACCGAGCGTCCACATATGGAGTGTGTAGCAGAGATGGTTTCACCTCTGGTGACGAACGCCGGTCACGTCTGCATCACAGATCACAATCTTTACTTCCAGCCGATGAATGAATATCCCGTGAGTTCACGTGCCGTCAAGGCTTTCCGATAGATGTTTTCTTGAGATTGAGCTTGACCTTCACTGCTGTTCTCATGCGTTTCTGAAAGGATTCGGTGGTGCTGATCGGGTTGCACAGCGTAAGACGGATCTACAAACGGAGACATGGGCTAAAGCCTTTGGTGAGTGTGTACTTCTGGGAAATGTGTAATATTCAGTTGTGTGTATCTGGCATTCATATATTAAATTATTATATGCTTTTATGTATCTGTATTACGTGTATGTGTGTGTGTTTAGGGCCTTGAAGTCTTCTGCACAGAGAACGATCTGCGATCTGACATCTACCTGAGGTTTTACAACACTAAAGAGAGAGATGAGCTTTACTACTATATCGCTACTTTCCTTGGTAGGCTTCATTTGCATACAGCATGTAGGGTAGAGCGGGGCACAAAGTAAAGATATTTGGCTCTATCATTCAAAAATATTTTAAGGGGACATGTTATGAAAATTTGACTTTCCATGTTTAAGTGCTATAATTGGGTGCCCAGTGCTATTATCCACATAGAAAAGGTGAATAAGATCAACCCAGTAACTTTTTTTGGTGAACCATTCTTTGCAAGCGTGTAAAAAAATAGGTAATTGAAATTTGGCTCCCCTGGTGATGTCAGAAGGGGATAATGCTGCCCCTTAATCTGCACTATCCAACCACAGCACTGCCATTTAGTGCAGAGATCAGCTCATTTGCATTTTAAAGGACACACCCAAAATGGCACATTTTTGCTCAGACTTACAAAGTGACAATTTTATCTGATGTTGACAGAGTTGTGTTGTGTATGTGTGTTTTTTAGAGAATCACATGACCGAGCAAACGGCCGAGAGCTACATGCTGCAATGGCAGAGAGGTCTGATCACCAACTATCAGTACCTGCTTCATCTCAACAATTTAGCCGACCGCAGTGTCAATGATCTTTCCCAGTATCCTGTGTTCCCTTGGGTCCTGAGCGACTACACCAGCGCACAACTCGGTCAGTCTCTCTCTCTCTCTCTCTCTCTCTCTCTCTCTCTCTCTCTCTCTCTCTCTCTCTCTCTCTCTCTCTCTCTCTCTCTCTCTCTCTCTCTCTCTCTCTCTCTCTCTCTCTCTCTCTCTCTCTCTCTCTCTCTCTCTCTCTCTCTCTCTCTCTCTCTCTCTCTCTCTCTCTCTTCTTTCCCGTGAGCTGCAGGTCTGTGCTTTAATATCAGATTGAGAGATATCTGTGTGATCTTTCAGATTTGGTGAGCCCTGCTTCGTTTCGAGATCTCAGTAAACCGATCGGAGCTCTGAACACAGAGAGACTGGAGAGATTGCTGGTAAGAAATCACACGGAGGAGCTTTATACACAATGATTAGGGCTGTCACGGTTATGAGATTTGGCTGACGGTTAATTGCCTAATAAATTGTGCCGATTATTTGCCTATTTTATTGCTTTGACATTTAATTTCTTTGTTTATGAAATAATTTTCACATATTGTTGTAATTATTTAAATTAAATCTTTTGCAAGATTTATCTGGCAGTAAATATTAATACAAATAAGACATATTTAAAAGTAATCTGATACTATCTCATTATACGGGCGCTGCAGCTCCCCCTTGTGTTTTTAGAGAGATGTGCAATCATTGCGGTGATCTGAAATCATCACAATGATGTCAAACAATCACGATGAGACGATTATTTATCATTGTGACAGCCCTTACAATGATACACAGAAATGGTGTCCGTTTCTGTATTTTGTTTTATTTAAGTATTGTGTGTGTGCGCTTCAGGAACGCTACAGAGATATGCCTGAACCACGATTTATGTACGGCAGTCATTACTCTTCACCTGGATATGTGCTCTTTTACCTGGTCAGAGTCGGTGAGTCTTGGTTGATTTGTTTGTCTTCCTGACTTTTAACTAAATGACACTTTGCGGTATTATCTCATATGTTGATGGTTTAATTCCAGGTGTTAGTTCAATTAAATTTTGTCTTGTTTATCTTCTTAGCTCCTGAATACATGCTGTGCCTGCAAAACGGACGCTTTGATCATGCAGACCGAATGTTTAACAGGTATTTGCATACATGCAGACGCAGACATAAGAGCGTAAATGTGTGTGTGTACATCATTGTTTTTTTTTTGTTTTCTTCGTGCAGTGTTGGAGAAACATGGAAGAACTGTTTAGAGGGAGGCACAGATTTTAAAGAGGTGAGAAACGTTTCAGTTCAATTAATTCAAAGTTACATTATTTTGTGTAGTGCTCTGAATCTTTGACATGGAAAGTGTTTGATTTGATTTGATTTGGTTTGTGTTTGTCAGCTCATACCTGAGTTTTACGGGAGTGACGGCAGTTTTCTGAAGAATCTGCTGGGGTTGAATCTCGGCAGACGGCAGGGAGGAGGAAGAGTCGGAGATGTTGAACTTCCACCATGGGCGTCAGGTTCACATTTCACCTTTTTCCTCATTAGCTTCTTGCTTTGAGAATTTTTAAAGGTCTCTGCCATCTAGTGATGGGTGATATTCCTAATGCTGTATTTATGATAGATTTGCAATTGTGATGATATGCCAGTAATAAACTTCAAAGAACATTATGGATATGTATGAAATCACCACATTATGGCCTGATTTTTTTGATTTCTGTGTGATGTAACGTGTGGTTTTCTTGTTTGTGTTGTGTGTGTGTGTGTGTTTGCAGACGCAGATGACTTCCTTCAGAAACTGAATTTAGCGTTGGAGAGTCAGTATGTGTCTGAACATCTGCACGAGTGGATCGATCTCATTTTTGGCTACAAACAGAGGGGAAGTGAAGCCGTGGCAGCCCACAACGGTAAATCACAACTCATGTATTCACATCAACCAATTACAATGATGAAATTATAGCATATTTATTACACAGCATTGTGTCACTTTTAGGAGGATCTCTTGACAGAAATGCAATATAATATACATAATTATATTATTAGTGGTGTATAAAGACGAACTGTATTGTTTTTATTACCTTAGAATGAGCCGTTTTATTTGCATACACCGCAGGTCCCCTTACAATGGTCGCGTCATGTTTCTAGATTAGCTCTCTGCTAATCACGTTTTGTCCCTACATTGTTTCAGACGATGACATGTTTGTCCTGTGGCGCTACCATATGCATTTTGAAATTGAGGGGTGGGCTGTTGGTTGCAATTTGCAATCTCACCACTAGATGTCGCTATAATTTACACACACCACCTTCAAAATGCTTGATAATGATTAGCCAGTCGCGACAATTCAAGGTTCATTCTTTTTAGATAACTATCGCTCAAAAATAATAACACACGGTAAAATCTTGTCTAGTGAACTTGTGTTTTGTCTCGTCTCGTGAATTAAGTGTCTCGTTACACCCCTAATATTTAATATTCCTTACATTAGTTATGAAAAATTAATTAGCCGTGAATAAGCTGGATAATGTACAGACACTAGGTTGTTATTGCAAAATAAGATCACACTGTCGTGGCTTATTTCTCTGATAACAATTTGCTGCCTACATACATTATCTCTTATCGGTCCGGAAAAACGCGATTCTGCGATCGCATGATTCTATGCATAATCCGCATTTTTTTTAAATACGCCGCATAAATTGCAGATTTCTGCTCGCAAAATATACAGGGCTTGCATGATTTCATAAAAAATTTTCAATTAAATTTTTTGCAGAAAGTTGAATGTTGCATTTACTACACACATGCGCCATGTTCCCTGTTGTCATAGTAATTTGTGACGTAATTACGCGATGTGAACATCAATGAAAAGCTGCAAACATTTTTGCAAGTTCCCGCAATTTCATCGCATAAAAGTGCATAAATATCCCGCATATTCCATCGCATTTTTTAAGAAAACGTGCCGCAAGATCAAGGATTTTTGCCCGCAACAATCACAAAAAACTTCTGTAATGACTGCCTTATATACCAGGCTAAGTATAGCACTTTAAATTGTGTTCATTTTTTATTTACTTACTTACCTTCATGCTGTATCAGATTTACACTTGTTATTTTCTTTTTTGATCGAACTATTCCTTTTTTTAATGACTTTGAATAAATTAAGTAATGCTAATAAATGTACGCAGTATAAATATAATGATGTTTGCTATATTACAGTCTTCCATCCATTAACATATGAGGGAGGAGTTGACTGTGATAGGTAAATATCTCATCAAATTCAAATATATCTGCAACGAATGCTTCTTGCCTTTAGTTTCTGAATGTAGTGTTGTGTGTTTATGTGCGTTTTATATTCGTCAGTGTACATTTTTAGTCTGTGTGTTTCTGCAGCATCGAGGACCCAGATCAGAAAATCGCCATGTTAACTCAGATTTTGGAGTTTGGACAAACGCCCCGGCAGCTCTTCACCATTCCTCATCCTCAGCGCATCACTTCACGATTTCACAATCTGTCAGCGACGCCGAGCCTCAGCAGCAGCGAGTTCTCACCAGGTACGACACGCACCTTTCCTTCGTCTGTTAAACACAAAAATTGTATTATTGGAGAGTAACTTGAGCAGTCACGAGGTCTCAAAATATCCATAATAACCAAAGTTCACGTGGTTAAAAGCCAGGGGTCTTTGGATGTCTCCTGACCAACGTCACACAGCATCTCTAATAGGGTTGTCACGATTATTAAATTGTCTGATAAAATGTGACGATTAATTGACTATTTTATTTAATTCTCATAATTTTTTTTCTTTGTTTATAAAATAATTTTCACACATTGTTGTGATTATTTAAATTAAATCTTTTTGCAAGGTTTACCTGGCAGAAAATATTAATACACATAGCACATTGTTTTGTTTGTACAGGGGCTGCAGCTCCCCCTTGTGTTTTTTAGAAAGATGTGCAATCATTGCGGTGATCTGAAATCATCACGATGAGGTCATACAATCGCAATGAGACGATTATTTAATCATTGTGACAGCCCTAATCTGTAATGTTGTGTACTGTATGTGGTTTGAGAGATTCAGGCATTATATCTGCCTCGACTGATCGCTTGTAATCAGATCTCAAGATGTTTACAGCAGTGTAAAACATATGAGGAACACACATAAGTGCTCCTGTATATTTTGATGGTGTCCATGAGCATTTTGTGATGATGATGATGTTTTTGGTCAGTGTCACCCAGTATGGAGTCATTTGAAGATCTGACAGAGGAGAGTAAGAAAATGGCCTGGAGTAACATGAACAAACTCACACTGCAGTCCTGTCACAAACTACATAAAGAGTGAGTGTTTGTTTGTTTTTATTCGCACACAGACTCAGAAAGGAGTTTGATCTTTTTGTTTACTGCTGTATTTGTTGTGCAGGGCAGTAACCGGCATTGCTGTGCCTCTCACGGGTGACTGGATCTTCTCAACATCTCTAGGTTAGTTGTTTTACTTCTGCTTCTAATTTTTTGACTTATTAAAACTAGGGATGCACCGAATCCAGATTTTTTGGGTTCGGCCGAATACCGAATCCACTGTTTAAGATTCGTCCGAAACCGAATATTGAATCCTACTCGCATCCTTATTCCATTACAGGGCTCGCAAAATTTCTAAATCCCTGGTAGCCCTTCGGGCAGGCACTCTTCAGTTTTTGGTTGCCCGAAATTTTGCCAATACAAAGCCAATAGGGCCTCTAACCACAATGTTTAATCTGCTATTCTTGTTGTTGTTTTGATGCTGTTGGTTTTTTAACAAACAAAAAACTGGATTTCCATGTAAACCAACTGTTCCTGCTCATCCCCACACCAGATATACCCACCATTTAAAAGTGGTTCAGTGGGTCACAAAACTCACAGTTTGGATCATCCAGTTAGAGATTGGATCAGTTTTTCGATCAGAAAAACAGGGGCTACTGTCGCTTTAAGAGCGATTCTGCACAGAGTCACACTCTTCACTGCCCGTACAATATATATCACTTTAAAGCTTGCTGCGAGAGATTTAATTTTCTTACGTGGGGATATTAATGACTGACAGGACGAAGTTGGAGGATTTGCACAAAAATCCATGACAAATCAGTACGGATTGCTTCCTGTACTGCGGCTTCGCACGATCGCGAAAGTTAAACTCGAGCGTGCGCTCAAACGCAATTTAAATACCCAATGCCTGAATTTCATACACCACAACTACCCATCCTAATCTGTGAGAGGGTACATAAGCATTTAAATATATTTTTTCCTCCCTATAAGTCAAGATAGGCCGACGGGCAGGGCGGGGATGCATTTTGATAGCCCGACTGCAAAGCACAATGAAAGCGATGCGGTGCGATGCGTTACGCCACATTCAGACAGCCAGCGACGTTATCGCTGTGTGTCGCCCGTCTCTTTCAATGAGGCGTTTCTAAATCTGCTTGTCATAAACAAATGAGTACCATCCACGCCAGTAACTGACGAGAGAAGGATGACGTGAACTCCACTGCTTTGTTCTCATTGGAAGTAGCTCCCGAACTTCGCTCGACATTTGCATAAAGTTAAACTTTTCTTAACTTTCTCGCATCGCTGGACACGCCCATACGGTCACCAACGGTCACTTTCGCTCGTGTCGCCGGAAGTCGCCAGGTTTCCATTGAAATGAATGAGATCGCGTCGCTCTGCTACTGCTTGTCGTTGGCTGTCTGAATGGGGCGTTAGTTTTTCCAGGTGCGTCCACGAAATGTGAAACGCCCCTAAGGCTCACCGAAAAAAAAAAAACTTATCTCCACGTCAGCACCTGATGTGTGTAATCAACGGCCGCGTGACGTCGACCAGCGTAGCGCAAGCTTAGGGTTCGGTTCGGTGGAAAAAAATCTAAGATACGGCCGAACCCGAACCCCGTCAAAAAGCCCAGTATTCATCCGAATCTGAATCCTGGATTCGGTGCATCCCTAATTGAAACAGTCAAATACAATTGCAAAGTATCTTGATACAGGGGTTTTGCTGGGCCAAACTCACGGCTCCTCTTTCCTATATTTTTTTTCAACCTGGGGAGTCAGCCATCATTGGCTTAACTTAGCACCCTCTTCTATACGTTATATTATTAATACGCTCGCTTATAATGTTGATTCATAGCCGCAGCAAATTTAGCTGCTTATGCTATCTGTATTATATTAAGTTATCTGTCGATTTTTTTTTGTGCTTTTATTCATGTAAAGCTGCTTTGAAACAAATACCAATTGTGAAAAGCGCTATATAAATATAATTTAATTGAATAAGATTTGGAAATTATTATTAATTTTTGGATAAAAAATTCTAAAAAAAAATTCCTCTTGCACGCACCTGGACTTAATACGCGCGTCTCGGACCTGAATGCGCATGGATGGACTCCTTCTAGCACCTGAACTTCCTCACACATGAGCTTGTAATACGCACGGCACTGACATTTCCTTGCACTATGATTTTCCGGAATCTGTGGGTGCATGCACAATTTTACTGCTGTAAAATTCTTATTTATAGATAATGCAAATGTCTTATGATTTAATGTTATATTTAAATGATCTCTAAGTGTGTCTTTATCACATTTGTGTTACTCGCATGTGATCTTTTTATAATCTATTATCACTGTTATGTGTATCTATTATATAAAAGTAATAAATATGGCTGTCTCTACATAGACTCTACAATGAAGATGTCCTCTAAAGATGGCGTCCTGCAAAGAAGTGTGTCCTTTTCCAACATGGTACGTAGTCTAACATACAGTATATGATAAAGGCAGTCATTTCACATTCACACTTAAACTCAGACTGTTTATCTTTTTAAGGCTCTGTCCTCCTGCCTGATGTTACCTGATGATCAGATTGTTGTGTGCTCTTCCTGGGACAATAACGTGTAAGACCGTCAATCTCTATCGCTCTCATTTGATCTCCCAAAGTCTTTCTTTCTTTAACACCTGTACTGTTTTCTGCAGGTATTTTTACTCCATAGCGTTTGGAAGAAGACAAGATACTTTAATGGGTCACGATGATGCGGTCAGTCACATGTGCTGGAGAGATGATAAACTTTACACGGCATCATGGGATTCCACTGTGAAGGTGAAATAAAGCATCAACCCTTGAACATAATGGCTTAATTTCCTAACTAAAAACTGTCCACTTAGACCGGACGAGACCACCTGACTGACAACCACAAGTGTTCCTGTAGTTCAGTTGGTATTAGCTTGACAAAGTTCATGGTAGGGCTGCAACAACTAATCGATAAAATTGATAATAATCGATTATGAAAATAGATGTCAACAAATGTCATTATGGCATCACATGCCCCAACACCACCGCCTGCTTCATAGCACTGCTTCTGCATACAGTACAGGGCAGCATGAGTCGCGTGACAACAGTAAATTTGTATGATGATTGACAGGACGATGAGAGAGGCAAAAGCTCTGTAATATGATCTGTCTTATTTGTTGGGTTAATAACAAATAATGTTTAAACTCATTGAGGTCTAAAGTTAAAGATAACAATGAGTTTAATAATATGTGGCAAAATTTCTTACCAGCACATGCCTAAAGATTGATTGAACTTAATACGTTTTGTTTATTTATATTTTGACATTTAAATACATTTGACTGTTTAAAAAACTGAACACACTTTTTGTTCAAGGCTTAAAATAAAAAATATTAAGATTATGGGGTGGTTTCTTGGACAGGGTTTAGATTAATCCAGGACTAGGCCCTGGTTATATCAGGACATTTAACCCCTTAAAGGGATAGTTCGGCCAAAAATGATATTAAACCCATGATTTACTCACCCCCAAGCTGTCCGAGTTGCATATGTCCATCGTTTTTCAGACAAACACATTTTCGGATATTTTAGAAAATGTTTTAGATCTTTCAGTTGATTAAATGTAATGTTACGGGGTCCACGACCTTCAAGTCCAAAAAAAGTGTGTCCATCCTTCACAAATTAAATTCAAACGGCTCCAGGATGATAAACAAAGGTCTTCTGAGGGTAATCCGCGCGGTGTTGTTGTAGAAATATCCATATTTAAAACTTTATTAACGTAATTAACTACCTTTCGGTTGCGCCGCCATCTTAGTCGCGTCCGCATTCAGGATGAGAGCGTACGCAGCCTACGGAGGCTACTCTGCTGCTGCTCTGTGCCTCCGCCCTCCGAATTTGTCATACGTCACTAAGAAAAGTGCGTACACTACGCTAATACTCTCTCCTGAATATAGAGGAGTCTAAGATGGCGGCTCTACCGGAAGGTATTTATTTTCGTTAATAAAGTTTTAAATATGGATATTTCTACAACAACACCGCGCGGATTACCCACAGAAGACCTTTGTTTATCATCCTGGAGCCGTTTGGATTTAATCTGTGAAGGATGGACGCACTTTTTTTGGACTTGAAGGTCGTGGACTATGGGTGGACCCCGTGACATTACATTTAATCAACTGAAAGATCTAAAACATTTTATAAAATATCCGAAAATGTGTTTGTCTGAAAAACGATGGACATATGCAACTCGGACAGCTTGGGGGTGAGTAAATCATTGGTTTTATATCGTTTTTGGCCGAACTATCCCTTTAAGTGGAAAAATTTCCTTTAGAGTGGGGAGGTGAAAATGTGATGTACACCTTCAAATTAATATAACTCTTGCATTTTTTGGTGTATAAGCTAATCTTTTTTTATTTTAAAAGAGATAATTTAGGTTTTTTTTTACAGTGTTTGGAGGTAAAAATCTTAATAAAAAATTGTTATAGCAGTTTAAATGTATTTTAAGAAATACAAATAATTTAATCATATATTAATTGTAAAAAATAAAATTATAAACATGTTAATATTTCACAAAAGTAATAATGCAAACATGAAGCCATAAGTTTTAAGTACTTGCGATCCAAATTTCAAGGTAATATCACAAAAATGTGGTTTGTATTACACCTTTAGTGGTTTTACCAACAATGTCCACTAGGTGTCAACGGTTCGCTGCATACTCTTGTCAAAAATGAATAAATTACTGTCACTGCATTATTATTAATGCAAAAAGGTTTTGCAATATGAAAACTACAATCTTGGAGCTTTATGAAGATTTATAATAGGATATAGTGTCTAAAGCCCTATTCGGACAGGATTAGTTTTACAGGGGGACCTCTGAGAAAATCGTGCTTCTCAGATGTCCTCTGTGTTTTTAATCCCGTCCGAATCGGCCTTGTCTGTGTTTTTCTTTGACGACCTCCGTAAGAATTCCAGAGCAATTTACCTACTGTTTTTCGCCGAACTCAGAGGTCCTCTGAGAAATTTAATCCCGTCCGGATGCAAATGTCTGTGTTTGTCCGCAATATCTTTTGAAAACGCGTTCATTTCGTGTTTTGGCCAACGTGATCTGCCATAAGGTCTTACTAATACGCGTATATTATTGTATTTCCTGAGTCCCATTCATTCAGATATGTATGTTTTTTCGCATTCGGCAAAATAAAATAATTAAATCAAGACGAGCTGAATATCAAACACTGTTAAGACTGGCCACTGTAATATCATTAACGTTATAAGAAACTCCGTTCAAAGTTGTTCAACTCCAGAATGCTAATTAATAAAGATAATAAATTGTTATTAATCATTATTTCTTCATTTCTTTGGGTTTATTATAAGCAGACAGTTATATAAAACACGTAGGCTAACGTTACTTTAGTAGGATTTGTATATTTTATTTTGATTAAATTAAATTAATAAATGACATGTTCTTTCATAATTTTACATTTAAAGCAAAATATTAAACATTACAAACACGAGTATCCAGAGCACGTGCTCTTCTGCAACGCCCAAATGTATGAAACAGACACTCCTATCTCTGGAATAGCCTGCATCATTTTAATCCCGTTCGAATCGGTACATAAAATCACAGACGTCCTGGGGGACACGTTGAAACTCAAACGTTGTTTGGAAAACTAATCCCGTCCGAATAGTGCTTTAGTAAGGGTTTAGTGTTATAAATGTGTAAAAACAAATTTGGCCTACCTGTGGGCCCGTGACCTTTTAGAAACTGACTCTCACTACGTCATAATTTTCCCAAAAAGGTGAAGAAATATAAAAACTACACTCTATGAGCTTTCCAACGATATATAGTTTGTCAAGATTTTTAGGTTCAGGATAGGGTATTAGTGTTACAAATATATAATAACAAAGTGGGCCCACCTGTGGACCCATGGCATTTTAGAAAATGGCTCTCACTACGTCATTTCTTTACCAAAATGGTGATGATAAATGAAATTTTAACTGCTCTTACAAAAAACGACTTGTGTGCATCTTGAGACAAAGCAATAGCAGTGATATATGTTAAGATACGTCAGTACAAGGTGTTTTTAAATTAAGGCGGTTCAAACATGCATTTTAGTCTGTGACTATGATAAACCCTATCTGGGAATCTGCCCCAATATAAGTCAATCTCAATGTTGTGGCTTTTGCACTTTTTAAAGTTCACTTCTATACATGAATACTCTAATTTAGGGTTTAATTTAGCTATAAGTGAAAATGTAATTGAATAGACCCCTTCAAGGTGTGTAAAAATTGAATGACTATCGGGTGCGCGCGCAGCATGGGGTCAAACTGTTCATACCATTTAGGCTTTATAATTTAATCTAACACGGCTGAAAAATGCTGACTTACCTCAAATGAAGTGAGCACTACAAACACAAGCCTCTTTGATATTTGCATTGTCCCAGTCTGCACATTAATAGCTTGCAGCAGCAGATGTTGTATTTTTTTGTTTTTGAGATTGTGCATGAATCGCGAAAACTTAACGGAAGACCTGGTGCGATTTTCACAGCCCACAATGTAAGTAGGCATTTTTGACGATACCGAATAATACGCAACTCAATCTGCTGTAATGACTTTTCTGACCCCGACATGCGCAGAGGAAACTGCCTGTGACGTGAACCGTGAAGGGGTCTATAGATTATTGTTTAGGTGTTTAATCGAACAAAATCATCAGATTAATCGATTATGAAAATAATTGCAACCCTAGTTTATGGGTTTGATCTCCAGGGAACACGCATACTAAAAATTTACAACCTATATGTGCTATGTTGTGTTGACAAGTGCATAAATGTAAACGTAACTAAAGTTAGTCTTTTATATAATATGAGCTGAATAAATCTGATATCATTTAAAGCAGTATTAGTCATATAAAGGACTAATAGACTCCTGTGCACATCAGCACCAAGAAACTGTGTAAATCTAGCCAATAAGCTTGCATTTTGAGAAGGGTCTTGCTATTTTTATGTGTGATATGATCTGTCTGGATGTGAAGGTATCACACAAACAAACTGCTCATTGAATTTCTTTTCATGTGCTCAGTACTTACATGCTTTCTCTGTGTTTTATCAGATGTGGAGGTGTGTAGCAGCTGATATCTCCAGTAATAAGAAGACTCACTTTGATCTGCTGGCTGAATTCGAGCATGAAGCTGGGGTCAGTGCTGTTACTCTGCAACACGTTTGTAATTTTTCATAATTTAACATCGGCTTATTATTAAAAAAAAAAAATCGTTGAATGTCATCTCCATGTCAAAACGTGTCCCCATCTGCCTGAATTCACCTCATTTACTATAGTTGTATTCAAATCTGTGACCCTGTCTGGAAATCCAAGTCTCATAATCTAATGATGAGGGTTGGCGCATCAAAGTTTAATTTCAATCATTGATGTGATCTTATTCTGTCAGTATTGTATTGGATGTAGAAACAAGAAATCACAAACAAATACTTCAGCTGGGTTTTCACAGACCGGGTAACATAATATTTAATCATGAATTATTTCTTTAAAATTATTCATTATTAATTCAATGAATAATAAATGATTGTGCCCAAGGAATGCATTAACTAAATGCAAAATATAGAAAATAGTACAAATACTAATTTGTATTTGTTTGGTTCAGGGTTTTTTTTACTTTTTTTTTGTCAGCCGAACCTTGACATAAATTATTTACTTAAATAACCCAGTGAGATTTTAAGTATATATTTCAATAGCACATTTTAATCAATTCCAAGGTTTTTATCAGTAGTATTTTACATGGTTATTGTTAATATTACCCATTATTAGATTAATTATTTATTTAGATTTTATGATTTAATTGTAATAATTAATACATTTTCCCCCCTGCAATTCCCTTACGAACCATCAGGGGTTTGCAAACCCCAATTTGGGAAACCCTGGTTTAGAAAATAGTACGGTACTTGACTTTTGCAGTCATGATGATGTTTGTTATGGTTTAACTTGCTGTTATAATTTAAGTATGAATGTGTTTGTGTGCTCAGGTTAATACTTTAGATCTCAGTCCGACTGGCACGCTTTTGGCAACGGGCACCAGGGAAGGAACCCTCACCGTGTGGGATCTCAGCCATCCTTTGCCGCTTCACCAGCTGTCGTGCCATTCTGGAAAGATCCATCAGGTGGCCTTCAGTCCCGGTCAGTCATTTTGACACTTGCGTTTGCATACGAAAGATGAAATTGAACCTGTGACCTGTGCTATACCTGCTATGTGTATGTTTGTTCAGACAGTAGACATATTCTAAGTGTTGGCGAGGACTCGTGTTTGGCGGTCACAGATGTACAGACAGGAACGCTCATCTCTACTGTACGTGCAGAAGAAGAACAGAGGTAAACGACACACATGTAAATACAGTACATGCACGCATTTTAACCTAAAGACACAGTTTCACGGCTTGTATTTTCATCAGGTGTTTCCTATGGGACGGCAGCACTGTGTTAACCGGAGGACTGTCAGGAAATCTCAGCGTTTGGAATCTTCTCAGTAGTAAAGTCATCCAGAAGATCCCAGCTCACTCAGGTAATCAAATTTAAACTGATGTCAACCAGCGGACAGTAAGAAAATTGCCCCATACCCTTACATTGAAATTGTAGTGGTGTCCAAAATTATAGTGAACATTATTGAGTGCACTTCAATCCCATAATGCACTGTGATAACGAGTATACAACCCATGTACATTTAATGGCTAGCCGCTACCGCTTCACTGTGATGTGCGTGCCAAATGAACTCCTGTGTCTTGACACAAGATGGCACCCACAGCGACTCCATCTGAATTGTGAAAACTTGCTTTTTACAGCCAGCAGAAGTACATAAAGCCAACAAGTTAAACTTTGATCACATGTGCATGGCAGTATCTCACCTGATGTTTATCGTCATTGTTTATTTTGAATATAGGTGCAGTTACCTGTATGTGGATAAATGAACAGGGCAGTAACATCATCACGGGTGGAGAAGATAAACAAATTCGGCTGTGGAAACCCCAGTATTAACAAACACCACACACACATATCCATCATGCTCTATACAAATTATAGTCCATTTTCACCCGGTTATTTCATGGGACATTTTAAACTGGAGAAATGCTAGTTCTCTGTTATGTCCTTACTATATTTGGTCCATTTTTATGACAAAGTTATCAGTTTTAAATGACATTAAGCTTGTAAACGGTGATGAGGAGAGATGGCTTACGCATTGCATGATACTGTTTTTAGTAGTATTTTAAGATATCTTTCCAATCATTTGTTTGGCTGAATATAAAATGCATGTGGTTAATCTGTCGAAATAATATTGATCCGACAAACAACAATTCATATTATCGTTTAAAGGCAATCACTTCACAGCTGCTGATCAGTATAATCACTAAATCATATAAGCTGTCATAAATAATCGTACATTATTATACTGGTTTACGAAGAAGGTAACACGTTAATGAGAGGTGACTAAAGAACTGAAGAATCAGTTTACCTGTTATATTATAACTTACCACTAATGCTTGCAGGTCAACATTACAGTAAAACTGAAGTGTAAACATGAATGCATATGGCATTCAGAATTTTTATGTTTGAAATTTGTGCCCTTCAGTTTAAGACTGTATTATAACTTGAGTCAAAGGCTTGTTTGTATTGCATATTATGCGTATATTTACTAGTTAGTTAAGATTTAATTTACTATTATTTTTTGTTTGCCAATTGCTGCACATTTGATAGGAGATTTAAATGTGCCTTTGTTTTTAATCATTTGAGAGTTATGACTTTTAATGCCTGCTTTACAAATAACTTGAAACCTACAAATTATTACACATACAAGTTATGTATGAGAGCATAATTAAATTATTCTGTAACATAAGATGTTACAATATTCGCTTATAGACACATTTCTGTATATATGAATAATTTTATATTCATACGCTATTTATAACCGAATGCCTTGAGAAATGACTCTTCAGTGAAGAGGATTTTCTGTGTTATGTGTGTTATTCATTAAAAATGTTGAAGTCAGTTTAACAAGATTATGCATTATTCTGTCATTAAACATACAGCATAATAACTTAAATAAGTTTTAAAATGTTGGTGGCCAGATTGCAATATGTTTGGGTGTTTATAACCTAATGGAAACATTTTCCGTTTTGATGTTTAAGTTGTTGTTTACTTTGATCTGTTTTTGTTTTTAAGCCTAATGGAAAAAATGCTGGAGTCCAAACGTTTGCAAATGCATTATTGTTACACGTGTAAGTTATACTGACCGATTATTTCTTTAATGTTTGTGTTTCTTTTTTCTGTATTAAACAATATGTTCATAAAGGACTTTCATGTCTGTATTTACATTGTCTTAACATCTGTGCTTTTAACAGGGCTGGGTAGATTTATTGAATAGTTTAAATTGAACAGGCACATCTCACATCATTGTTTAATCTGAATGAAAGATATTGAAATAATTTGGGCAGTTTCAATAAAACACACACACACACAATAGAGAAATTTCAGTTACTACATTGTAATTGTCAACTTGTAAGACTGTATTTATTACTTGATATGTAAAATTGACTCAAAGCTGAATTTGAAAGAAATTATGAAATGGGTACCAATGCTAGTTCAACAGGGTGTTCCGCAGGGGTCTGTACTTGGGCCGATTTTGTTTAGAATTTATATGCTGCCTTTGGCTTAGATTATTCATAAATTTGGTTGTTAAAAGTTCATTAAATTGTTGAGTTTCATTGTTATGCAGACAATACCCAAATTTATGTCAGCACACATCTGAACTGTAGCCTTGCAATTACTACTCTCACCCCCTCTTTAGTTGAGATTAATACCTGGATGCAGGCCAATTTTCATAAGCTCAATGAGTCAAAAACACAACGTCTAATGGTTGGCCTCCAAACGGCAATACACAAATATAATCTTGATAACTGATGGTAATGTAAGTATTTCTTCCTCCCTCCCAAGTGCGTAACTGGTCCATGTATACTGTATGGAATGCCCTTGCCTCAATGATTAGAGACTCCAACTCTTGGTTGTTTTTAAAAAAATCTGTTTATCTTTTTAATGCAGCTTATTTTTCTGTTTATTTTTATTGTATATTATTTG
This sequence comes from Misgurnus mizolepis, assembly GCA_025389145.1. Taxonomy (NCBI): domain Eukaryota; kingdom Metazoa; phylum Chordata; class Actinopteri; order Cypriniformes; family Cobitidae; genus Misgurnus; species Misgurnus mizolepis. The sequence continues at coordinate 69,074,046 of JAIFKI010000001.1, forward strand.
CTTATTATTTGTATTTCTTTATGCATATTATGCTTAGTAGTATTATAGTACTTTGAGTTTTCAAAAAGCTCATTATAAATAAAATGTATTATTATTATTAAAAAAAAAAAAAAATTCCCAGTCTTCAAATAGCAGTGATTTTCATATTTTTTTTACATCTTTTCTCAGACTGCTCAGTTTTGCTTCTTTCACCGTAAACATTGAAAATGTGACAAAACAAGCACAATGTAGGTTACAAAAGCAGCCTTCTGAAGTGTGTAACTACCTTAATCCATTTGCTTTGAATAATTTATCAGACTGATTTCTATTAAACTGACAAACACTCAAAGTCATAATCTTCAACAGAGGAGACAGGAAGAGTTTGGTCACGTGACTTACATGTAAATACTCCACACACCTGCTATATGAAGTCCATATCTGTCCAGAGGTCAAACTAAAGACGGTTACTGTACAAACATTCACCCCGCTGACAATGCAGCTCACCTTACATAAATGTGTCATATGTGGATTTAATTCAGTTGCTGTAATGGAAAATTATGGCTGTACTTAACACTTAACTTGTACTTGAAGCACTTGGACCATGAATGTCATTTTAAACATACCAAAGTGTCATTTAAACAAATGTCTGATCTTTTTAAACTTTCTCATCTTTTTTAAGCAATTTAGTGTGTGTGTGTGCGTGTGTGTTTGTGTCCCCTACTGAAAAATCCAGCTAATACCAGCATAAGCTGGTTTAAGGTGGTTTACGCTGGTCCTCCCAGCCTGACAAAGCTGTTCATGCTGGTGGGCCAGCTGGTCTTCCAGCCTTACCAGCTAAGTCCAGCTTAAAAAGTGACCAAAACACAGCTAGACCAGCTTGCTACACCAGCAAAACCAGCTTCCTACACCAGCAAAACCAACCAATCTGGAGACCAGCTAAAACCAGCTCACCAGCTTATGGTGGTCTTAGCTGGATTTTTCAGTAGGGTCTGTGTGTGTATTAATGTGTGGTTGTGTTTGTCTGTGGTTGTGTGTGTGTCTGGAAACTGAGAGATTTTGTGAGTGAGTGAGTGCGTGCGCGCGCGCTGTCATTTCAGTGACAGAACTGTTGCGCGCGTGCTGTGTGAAGAGCACGGCGACGGGTGATTACGCGTCTCATGCGCGGGCTTAAGTCCGGTAACGCGTTTTGAGGTCACGGTTGGGTTGTGTCTGACGAACAGATGGAGGATGTTATTGTGTTGTTTAAGCGGTGATCTGAAAGTCCTCGTCCGGATAGCCTAACGCAGCGGTGCGTCCGCGCTCCCGATGGCTTCACCTACAACATCAACATCAACACCCTCTCCAACAACACATGAGCATCCACGACAGGTAAACGACACGTGCCTGTTTCATTTATACACACATACACACACTTATGTCAGCTGCACGAGGGCGTCCTCGTTTCCTTGAGCATCTGTGAGTGTTAAAGTTTGTCTTTGCTTTGGTGCTTTGTCATTAAATCGTTCATTTTCAATTTCATTATTAATAAAAGTAAATATTTGAAGTATTATTATTTTTTATTAAGATATCATTTCATGTGATTATGTTGAAATTTCTTTTTATATTTAGATACATGTTTATATATATATATATATAAACAAACGGCCCTATGTATTGTTTTTTTAATGATGAATTATTAAATGATAATGATATTATTATATACTATGCTAAACAAAATGCTATATTATTAATCTTAATAATATTGCAAATACCATAATGAAGAGGAAGTGACATCATTAGAATGATTATTACTCAATATGCTATATTGTAACTATGTAACATGCTATATAATTTTAATGTATAGATGTTGTTAGTATTTGTTGTGCGCTCTTGAATGAAAGCTGTTGTCTGTGTTGTAAAGGGTTAAATCAATGTGTGTTGATGTGTGATTCATTAGGGTTCAGCAGGTAATGGCTCCATGTCTCCATGATAACAGATTGGTTGGCAGATCTGATGCACATAAACAAACACTTGGCACTGTTTCTAAAGGTGTGTGTGTGCTGGGACATCTGTGTATCTTTGATCATTTAATATAGTCTTTGTAGGTAGTGTGGGTAGTGTGTGCCCTTTTGAGACATTAGTGAGATTTCTACTGACGCACATTACATTTTTAGCATCTTTTTAAAGTAGAAAAATTTGGTCTCCTTAGTCTCTCATTCATCTTTGGGAGAAGTATCAATATTAAAGATGTTACACTATATAAGAGATATGGATAAATGAAGGGTCTGTTTAGGTCCTCACGCTGTTTGTGGTTTACCTAAAATACAGCGAGCGAGAAAAGAGTGAGATGGAGAGAGATGATATATGGAGGTGAAGGAGAATACAATCAAGTCTAAAGGTTATTACACATTTAAAGATATGAGATGAGACAGGAAGGAAAAAAATAAGAAAGATGTGAGAGAGTAGACAAGAAACTGATTTATGAAAAACTGAAAATCTCTAAAACTAAGCTTGGTGAGCGCTTCGTCTTTATTGCTTCTGTTTGAATTTCCACATTCGTGTTTTTTTTTTTGGTTTGGTGTAAAAATATCTGCTAGTTGATTTAATGTTAATAATAATTTGCATGATTCTTGTTAACAAAAAATAATAATTTGTCTAAAACACTGGGGCAGAACTGAGATCATCTGTTTTAAATCCTGTGCATTTGGTAATGGATGACGTTTATTTGCCTTAAGAAGTCATCCCCTCTTTAATGACAAAATGTGTTTGATGGTCTTTATTTGTAAGTTACTGTGGATAAAAGCATCTGCTAAAATGTTTTTTTTACAAAACTAAAAGCTTGGCCTGTATAAATGTAAGTGCATTACAAACCCATTTTCATGAAGTGCGCAGTAAATAGCACGCAATGTGAAAAGTCGTGCATTACATGCGCCAAATTCCAATTTTGCATGCATTTATTGTTTCCTAATCTTTGTAAGTCACTTTGGATAAAAGCATCTGCTAAATGCCTAAAAAACCTTAATGCATGATACACCAGTCCTTCCCGTTCACTTAAATCACAGCCTCATGCAAAGCATTCTGGGAACCAAAATCTGAAGGAATGAAATGTAAAAAGGTTGAGGATGAGGACTTCTGCTTCCCAGAATGCTTTGGATGTGATTTTATACATTTATTCTGTAAAGATAAAGACTTGTTAAGGTTTCATGTTCATTTAACTTTGAACAAACTGTTGCCGGTAAATAACATAAATTAAAATCTACAGTAAATAAATCATAACTAATAATAAATAAAACGACACCAAAAGATGCACTGTATTAAGTGAACAGGAAGGATTGGTGTATAAAATGCACGCAAAATGGGAATTTGGTTCATGTATTGCACGCAGGGGCGTCAGTTTGTGTTGAAAAGTGGTGGGGACAAAAGATCAGATGAAAAAACATTACAGCAGGACGGGAAAAATGTTGAATAATGACGCATAAAAATTGGCAAAAACACACCATAAGCACACAACGCAACTTATGTGACCCTAGACCACAAAACCAGACATACACTGCAGAAAATGATTTTCAAGAAAAAAATTAGTATTTTTGTCTTGTTTTCAGTAAAAATATCTAAAAAAATTTAAATCAAGATGTAGTTTTTTTAATGAGCAAAACGACCCAAGAAAATAAGTCTAGTTTTTAGACCAAAAATATCAAATTTAAGTGATTTTGTGCATTAAACAAGCAAAACAATCTGCCAATGGAGTAAGCAAAATAATCTTGAAATTTTTATTAAACACTAAATTCAGGAAAAATTTGCTTACCCCATTGGCAGATTTTTTTGCTTGTTTTATGCTCAAAATCACTTAAATTTGATATTTTTGGTCTAAAAACTAGACTTAATTTATCTTAATTTAATATTTTTTTAGATATTTTTACTGAAAGCAAGACAAAAATACTAAGAATTTTTTTTCTTGAAAATCATTTTTTGCAGAGTGCACTGCAAAAATGACTTTCCTACTTTTTCAGTAGAAATATCTAAAAATTCTTAAATTAAGATGCTTTCTCTTGATGTGCAAAATGACCTAAGAAAATAAGTCTAGTTTTTAGACCAAACATACAATTTAAGTGAATTTGAAATTTAAGTGATTTTGTGCATAAAACAAGCCAAAATAAAATCTGCCAATGGGTTTGAATTTTTCTTGAATTTAGTGTTTTTTTAGAAAAAGGTTCAAGATTTTTTGCTTAACCCATTGGCAGATTTTTTTTTTTTGGCTTGTTTTATGCACAAAATCACTTAAATTTCATATTTTTGGTCTAAAACTAGACTTATTTTCTTGGGTCATTTTGCTCATCAAGAAAAAGCATCTTAATTTAAGATACTAAGAATACTAAGAATATTTTTTCTTAAAAATCCTTTTTTTGAAGTGTAAAACAGACATTGGCAGACATTTTTGCTTGTTTTAATCACAAATTCACTTAAATTGTATGTTTGGTCTAAAAACTAGGCTTATTTCTTAGGTCATTTTGCACATCAAGAGAAAGCATCTTAATTTAAGAATTTTTAGATATTTCTACTGAAAACAAGACAAAAGTAGAAAAAGTAGGAAAGTCATTTTTGCAGTGTATGTCGCACAGGTATTGCTTGATTTTTTAGAACATTTTAACCAAATGCTTTAAAAAAGTGGTGGGGACAAAATCAGCCATTTCAAAAAGTGGTGGGGACATGTCCCCAGCGTCCCCAGTGTAAATGACACCTTGCACGACTTTTCACACTGAGTGCAATTTTTACACATTTCATGAGAATGGGCTGTAAATGCTTCATTTTTCAAACTTGGCATTTTACGACGTCGATATTCATAGGTTATAGCACAGATGAAGTTGATAGAGGTAAACTTAAAGTGGCAATGAAATTGAAATGAAAAACTATATATATATTTTTAATATTGTGGTATTATTAACAAATGACTTTATGTGAGCTTCATTATTTTTTTTAAAATTCGTGTGTGCTCATAATTTTTAATCAAAAATGCAAAAATCTCCTCCCCTCCTAAAAACGATCTCTCTTCACTTCCGGTCAAAAGTATGGCAGGTGGGCGGGGTCCGGGAGAAGATCGCAGCGATTAGCAATTAGCAACACGACCCAACTTCAAACGATCCAATCAGATCTTGATGGACAAATTCAAATCCAGCCCTGCCTTATTTCATCTCAAAAGCCGTTTCATTCGGATATACGTCACCACGGGGAAAATAAGGCAATCGCTACTTCCGTTTCATGGCGACTTTAACCTGGAAAAGTCACAAACTTGATATGAAAATATTTGATTAGCTAAATGTTGATCTTTTGATTTCACCTGCAGCTCGACACATTGACTTCATACCGTGTGTGTAGTGGGTTAGTATGAGATCAAAGCTTTAATTCATCCACCCTATTTGTGACCCCATAAATCAAGAATATCTCAAATTGTCCACACGATTGTTCACAGCCCACGTGTCAAGTTCACAGACGGGCTGTGTTGTGTTGTATGTGTGCGTGTGTGAATGGCTCCTTGTCATTTCTGTCTGAACACAACACACAGCTTTGTCTTTTCTCCACTAAGGCATCTTTTCTTCTTACGGTTTCTTCTGGTACTGCTGTCTTTCTCACTGACCAGTTTGTCACCATTGCTGAGCAACGTAGTGAAACCGTGAAACAAAACAGCTTTAGTCATTTGATCCGAGACAAACTTATTTCACATTCCATTCATGTTTTCCCATTTAAAATGGAAGAGCAACGTGTGTGCGTATTTCTTGTTTTTTAGGTGGGGAATAAAGAGTTTCTACATATATGGGTTTGAATCCCAGGGAACGCACATATACTGATAAAAGTGATGTGTAGCTTGAATGCACTTTGAATTGAAGCGCATGAATGTAATGCAAAGAAAAATGCCCCCCCCCCCTTTGTTCCCAGGGATCTTTCAGGTAGTTTCTCTATTAGTTACACTTGGTCATACCTTCTGTCACCTCTTTATTCACCATAAAAGATTGGCTAGACAAATTATTTCAACTTAAGTTTTAAATTCACATTTATTTATAACTTTTTTACAATGTTTTATTGCTTCAAAGCAGCTTTACAAAAAAAAAACAATCGAAAGGGACATGAATTAATATGTGTGCCCTTGGACCACAAAACCAGTCATAAGTCGCACGGGCATATTGTAGCAATTGCCAACAATTTATTGAATGGGTCATTAATCGCGATGACTCTATTGCAGAAAAAAGGTTTTTGTTTACATCATATATGTGTTTGTACTGTGTATAATAATTTTTTCATGCAGATATTTAAGAAATGTTTACATGTGTATGTATATTTATGTATACTTTATATTATATACACACTCACCTAAAGGATTATTAGGAACACCATACTAATACTGTGTTTGACGCCCTTTCGCCTTCAGAACTGCCTTAATTCTACGTGGCATTGATTCAACAAGTTGCTGAAAGCATTCTTTAGAAATGTTGGCCCATAATGATAGGATAGCATCTTGCAGTTGATGGAGATTTGTGGGATGCACATCCAGGGCACGAAGCTCCCGTTCCACCACATCCCAAAGATGCTCTATTGGGTTGAGATCTGGTGACTGTGGGGGCCATTTTAGTACAGTGAACTCATTTTTATATTCTAGAAACCAATTTGAAATGATTCGAGCTTTGTGACATGCTGCATTATCCTGCTGGAAGTAGCCATCAGAGGTTGGGTACCTGGTGGTCATAAAGGGATGGACATGGTCAGAAACAATGCTCAGGTAGGCCGTGGCATTTAAATGATGACAAACTGGCACTAAGGGGCCTTAAGTGTGCCAAGAAAACATCCCCCACACCATTACACCACCATCAGCAGCCTGCACAGTGATAACAAGGAATGATGGATCCATGTTCTCATTCTGTTTACGCCAAATTCTGACTCTACCATCTGAATGTCTCAACAGAAATCAAGACTCATCAGACCAGGCAACATTTTTCTGTCCAATTTTGGTGAGCTTGTGTAAATTGTAGCCTCTTTTTCCTATTTGTAGTGGAGATGAGCGGTACCAGGTGGGGTCTTCTGCTGTTGTAGCCCATCCGCCTCAAGGTTGTGCGTGTTGTGGCTTCACAAATGCTGTGCTGCATACCTCAGTTGTAACGAGTGATTATTTCAGTCAAAGTTGCTCTTCTATCAGCTTGAATCAGTCGGCTCATTCTCCTCTGACCTCTAACAAGGCATTTTCAACCACAGGACTACCACATACTGGATGTTTTTCCCTTTTCACTCCATTCTTTGTAAACCCTAGAAATGGTTGTGTGTGAAAATCCCAGTAACTGAGCAGTTTGTGAATTACTCAGACCGGCCCGTCTGGCACCAACAACCATGCCACGCTCAAAATGGCTTAAATCACCTTTCTTTCCCATTCTGACATTCAGTTTGGAGTTCAGGAGATTATCTCGACCAGGACCACACCCCTAAATATATTGAATCAACTGCCATGTGGTTGGTTGATTAGATAATTGCATTAATGAGAAATAATCCTTTAGATGAGTGTATAAATATATAAATTTCTTACAATTATACATGTATGTGTGCATATTTATATATACATAATTACAGTACACACACATATATGATGTAAACAAAAACTTTTATTCTGCAATAGAGTAATCGCGATTAATTTTTATGCTTTCCTAGTCAAAATGATTGTCTGATATTGTCCTATCCTAACAAACCATAGATTAATAGAAAGCATATTTATGATGTATAAATCTCAATTTCAAAATATTGACCCTTGGTTTTGTGGTCCAGAATGACTGTTGTATATAATAGGATATATATTATTGCAAGTTGAATTGTCCTTATAAATGAATTAAAATCTAATGATGTTTTTGCATTGTAAAGTTGCTTACATAAAATGTAGTTTAATATCTGTTGAAGAGGAGACAGTATGACTTTGAGTAAAGGGCAGTGTCTAATTTAAGCAGCGCTTATCTTCTACTTGACAGGAATTTCAGGCGTCACGTTCATTTATTTTGTCAGGGTTTGAAAGCAGAATGTAGTTTTACCTCCTGCTCTCTCTCTCTCTCTCTCTCTTCATTTCCCCGTACATTATTGTTTCAGTCATGGAGCTTCTTCACTGTTTGGCACTCAGACTTATTTACCAGAGTTTTATTTCCTTTACACACATTAGACCCCAAGACAATAAGTTTAGTGGCATACAAACAGAAAGAGAAACAGAATGTCCAGTCCTTTATGATACGGTAGGCAGTCATGACTGTTAAATGCAACATTATTAGACCTTAACACCAGATGTATTTTTGTATTCTGTTCCATTCACATACAGCGGAGACTTCTGAGATATTTGAAGGGGAAGACGAAAATATCCTCTTCTGAGTTATTATCAGAAATGTTATTTCCTTGTGTTTTGTGATACATGGACCGTTGTCCTCTGTGACAAAGTTATTTTTGGAAGCAAGATTTTTTTTCCGTCTGTTTGGTGCTTCATATTTGGTGTAGGTTTGGCCTGATGAAATTTCATCACCTGAATGTTTAGATGTATAATGTATGTAATCTTATGCATGTTACTTTTAATGGACATTTTTAGAGCTGTATTTCCAGGTTTAAAGAATAGGATAATAGAAACCATATGCTCATTCCTGTCATATCATTGCTCTGAGTCTCTCGTATCCGCCTTAAACACCCAAAAACTCCAGGAATACGAGCATCAGTGGGAAGTGTGTGTGAATGAGATGTTGAGAGAGTCTTTACTTTTTATGGACAGAATTTGCTTGGTAAAGATGTGAAGAACTGATGGTGAATGCTTATTTTGTCATTGTTTAATACTTGTTTGAGTCTATATGAGAGCTCATTGAATCTTCAGGATTATTAGAAGCAGACGCTTACTGGCACTGTTTTGAGAAATCCGGACATATTTTGCACTGAGATTAATATCTGTTGAATTCATCTCAAATACAAGGATCCAGAGTTTTGATTTGAAGAATAGATAATATTTTTTTTTTATATTTACATATGGTTTAGAAATGTGCTTTAGGTAAAGATGAAAACCTCTCCCTGTTCTGGGTAAATATTTTAGCAGAATAAAATCATCTTGCTGTCCGGTGGTGTCGCCAGGCATTATTGTTGCATGTATACGTGTGTGTGTGTGTGTGTACGTGTGTGTGTGTGTGTGTGTGTAATTGGGGTCAGCCAAATGTTTTGCCATTAAATCCCTTTTCACACTCATTTTTAACCCAGCTTATGCAAAGACCAATACAAATACACAAACACACACAAATGTAGGGCTTGCGCTTACTTCAATACACCGCATACACAGAAATACAAATAGACACATTAGCGAGCATACAAATTTCAAAATTTAATAAACATTTTTAGAAAACCATAACTTGATTAGTAAATGATGTTTAACTTTTACATATTTAAAACTGTTAACTTTTAACTTTAGACAGCTATCTTTAAGACTTTACTCCCATCTGGCAGAAAAATAAATGTTTCTGGCTAAAAATATGTTTAAAATATATGCTAAATACATTTTGTTAAATGGTAAACCTTTATTAAATGTATTTTTGAATTTGAAAATATATTTAGTTTTAAGCAATATATTAATATTAGGGCCGGGACTCGATTAAAAAAATTAATCTAATTAATTAGAGGCTTTGTAATTAATTAATCTAAATTAATCGCATTTTAATCACATATAAATATTTGACCTGAGAACATTAAGAAGTAATTTTTTTACATGGATTTTTAGTATACACTCTTAGAAATGATATGTTAATTTTATACACATCATTGTGCGGTAAGCTTTTAACACATTATGTGTAATTTTAAGACATTATGTGTCATTTTGTGTTGATTTTGTGTTCAAGTATAAAACATGTTGTGTTAAAAGTAACACAAAATGTGTTGTTTCAATAATAACACAGAGATGGGTGGATTCCAGGATGACGCAGTTTGTTGTCCCAGAATCAACACTAATGTGTTGTTTTGACTGTCTGTGTTCCGGTACCTATTTGCGCGGATCCCCCACCTCACGTATAAAAACAACAAAACATAATATACTATATAGCCTATATTAAAATTAAAATATAAAAAATATATTATGCACATTTTTAAGTTGCACATCGTTTATAGTTTTCTTAAGTGGGATTCAGATGTGAAAAGCGCTGCGTAATGTACGCGCTTTTAGTCTTACCATTGAAACTTAACAAAATTAAAAAATAAGAGGTGATATATAGCTTTAGCCTACATAAATGCTTGTTTCTTTAATGTTGCAAGATCCTCTTCAGGTTTTCTTGCTGTTATGTTTATAATAGTTCATTGTTCAGAGTTCATATTGATGATCTTATAGTCCATTTAAAAATGTTCTTACAAACTGACTCTATTCGTCAGAAAAACACCATTTAACTTTTTTCCTTTACCTGCCGTCGCTATTCTCTGTGCGTGTCCTCCGTCAAAGTAGCCTATTAAAATTAATATGAAGTTGATTTTTGAAAGTCTTAAGCACACCGCAAATCAAACGTGCTGCTATATGCTCTAAATGCGCGTGTAAATGTAATTTCTGGGGACTGCCAAGATGATTTTTAAGTGATATAGGCTACTCATTGCATGTTTTGGCATTCGGTAGCATATGCATCAATGAGATGCACGGTGTTGCTTTTAATGTTCTTTTTAATTTATATTCACAAAACCTAACAACAAAACATTGTTTATAATTAGTAGACAAATTATTTGAAACGAAATTCATTTTAAAGTAGCAAACAAAACTTAAATTAAACTCGCAATAAGCTAATTAAATTGAAACAAAACAACATTACAACAATATTTAAACCCAGCAATACTCAAACATTAACATATAACAGACATTAGGATACATGTTAAAATAATCTGTAGTTTGTTGGTAGATGTTTATTGGGCAAAACCTCCGTTGCAAACCTCCATTTACCAGAATAAATAATTTTTACTTTGAAACTGATGCGTTGTCCCGTTAAAATCAGCTGTTCGTTTAGGTTCCGTCTACTTTTATTTAAACTGCAGCACAACTCCGGAGTTCTCGAACTAAAACAGGGTCTGCAGCATTTACGAATGACTCCGTTAATAAGTGCGATTAAAATGCGTTAAAATGTTTAACGCGTTATTTTTTGTGTAATTAATTAATCTTAATTAACGCGTTAAAGTCCCGGCCCTAATTAATATATATTTCAAAATCAGGGCTGTCAAACGATTAATCGCGATTAATCGCATACAAAATAAAAGTTTATTAGTTTTTGCATAATATATGTGTGTGCACTGTGTGTAATTATTTTGTATATATAAATACACACACATGCATATGTATTTAAAATTTTATATATATAACTTTATACTTTACTTCCATCCGCACTTTACTTCCAGTTTCGTTTTTTAATGGTCTGACTAGTTGCTAAACTGATCTCTTGAACAAATGCCTCGTCGAAAATAACAAATGTTTTGGTTTCCTAGGTAATCTGTGTGTTGTTTTTTTGCCTGTTATATAAATAAACTATGTTTAAAGAACTTTGTTGTTATTTATTCTTAGCGGAGTTTACCGGAAGTTACGTGCGGACCACGACAGCCACTTGTTTATGTTGTTACTGCTGAAACCATCTATATAAAAATAACAAAAATAGAAATTTAAGAAAAATGTTATTTGTGTATTTATATATACATAATAATTGCACACAAATATATTATGTAAACACAAACTTTTATTTTGTTCACAATTAATCGCAATTAATCTTTTGACAGCTCTATTCAGGACAACAAATACATTTCTAATTTTACAATCTATACAGCAAAAAAAGTTCCTTGCCAAAATATAAATGTTTTTACAAAATATATAAAGTCTAAGTATATATAAGCATTTAAAAAAACATAATTATAAGTATATTTTTTTGCAGTTGAGCAGTTTAACTTAAATTTGAACCTTAAGTTTTTCTCCCCAATGCTACATGAATAATATAACAATGTATTTTTGACCAATATATTTTTTGGCCATTTTTTGTATATTTTGAAATATATTTAAAAATAAATAAATTTGAAAGCATTTATTAAATCCAGCGATTAATGAAAATTACCCCATGATTTGCTCACCTTCAAACCATCCTTGATTTGTATGATTATCTTTTTTCAGACAAACACAATCGAAGTTATCGAAAAAAGTCCTCTTCCAAGCTTTATAACTAGCAAACAGGGATCAGGGAACTTGAAGCCCAAAAAAGTGCATTTATCCTTCACAGACATAATCCACACGGCTAAAGGCCTTCTGAGGGTAATTAATGAGATTTTGTAAGAAAAATTTCCATATTTAAAACGTTATAAACTATAATAACCTCTAGCGACATCCATAGCATTAGTGATTGATATAAAGTATCCTCATGTAGGATGACCACCCGTCCCGCTTTGCGTTGTTTTTGTACAGAATTTTGAAATTTTGTCCTGCATGTCGCATATTAAGGAAATGTCCCACATTTGATTTTTATTGTCATGTTAAGAAAACATGCATGCGTTCTTAAAAACATCTTAAAAATGTACAATATTTGACAATGCTAGGTCAAAAGCAGCAACCCCACTCACACAAACAGGTGCGTTTGAATGCACTTCAAATTAATTTGTCCCAGTTCTCTGATAGTAAAGAAAAATGTATGTAAATTATGCAAAATTATTATTTCATAATTATTATTCTGAATTAAGCACTTTTGGGTAAGGGGCACACATGCGCCCTGTGTGAATTTCACAGGCTATCGGTTGCCCACTTAACCCTCCATCTTACTGAGGAGGTTTCTGACGGACACTTGATATTTTAATGGAGCTTTGATGCGGTTTTGTGTTCGTCCGTCAGTGTCATTGTGCATCTTCAGATGATCCAGTAAATGCTACAGTATGTCATAGTTGGCTGGAAATCAAATGGATGCATCATTATTAAATAAAGGATTGTTTAACAAAATATTGAATTAAATTTGAGTGTTGAAATAAAATTTCTGGCTCGGCCTGCTCAACCAATGGTGTGAGTTTGGGGCGGGGCTATCTGTCTGGTCTGCAGCTCATACTCTTGCCTTTCTCCTAAATTGTATATGCTGTCAAATCCACTTCACTAATTAAACCTCACCTCTTAATCAATCTGCTGCTGAAAAGCCTATACATTTATTACATTTATGCATTTAGCACTTTTATTCAAAGCGACTTACAATGCATTACAAGGTTTACATTTTCCTGGGATCAAACCCACAACCTTTTGCTAATGCAATGCTCTATTGAGCTATAAGAACCACACATTTATTATATTATAATCTGATAAACCTCAGATCCCCCAAAACATTGAAGTAAACGTAATTGAATTAATCTGCTGTGGTGTTTATTAAATCTAGGCCTCATTCATTAGCAGAACACATTTGTAAATTGTTCATAGCCAATATAAACCAAGCCAAAATGTATTCATTCGTTAGTTCTTTCATCTGTTCGTTCATTCATTCATTCATTCATATTTTAATTTGTTTATTTTTATCATATGTTCATTCATTCGTTCATATGTGCATGTGTTCATTCATTCATTCATATTTTAATTTGTTTATTTTTATCAGTTCATGCATTCATTTTTTATAAAAATGTTCATTCATTCAATCATTCATATTTTTGTTCTTTTGTTTATTCGTTCATTCATATGTTCATTGATATATATGCATCATCATTCAGGTATACTTAATATATATATTCTTCAAACGTGAAATATTCATACCAATACCTAGGCCTACATTATAGATTCATCTCCTTGAATTATTGTTCAATCTTTCATTTTGTTTCAGTTTATTTGCTGTTTTATCATTTTTATATACATGTCTTACAGTATGTATTTACATTACTCATGTATGTATACATTTTTTTGGCTACTATGGTAAATAAAAAGAGGAGCAACTTCTCTCTGTTCAATAACACAAATAAAACATTGAAAATCTCTGCAGGAGTATAAAGCAGTGCTGCCCTCTTGTGGTTAACATATGCACATACATATGGATTTGATCGGTGGAAATCAATAATAATCTGTCCAGTAATAAAGCAGTGATTTATTAATGTTACTGGTGTGTTAAAAGAGCTCAATAATCATTTTATCTTCATAAGAGCTGTGATTAATTCCTTTAGACAGAAATAAAAATAAACATTGAGTTAAGCCATGAATCGAGAGAGCAGCTCATATTTCAGATGTCTTTGTGTAGTGTGTGTCACTCATAATTTCACATGCATACACACGCTGCTTTATTTCTCTAATATTGTCTGTGTTTTCATTCTGACTGTGCATTTTTGTGCCAGTTGCTATGGATATCCACTTAGATGTGTCTCTATGGCAACACAGTTTCCCCTAAAAGACCTGAAAGTTTGCCATCAGGGATCAACACACACGAACACATGCACACGAACACATGCACACACACAATATTTTTTGCAGTTTCATTCATATTTTACATTCAGAAAGAATTTTTTTTACTTCAGAAACAGATGAGATATAAAAATTGTTTCCCGCTGACACTCCTTACAAAATTAACCATGATTTTACTACAGTTAAAAAAAACATGATTACTGTAATTACACAATGTTTACCACAAAATAACCATGGATAATATTTGTATAAGGGTATAAACAAAGGTGGACTAACAAATATTATTATTATAGTTTTAGATGTAAAGTAAGTGAGTTTAAGCACTGCATTGTGAATGTAGTTTTTTCCAGTTTCAAGCAGTTACTCTGTTGGAGTTTTTGGAGAGGTCATCTATTCTGGACTTTACTCAAATGAACATTTACACAGTGGTGCCCTTGTGTGAAGCTTTGCTGACTTTGGTGAATCTGATAAATATTTACACATCTCCAGGTGATGGACGCTGGAATGAGATGCCTGTGAATTCACATCATTTAACTGTGTTGTTATGGTCATCAGGACATACAGACTGTGTGTGCACATGTGTGTGTGTGTGTGTGTGTGTGTGTGTGTGTGTGTGCGCGTGTGTGTGTGTGTGTGTGTGTGTGTGCATGTGTGTGTGGGGAGGAGGGGTAGAGTTTTGTTAAGTCAGTTACCCCTCAACAGATGGGGAGGTGGAGTTGCCCCCCATAAATGTGTGTGTGTGCATGAAGGGGGGATGAACTCTTCACACTGTTCAGGCTTCATGGCTGTTAAATGTTTCAGGCAGATCTTTGGAAATCACTTGACTTGGAAGGGAATTAAATTCAAGAAACAATAATAGACTCATAATCAGTGTCTTATAAAAGCTGTCACTGGGACAATAGTTCCTAATATGTACTATTTAGATATGTGTATGGATGCACACATTCCTCTCACATCATTCTAGAAAGACAGGAATCGGGTTGGACTAGTTAGTGAAGCAGACTACTTATTTTTATTCTTATACAGTTTAGTGGCACTTTCATTTATAGATGCATGATCATAGCATTAGCATGCATTTAAATATATGAATGGAGTGATGGAGTATAGTGATTGGCTGATGTTTCTATTGGAGGAGTAGTGTAGGTCAAAGTCAGAATGATGGGGAAGATGGTTGGAGATTAAAGCCTGTGATGGGGTCACAGACAGCAGATGAAAACAATGAATTAATACTTATAATGAAATGCAACCAACCATAATCATTTAGATTCATGCATTTGATAGACGCTTTTATTCAAATTGACTTATAGTGCATTATGGTGTATATATATATATATACATATATATATATATATATATATATATATATATATATATATATATATATATATATATATATATATATATATATATATATATATATATATATATATATATATATATATATATATTCTTCAGGATGTGCATTTCCTGAATCAAACACAGGCACTTTGTAAAAAGACGGAGTGGGGCACAAAGTAACACTTTTTGGCTTTGGTTCTATTATTCAAAAAATATTTAAGTTAGAATGATAATCTTTTACCCAATCAACACACACATCTCTGCTACAAATGAACACTTAAAGTTTGTTTGTGGGATCTACTGTTATCGTTCAATTACACCGAAAGTGACCGGAGTGCAAACGTTACCCCATTGGTGGGGTTCATTGTAACCAACAGAGGGTTTGTTGTAACACCTGCTAGAAAATGTAGTTTGAACACAAATTTCAATCAAATTCTGTCTATATACTAAAGGTGGATATTGTTTAAATATCTGCCTATAATAGATAGATATCCACACATTCATCCATCCATCATCCTTCATCTAACCATCCGTCTATTATGCAGCAATGCATATGAATAGATTTTTTTAAAACATAAAATCATAATGTTGAGTTAAATTAACAGTTATCATTTTGATTAAGAGTATTTATTTTGATTATCATTGTATACCTGAGGCTTCATTGTAACACTGTGTGACAACTAACCCCGCTGTGTAAAAATGTTTTCAATCCCAGCTATCAGTTACTAGGAGTCGCTGACATGTTTTAAAATGGTGTTGTGTTTTAGGTAACAAGACAGTGATTCAAATAATATAAGTGTGGATTTCATGACGTACACACCCTGCTGAAAAAAAAGAATAAAACCATTACAGAAATTCCTAATGGTTTCCATTAAAATACCAACAGGAACCATTAGCTTTTACCATATATATTCCTTTAGGATTTAATGGCCCCACCAATAAAACCCAACACATACCAGTAGAGACCTACAGAGACCCATAGAGACCATTATAGTTTCCAATACAACCAATCAAATTCACATTAAAACCAATAAATCCAATAGAATTTCTCTGATGGTGTCTATTGTTTTTTAGCAGGGCACCCAACTCAGAAATTTCACAATTTCACAGGAGATCTTCTGACAGTAAGAGATAAAAACCAAAAGCACAGATTGCTTGGCCCTATAGAAATAGGTAAAGTAGCTGCGTTACAATTAACACTGCAATAGTTTGTGCCCCACTCACCCCTACTTTTTGCACCTTGTCTAATTTACTTAAATGAAACAAGTTAATACAACACAATTTTTTGTCTCAACCTATTTTTATAATGTTCACTCCGCTTAAATTAAAAAAAAATTACATGAACTCAATAATTTTATATTGGGACCACATTAATGATTTTTATTGCTATTACTTACTGGGCCGTAAATCTGTATTTCCCAGCATGCTTTGCATGCAACTGCCTTTGGAGAGTAATTTTTTTAATTAAGTGTTATTTTATGCATTTTTAGGTAAAGAGAAAGACTTTATAGTGTTTAATGTTGGTTTATCTTATTGATTTAGAAAAGATTATTTGTTTAAATTAACTTATTGTATTCTTGTTGTACAAGCCTAATCTAATTTCGTGGAAAAGTTTTCCTTAATTCAATTATGTTGATTGAACAAAATTTTTTTTGAGTGAATGATAAACATGTTTTAATTTTTAGAGAGAGAAAGGAAATCTTTACATTTCTTTAAACTGTAGTGTTTTGGCACATGACATACCCTACAAAACCTTACTTAAAACTATACTGGTGTGTATGTGAGACAAAATAATGACACTGATATATGTTAAGATTTGTTTTAAATGATTGCACTAGTATAAATAAATAATATTTTTTAGACTATGATAAGAGTTTTCTGTCTGGAAAACCGCTCCTATATGTTATTTCATATAGACTTGGCTTACACTGAATCTCTTGAAACATTCAGTTCCTCATTGAATAGACTGAACTTCATTTTTATTGCTTTCAGTATTGAGGTCTGTTTGAATGGACTCATTGATGTGTATGTAATGGTACTAAACCTTGAGCGGCAATGACAGATGGACAGTTTTTACTGCGTGTGCTGCATTACTGATGAATGAGCTTTAAATACAGTTTGTGTTATACATTAGTCAATACACATTATGGTTTTAATTTAAAGTGGTATACAAATGAATACTTTTTAGTTGTGCTATAATTTCCCCTGGCTTTCTTAGTCATAATTTTAGGGTGTATAATTGGGGTCTTCATAATAAATGAATCCTAATAATGAATGCATTATGTGTACACAGATGTAACTCTGTCTGCTCTGTAATGCACAAGACTGACAGCTTCACAGGTGTTTAGAAGCTCAGGTGATCCTGACACAGCAGCTGTCAGTTTACTGAAGGCACAAAGTCGCACAGCCGTGAATGAAAAATCTCCTGGAGAGAGTTTAAGTCTGTTGTTGTTTTTCTTCAGCACATAGTCTGTGTTTATTTCTAAGTGCAGTTATTTTTTGAAGAGCTGCATGTAGAAATATTGATAATTGTGCAGTTTTTAAATTGTTGCATTTTTAGGCAAAGCATTTTTATGCATGTGGAGCTTCACAATTTTGCAGTGGATTGTGGGATTGATGCTGGCGGTCTGGTGTTGTTAGCACTGCAGGTGTGACTATAAAGCCAATGGTGTTTGTAATTTGTAAGTGATAAAGAATCTACGCTCATGCATTAATTGTCTAATTAGATTTTATACACACAAACTCGGTTTTAACATTGTATCACATTATGAAAAGTTTGCATCATCACCTCTTGTACCTCTGTTTGGGAAATACTGGTGTAAAAGATTTCCTAAAGTGATGAGAAAGAAAGCCAGAGCAGTTAGGGAATGGTTGCTTTTGGTTGCTTTTTAACCCATTATCTGTGGATGGTAATGGTGTTGTGCCCTCGAGTATCATTATGAGACCAGCTTGACTGTCTACTGACCTCACTAAAGCTCAATGGGAGGGGTTAACATGACCATACTACTCTATACAATAAATAAACAATAAAATAATAATGTATACAATAAAATATTAAAAATAGTATATTATCAAGAATATATATATATTAATCGCGATTAATGGCGTGCAAAATAAAAGTGATTTTATGCATAATATATGTGTGTGTACTATATATATATATATATATATATATATATATATATATATATATATATATATATATATATATATATATATATATATATATATATATATATATATATATATATACATATTATTATGCATAAAATTATTATTATGCATAAAATCACTTTTATTTTGTATGAGATTAATCGCGATTAATCTCATACAAAATAAAAGTGATTTTATGCATAATATATGTGTGTGTACTGTGTTTAATTATTACGTATATTTACCATACACTCGCATATATTAATTTCAGATTTTTTTATTTAAAATATAACTTTTTTTATTTATATATAATGTACTTTTTTTAATTTATATATAATATAGAATATATATAAAAATATATAAATAAATATATATACACATGTAAATGTTTTTTAAATATATACATTAATGTGTGTGTATTTATATATACATAATAATTACACACAGCACACTCGTATATTATGCTAAAAATCACTTTTATTTTGTATGCAATTAATCGCGATTAAAGCTCGGATAGGTAATGTTTGAGAGCTAGCAAAATTAGAAAATGGCACCTCTTCTAAGCTACACCCCCTCTCGTTAGCACTCCGTCCAAAGCTACGCCCCCACAAACATGAACGCGCATCCACAGTCGGAGTCAGCTGCAGGTCACAGGAAAACCGAGTATTTCAACACATTATAGGCATCAACCAAACGACTTCATGTCTCATTCACCTGTAACTCAACTGATTTACACCGACAGAGAATCTAATGTTAGCATTGGGCTAATACTAGCTACAAAAATAGCTACGTTGCCTAACGTAACATTTATCATGGAAATAACAAATCCCCCCGAAGCAAAACAAATTATTACCTGTTCAGCAGAAAGACCGCAACCTCGGCATCGCTTTTCAGGCCCTTCAGCTCCCTCAGTTGTCTCCACCGTTCAAATGCTCCACCGATGTTTACGCGAGTTTGTCCTCTGGCTTTATCCAGTACCTGTTTAGTTGCAGCCTTTTCTGCCTCAGATTTTCTTTTTCTAGGTTTTTTATTAGGGCGAGCAGTTACCAGCAAAGCTGGCAGTGGTAGTTTTGGCTGCTTTTTATCTTCCATTGTGCCGGTGCCGCAAACTCCTGCTTACTCGGTGTAGTGTTCAGGGTGACGATGACGTGATTAGTGCACGCAGGGCAGCGCGCGCAGTGGGGCTGGGCCACGAGACATGAAGGCATCTGATTGGTTCTTTACACACGCACCGAATGGCAGTGATTGGTCGGAGTTTTTACTGTCCTGCAGCTGCTACAGAGGTCTGATTGTTTTCATTCCGTTTTCTGAACACATAATGTATTGACTACTCTCAGGATAGAAGGACCATTTCACCCAGTATAATAAAAAATGTATCTGAACAGGATTACCTATGCTAGCTTTAATCTTTTCCCAGCACTATGTGCCATGAAATGTTTTAAAATTTTGTGTTTACATTTTCTTTAGGTAAAATATGATCTAAAATATAACAATGTTCAAATTTTACCTTTATTTTACTTTCACAGTCAGAAATAAACAAGATGTGCATGCACACACACACACACACACACACACACACACACACACACACACACACACACACACACACACACACACACACACACACACACACACACACACACACACACACACACACACAAGCACACACAGTACGGGTGGCAACTGGGGCTGGTTGTGCTTCCCGATAAACATTGGTGGGAGTTGTTACCATGGTGACTCCATTGTGCTTCCCTCCTCCCGCCAACCCCTTATTTGCCACCCTCCTTTGAGCGCCCATCTCTCTCACTCTCTCTCTCTCTCTCTCTCTCTCTCTCTCTCTCTCTCTCTCTCTCTTTCTCTCTTTGGGCCACTCCCCTTTTCCAGTCTCTTGCTCTTTATTTGTTACTATTGCCACTGTGAACTATCAGACTGGAGGGAGTAGAGTTGGATCTTTATTGGCCGGTTGGATCTATTGAGTGTCTACATTGATAAAAGACCACAGGAGGGATACATTGAATTTTTGAAAAGGGAATGAATGAAGATACTCAGTCCCATCTGAGGATGGAGGCTACCGACAGACTCAACGGTCTTGGGGGGAGGAGGAGGCGGCCAAAGAAGGTAAACATGAGCTTCACTTTGGGGATCTGCGGTGTTTTGATGGTGGAAGATCTGTGAAGTTCCTGAGGTCTTTTCTGAACAACACCAGGCTTTGTTTTTCTTAAATAGAGTTTAAGAGGGATTGCTGTCTTGGGAACTACTTTAATTTACAAATTTCTTTGTACCCACATCTTAAATTTCAGTCTGCTTCTCAGTTTGATGTGTGGTTGGCAGGTGCCAGATTCTTTGTATCTTTAGGTCAGATTGGTTTTTCACGCTGTGTAGATGGTTTTGTTTTTATAAAGTATTGTAGTGAGGTAAAGATGAGAGGTGTAATGGGTGTGTCGTCTGCTTTGATTTTCTTCTGCATACTAAAGCCAGAAGGCACCTACATTGTGTAGTGTACACTTAATGGTGTCCACACATAACATTAGATCAAAATGAAAGCAATAGAAAGTACAATAAAGTGTCCACCATGACAGAAAAACAAAGTGTGTGCTGGAGAAATGCTGATTCGGTTTGTTTATTATTGTGATATCTCCTGAGAGTCTCTCTTTCTTTTTCTCTCTATCACAAAAATACAGATATTTTATATTGTCTGTCTATGTGCTGATGAAAATATTTTGATTGACTGCTCACCTTTCCTCCCCACCCATTCGGTTCTTAGTTCCTCCATTACTAAATGTTTATGTTTTAAATATAATATGTCAGGTGATCAATATAAACAATATGCACTATTTAAAAATATCATACAACATACAGAAAGTACAGGTGAAGGGTTTGTAACGGTGTGAAATGAAGTCAGATGCCATGAAACACCTTTGTTCCATGTGTCTGATGTCATGAGCGGGGCGTGTCTGATGCTCTTTGTGTGCGCACTACATCCTTGACCGATGAAGTCATCAATATTACTATGTTTTAACACAAAATAATACTTTGTGCATGTATATAAGAGACCGCTGTGGTGATTTTTTTTTCTTTTTAATTTTCGTCTCATGAGCCATAACTGTTAATCAAGAACCGTATTTTTAGCACCAACACTTCTGGTGCATAATAAACAACAAGCCCACGATTTGCAGCAGAAGTCTCATAAGTTGATTATAAAAAGGAAATGAAACTTTGCCACCCACATAACTTCACAGTGTTATGATGAGAGAAGTCACAGATATTAAGGTGGCTTGACTTGTAATGGATGCAAAATAAACTTGCTCTACATACAACATGGTCATGGTACATTGTATTGTATGCATCTAAAGTATTTGGCATGAATTTAGTTATTTTTCTACGCACAATCTTACAGACAATTATCTTTACTGTATCACTAATGTACAAACATACCTATTTAAAAGCACTGCTATCAAACTTACAATTATTTTTACTGTTAGTGTCAGCAGTAATGACATATTGCAATAATTTATGCATTTCATTGTTTCATAATTTCCACTTTTGTCTCTACAGTCTGCAGTAAGATGCATTTACTGTAAAGCTGCTTTGCAACAATGAAAAAAGGTGACAAATGTGCTATATAGATATATTTAAATTGCATTGAAATTTCCCTAAAGTAATCGAACCCATGAAATCAAAATGTCTAGTCCCCAAAAATGGCCCAGAATGAAAGGTCCTAATATGTATCCCTCATGTATACATCTGGTACAATATGTACCTTTGAGGTACTAATGTGCACTGTTTAGGTGCAAATGTGTACTTTTTGAAAGGGTACCGCCCCAATGACAGCTAGGGAGCATTTATTGATCATTTTATTTTTTGACAGTGTTGGTTTAATTATCTAGAAATTATCTATTTTGTGAGTTCAGTTTTGTAAAATGATTTAGTTTATTGTTAACTTTAACTATTCACTACTTTGAATCTCTGACAAATAATTATGAATGACAAAAAAAAAATGCAACACTTATTGGGTCAAAGGTTGTCAGGATCTATTAGATATATTTGACACGGGTCACCTCTGTGATATTTGTTAGGTACAGTATACTGTCTGTCAGTAAAGACCTGTGAGCTGAATTAGCAGAGATTGAGCAGTGTTATTTGACTTTCACTGGGATGCAGGATCAATAAGGTTTGAATTATTGATATGTTGGGATGCGCGTGTGCAGTGTGATTGAAGTTTAATCTGATCTGAGATCACTGTGACAGACATTTGAGTGCTAATGAGTCAGAGTCTGAATACTTTACTGCCTTGATTTTAGGGGAAATATGCAGACTTCTGGATGGTTATATGGTAAAGTGCTGGGGGAAGAGGATGTGTGCAACTCTGTGATTTATGTGTGTTAGAAGTTGAGAAATGTTTATTATATATTAGCATGCTTGGCCGATGATAGGTCCTCTTGTATCAATAGGTCCAAAAAATCTATATTTACTTAAAGTTTTTAGTTGATGATACACTTGATGAGAGAGTAACACTTTTTTTACATTTTGTAAATTTGCGTAAAATACGCATTGTAAATTAAATGCATGCAAAAAGTATTTTCATATTTAATCGACATATAAAAAAACATGAATTTCTTTCTATTAAAAATCATATGTTTTTGTACGATTCAGTTTGTACGAATTAATACGAATTAGCCAACTTGTGAAATACGTACGCGACACGTTCCAGAAAGTTTCACATTCTTTTGAAGACTCCATATATTCTTTTATCAGTAAAAAATTTAAATAATTGTGAAAGCATTTGCATGAGAATTTGCTTGTGCCATCTTTTAAAAATAAAAAGAGCATTTGCTTTAATACATACACATCTTTATGCTGTATTTATAGAGAGAAACAAATTAAAAACTCTCATTATATTAAAAATAATCACCAAACTTTTAAAAATTTGCAGTATTTTTGTCAAATCGACATTTTTTTATATTACTTTAACTTAATTTTTTAAGTTAAACAATTTTAACAAGGTTTTATAAGTTATGTCAACTTTTTTAAGTCAAAACTTAAAATTATAGGTTGAATTGACTTACAAAACCAAGTTGTTTTAACTTATGCTGCATTTTTTACAGTGATAAATAAGCTGAAATGCAGGAAACATGAATACTTGGCAAAGAGCAATGGGCAAAGAAGAGCAAAACTGTCAGGGTGCGTGTAGAGGAAGATGAGGAAATTCCAAAATCATAAACTTTAATAATACCAAAACAACAACCAGGATGACGAGCAAATATACACACATAACAAAGACAAGATTGGACAACGACTAGACAAAGGCAGGGGTATAAATACAAGACTAATGATTAACTAAACAAGACAAAAGTGATGACAATATAATGCTTAAAGTGATGGAGAACATGTGAAGACATGTGAAAATAAACTAAGGCAAACAATGCATAAAATGATTTTCAAGAAAACATTTTCTTAGTATTTTTGTCTTGTTTTCAGTAAAAATATCAAAAAATTCTTAAATTAAGATGCTTTTTCCTGATGAGCAAAACGACCTAAGAAAATTAGTCTAGTTTTTAGATCAAAAATATCAATATTAAGTGATTTTGTGCATAAAACAAGCAAAAAATCTGCTAATTTTTCTTGCATTTTTCTTGAATTTAGTGTTTAAAGGGATAGTTCGGCCAAAAATGATATTAAACCCATGATTTACTCACCCCCAAGCTGTCCGAGTTGTATATGTCCATCGTTTTTCAGACAAACACATTTTCGGATATTTTAGAAAATGTTTTAGATCTTTCAGTTGATTAAATGTAATGTTACGGGGTCCACGTCCTTCAAGTCCAAAAAAAGTGTGTCCGTCCTTCACAAAATAAATCCAAACGGCTCCAGGATGATAAACAAAGGTCTTCTGAGGGTAATCCGCGCGGTGTTGTTGTAGAAATATCCATATTTAAAACATTATTAACGAAAATAAATACCTTCCGGTAGCGCCGCCATCTTAGACTCCTCTGTATTCAGGAGAGAGTATTAGCGTAGTGTACGCACTTTTCTTAGTGACGTATGACAAATTCGGAGGGCGGAGGCACAGAGCAGCAGCAGAGTAACCTCCATAAACTGCGTAAGCTCTCATCCTGAATGCTGACGGGACTAAGATAACGGCGCTACCGGAAGGTAGTTATTTTCGTTAATAAAGTTTAAAATATGGATATTTCTACAACAACACCGTGCGGATTACCCTCAGAAGACCTTTGTTTATCATCCTGGAGCCGTTTGGATTTATTTTGTGAAGGATGGACGCACTTTTTTGGACTTGAACGTCGTGGACCCCGTAACATTACATTTAATCAATTGAAAGATCTAAAACATTTTCTAAAATATCCGAAAATGTATTTGTCTGAAAAACGATGGACATATGCAACTCGGACAGCATGGGGGTGAGTAAATCATGGGTTTAGTATCATTTTTGGCCGAACTATCCCTTTAAAGAAGCAAAACTATGACAAAACAAACTATTAACGAAAAATCCCTATAATAAAAATACCAGGACAGACAGACACTTATTTAATATAATTTAATCAATCAGTGGTAATGCTGCTTGCAAGATATCAGCATTAACTCACACTCAAAATCTTCAGTTATACCTTTCTCAAGTCCCATTTTCTGCATGCGGTATTTTATGAGGCTATTTGTCAATGAAGTCTAATGTCCTCAGGGGGTGATACAGCTCTCAACAAGAGCACCGCTTTCAAGAGAAGATGCTGATGTAGTTCTTATGAATGTAGTTACACTGTACATACACACAAAAACGCTTACTAGACAAACATAACACTATTAGAGATACTAATGCTCATATTGAGGGTTAAAGGTTTTTCAAAACCGCAAACCCTTATACTGTATGGCAACAGCCCAAAACACTAAACATTTTTGTAGTGTCAGAAACACTTCGTCAGAATGAGGCACAGCTGTTCACTGCTATTATTGCATGTCTATAACATTTAAGCACATATAGATCTTGTGTTCTGGTGTTTGCTACTTGATTTATCAGAAACTGAGGGCGTTTATGGATCTGAAGTCTGTGAAATTGTTTAATTTGGCCTTTAAATTAAATGTCAGTTTCTTCCATTAGTTGTGCACCTGTGAAGTTGCCCTCTCATTGAACTGCACTGTGTCTTATTGTGCTCAGTGTGAACGACTGTGTTAGGAGTCACAGGTGCAGAAGAAACAGATGAGGTTTGCTCTTGGGAAGTTCATTCCCAGAAAGCAATTTTGCATTTAAAAGACGTCTAATAGCCGTTCAAACACAGCCCAGACATCCAAGCTAAAACAAGGCAAATTTGGGACCATAGCATGAAAAAAAATGAAACCAAACACCTTGTAAATGCTTTGCTTACATGATGAAAAATCATACATGTACAAGTAAACAAATTCAAGATTATGTTGGCTAGAAGTGAGTCTAGTTAACCTAGACGGTGAAAGAGAGTTGAGACTGTCAGTCTGTGTGATCCTCAAGATGTAAATGTATAAGATATCAGAATTTTCTTTTGGTGCATTGTTGGACATTCATTCAGTTGTACAAGCTTGTACATTCTTTCAGTGGCAAAAGATAAAAACATGGCTATACTCGGATGCCTGGGGCGTCTCCTGGATGCTTAACAGCAACACAGATGGAAGATGCTTGCTGGAATGACACTCCACTGTTGCCACAGCAACAAGGGTCTGGAAACGGGGTCCTCAAGCCATGAGACGTCATATAGTAAAGGTCCAATGTCAGCATAGTATTAATGTAGTTTTTGCACAATATACTTGATTTAGCATTTGTATATATTTACGCACAAACACGTACAATAAACACATCCATTTATATGTACAGTATTGTGTTCTAGATATACAGAAAACATGAGCATGGAATACACAGATGGTTAGATGTTTAATATTGTATGTTCACATAAAATTAGATGAAATGTTCAGTTCAAATAATTAATATAAATGAAATACCATATAGTACACGTATTGTTACTATTGCACATTTTGTTTTTATAAAAAAGCATTTCTGTATTGATTATATTAAGCAGAGGTATATGTTTCTACATGATGTCAGCCCTGAATTGGACAGGGTGGGGCTCGTAACCAAGACAACCGGCCCTCTATGGGGACCGATTCGTAATCTAGTAGGTTGAAGTGAGGTGGGGGTTGAAAACAGGATTAGACAATGAAGGCGAAGGAAACGAAAGAAGCAGCGAGAAAGAAAAGTGTTTATTAAAAGTGCATATGTCTATTGTGCTGTTTTAATGAATCCAGACACAAGACCAGCTCATTTTTTAGCCTTTACATTTGCAGTTTGTAAAGAGAAACTCTTTCTTTGAGAAAACAATAATAAAAATGATCAACAATAAACAGTGACTAGGCAACATTTAAATAATTTGTCAAACATTAGTCCATGTGTGTCGTGAAAAGGGTATAGATCAACAGAAACATTAATTAAACTCGCCAAAAAAGGCCAAATTGCATACTAAACTTTTTTTGTTTTGTTTTTTTTACCTGGGATGATAAATGACGTCAAAGCAATATTTATTAGTCATGCTGATTTTACATTATTTGTTGTTTTGGGGATAAAACTACTATTTTGAAGAAACATTTTAATTGAATTCCTGTGGTTGGCTTAAGTGGCTCATAAAAGTGTATATATCTTTTAAAATGACTTGAAACCTTTAGATGAGAAAAAAAGTTGATAAATGTTTAAATATATATAATTAAATTAAGTTTATTTTAAACCTTGCAAAACATGTACTAGCAGATTTTTGTTTAGTGCACATCACAACATGTGGACATAAAAGAAACCTCTTTCATGAAATGACTATGTACTGTATATGATAATACAACAATGGACAAAAAAGGAGTCTAAAGAATTAAAAGCAAATGTCAAATGTCAAATCCATTTCAGAAATCCCTAACTGACACATGAAGTTATATGCATTATTAATAGAGCTACTTATTTATTAATAAGATTTTAGGTTAAGGGGCACAGTGGGGAGATTAGATGGATGTTAATCAGTTCTTATTTTGTTAAGTCCCATGATAAAACCAGTTAAAGTCAATATCAAATCCTAATGTATCCTGTTTACTTCATTATTTCTTGTCTTATCTTCAGTATTAAACATGATTAGCCTACAAATAAAACCAATGCTTGTCTTTATAATCTTTTATTCACAGTAAGACCCATCCTCATTAAGAATTCAAGAGAATAACACTAACAAATATTGAAGAAATATATTTTAAACAATTACATTTGTTGTGTTTTTTCCTATGTTAAGTTTAATTTTCTATCTCTCTTTCTCTGGTTATTTTAAAATCATGACTGAATAAACAACATCTGGAAGCATTTAACTGCTGGTTATTTATTTTAAGTGCTTAAGCTGTGAATCGACTCCTGCACAACATATAAGCCAGACATGGGATGGGTGAGACCTCAACGCAGTTCTCCATCTAACAAAATACTTTCAAAAACATTCAAAAAAACTTTCAAGCGCGCCTTGATCCCGTTTTCTGTTCCATTTGCGCTCTTTAAAATGTGAAAATACATACTGCTCCTGCGCATTTCACGAGGCGCTGCGCAGACCGATCGGCGTATGACATCATAGCCTGCAAATCATCTCGCGGTACATTTACGTCATAAGTCAACATGTCTGCGCAGCGTCGCGTGATTTTGAACACATCTGAGCACGGATTTTTTTTCGTTTCTTTCATCCGCAAGTGGTGTACGATTTTTACAGCAGTATTCCGATTTTCACCGGTTTGGACCACGTAACGTCATGCTAAGTTGCTACGCTTTCAGGAGAAAAAGTTAAGTGGTTATCTCGTAATGTTTCTGTTTAGTAGCTCTTAAAATTGACTATCATTAATTTAGTATAATATCTTAAGTCAATTCAAGAAACATTTACTGTTGCCAGACTAGCCAACGAAATCTCCAGTCCGAAATTGTAAACAGCTCCGATTATAACCTCACTGATCGTCCTCTCGTGGATTCACAGGCTAGCGCGTGCTCAGTTCAGCAATTCGGCGTGAGCGTCCGATGGCACGGTATGTCAAACTATTTTTATACTATTCACTTTAATGTTTCAAAAGGTGTTTAATATAAATGAAGTGTTGGCATCGTAATGTTTGTTAGGATGCCAGTTGATGGTGCACAGGTGTTTTTTTGGTCACTGTCACGATCACGACTGCAGTGTTTTCTTAAAACCCATTTGAACTCGTTGTGTGTGGAGTGACAGACAGTAACGTTATTTTAGAAGAGGTAAGTAAAGTTTAAGATGTTTTATTAACTCAGGGCCATAGATCAAGTCTTTTAAGTGACATTAAGAAAGAAGAGCTACTGATGGCTCTGATTCGTTTGGATGTTGATGAAATGCAATTACATCACTAGTCTCTTTTCCACTCTCAGGTTTGGCAACCTAAACAAATACACAGACACATGCTTTCTAAAACTTCTTTGTAGGTTTATTTTTAGCTCAGGACACATTTTTATTGTTTCATATTTTTCCTCTGAGGCCCACTTATAATGTTGGTAAGGTTTTCATGTCAAATATGGTTATAAGCCATCATTAAACTAGTCTTTTTTACAAAACTTGCATAACTGAAAAGGCCAAGTTTCTGATCAAAAGTCGTGTAGACTGATCTGAGGCTGTGTCTGAAAATGCGTAGGATAGTAAGTACTGAATTAGATGAAGTCCCTACTCATCGACCGTTAAAACACTATATTATGATTATGGATCGTATGAATGAATTTGGACCATAGACTGTAAAAACGATGGACGCCGTGACGCCACTTCCTTCTAATATAATGAACTTAACGTATAATGTACGACAATGAATGCTGACATGTTACGCAAAAACGTCACTTTGGAAGTTCATTGGAACGAATGTGTCAAATGGAGCCGCCATCTTGAAACAGGGGAGCCCTGCATCAGCATCATTGTAGGCAAAGATGTAACGGAAATAAAATCACCATAATTCGTCATGAATGCGATTTTCTAGGGTTTTTTTGTTTGTTCCAATGGTCAGACATGTATTAAGCTGGAGTCCAGAGAAAATGTAAAGTTTTGATATTAAGAAAATTTTTCTTTTTCAAATGTAAAGCATAGTGTTAGTAAGCCTAACATCCATACGCAGCACAAAAGTCCGGCATCGTTCATGAATTCGAAGTGCAGGCGGAGATAGTAGTATTACCCATCTCTGGAATAGCCTGCATCATTTTAATCCCGTCCGAATCGGTACATAAAAACACAGACGTCCTGGGGGACACGTTGAAACTCAAACGTTGTTTGGAAAACTAATCCCGTCCGAATAGTGCTAGGTTTCTTCAAAAACACTCAATTTTGAGCAAAAAGCTGAGATAATTCAATTTTTTTGAAGGCCTTTTGATAGAGATCAGATTCATAGTGATCTTTAAAGCAACACTATGTAGTTTCCATGTAAAAATGACTTACAGCTCCCCCATGTGGTTGAAAAGCGCAACAGTGCCTGGTATCAGACACTCTTCTGCAGGCAGGGGGAGGGGCGGGGCTGTGTTTCCTACCCTCCACCGCCACTTTCAGAGTGTGCTTGTAGCAGCTAGGAGGCTGTTCAGGTTGCAGCAACAGTACAATTTGTCCAGTTAAAAGTTGTTCTATCACTGAAATAATTTTAGAGACATTATTTAAAGGTAAAAAAACTACATAGTGTTGCTTTAAAACATACACGGAGTTCTTTCTCTTTCACGTGAGGCGCTACTTCCGGGTTGTATAAATTGCGGAAGTGCGCCACATGGTGGATAATAGTGGTATTGCGGAAAGCCAGATATTCTCGTCATTGGCAGGAAAGCGTTTTCTCTTAATTGACGAGTTATCTTGTCAAAGGCGGGGAAAGAGTTAAAACAGTGTGGCTATTTTGTTAAAGATTAAAAAATGAACAATTAGTCTATCACAATGTTTTGGACAGCAAAATTAACGATATTTAGTTCACGCAATATATTTTAACCTGCGTTAGGCGTGTTATCTTAGCTAATAACATTTATTAATTTGCTTATAAAGCCCACAAATTATAATTTTACCGGAAAAAAACTCACGTAGGCCGTTAGTACATTTTACTGCTGAACAACTCATTTTGTCTGTGTAAAATAACATAGAAATTGAAAATTAATTGTTAGTTATATCTTCAATTTCTCTTGAAGCTCTGACAGTCTGCTCAGAGAAGCTGTCAATCACAAATGGCTATCAGAATGACATGCCCCGTTTTTATAGCATAAAAATTGAAAATTTTATTGGAAGTGTAATTTATTGTTTATTTTGACCTGAGTCCCGTTCGTTTGCATGGAGAGGTTTATGACTTGTACTGCATCCAGCCACCAGGGGGCGATCAAAGAGCCAGCAGCTTCACTTTTCATATGAGGCACACCCAATCCGGACGTACTACACTTGCCATGTTGATACGTCACGTGACATACGTCGTCGTAACAAGTGATTAACTGGAATGACGTTAAATTAGCGCAATTTAACCACACGGGACAGCTGTTTAATATATGTATTTGAATAATATATGTTACCGATTTTGGACATTTTTTAATAAAACAACGCATCTTCTTCTTTGTTGGATAACTCCTCTCCCGGGGGCTCCTGGGCTGAGCTAGTAAAGGGTCCATCGAATGAACATTATGGGATCTTGCCAAAAGTAGTAGGTCATCCGGGTACTTTTCGTCTACTGTTTTTGGAATACTTCGAATTCGGACATACTGGTCACCTCGCCTACTGCTTTTCGCATACTATATAGTAATGAAGTTTGCGGTTTCGGTGGCATCCTGAGTGATGTTAACAGTATTTGTTTAACTTCTGGACAATTCAATTTTTTAATCTTAATTTCAAAAACAATGTTTCATAGTACATTTTCAGATTAATGAAAATTACATTTCTTAGCATATTACTGCTTTTAAAAGTGCACTGTAAAGCCATCCATTCATATCTTCTCCATCTTTAAATGTCTTCTTTCCTTGTACTCACTGCCCTGCATTGTGTACTCCCACAGCCAACAAAACCTGCTTTCATCCCACTATAACTCCACTCTGTAGGGTAAAATCCAGTTAGACATCAAACCCTGCTGTTCTTCACACAGTTTCTCCCAAACCTTTTGTTCTCCTAATCTGATTGTTGCGGTCTCGTTCTGCTTCATATAAAAGTCATTTGCTCTTAATGCAGTGAACATCGCCAAGCAAAACAAAATAGACTAATGTGATCACACTGCTTTTTTAATAATTTATTCATATGTTCATGATGATAAATATCAGATAGCATATTTTTAATACTACAAGTTTCACATTGTTTATACTAATGAGAAAACATTTACATAATGAGCTCATCAGCACATCATGCTGTATGTTATCTGCTATTTAAATGCACACAACAAATAAATCAAGTTTCAGGAATTGTGTATGCCTTTGTATAGAGATGTACTGATGTATTTTTCTTGTATGATGGATTCTTGTTCATTGTTTGTAAGAAAGTCGGTGAGGTACTGTAATACGAGACTGAATTTCTGATTTTGTGGTTTCCTAGTAATGAGAGTATGGAGAGCAATTTTTCATTGGAGAGAGAGAGAGATTAAAATGACTTTAATGTGAACGTGAGAATGTACAGTATGTACGAATGGCTAAATGAATGTTTGAGTGTTGATGTTTGTTTCATTTCTGAGTGAATGAGAAAGAAGAAAAGGAGGGTGAGAGAGAAATAGAAATGAATGGAGGATGTTATAGTTTTGAGGGAAAGAGAGAGTTCATGATAAACAGTGTCTCCATTCACTGTGAAATAATGGATGGATTATGAGTTTTCTGTTTTCAAAGAATGAACTGTTGAAGTTAAAACAGTGTAGATACTGTGAGACTGGAAAAATTCTCTTAATGTTTTGGGAACGTCACTTCTTCTTACCATTTCTTACCATTTACTGTCATTTGGTTCAACAATGCCACACAATGTCTCCACAAGTCAAGTCATTTTGCTCAGTGTTCATTAATTGAATTGGTTTCTTATTGCTTTCCATTACTGTAAGATCTTGACTTCTTCAGCTGCCATACTGGATGAACCCTGTAAATAACTTCAGAGAGATACGCTATGTACTTCTCGGTTTCCATTGATCTCAAAAACGATCAGTGGTTTTTCCAGTAACCCCATCCTGATGTAAAGGCTTTGAAGGAATCAAGATGTGGTTCCTATACAGTAAATAAGATATTTGAGACTTTTAGAAGTAGGAAAGTACATATTTACAGTAGAAAAATCATGATCTTAACTTAATATCCTAATGAATTTTGTGTTATAGTCTCAACATTTTTTTATGTATTTGTGACCATGGCACAAAATTTAGCTTTTTGTTATGCCTTGAGCAAGAATGTCTTACTTCGTGTCATTCAGCACAAATTTATAAAAATAGTTTTTCGTGGCCATGGCACGAAATTTTTTTCTCCTCCTTTTTTTTCTCCTATTGTTTTCTCCTTTTTTGCCCCTATTTTCAAATCATTTTCGCTCATGGTTAAATTTGTGGTTTGGGTTAGGATGTACTTTTATGTATTGGTTTCTATATGTTTTTCTTCCGCTTTTAAAACTATTTTGGCCTTTAGTTGGGGTTACAGTTGAGGTTTGGGTACGATGCTAAAAAATGTAACAGAAAGTGATTGTAACCTCAAGTGACAATGGTAAAAAAAAGGAAAAAAAATATGAGAAAACAATACATAAAATGACACGAAAAAGAAAGTTGTGCCATCGACACGAAAAACTATTTATAGAAATGTGTGCGACTGAAACGAAAAAGACATTCATGCTCAAAAAAACAACTGAATTTCATGCCATGGACACAAATAATTGAATCACATTTGTTGTGACTATGACACGACTTGCCGTGAGATTAGTCGGGAATTTTGGCATAAAAAAATTAACATTTTGACCCATACAATGTATTGTTGGCTATAGTTAAAAATATACCCGTGCGATTTATGATTTTGTGGTCCAGGGTCACATATTACAATATTAGTTATTTTATTGCGAATTTCAACCCAAAATACATTATATACCTTAAAATACACTTTCTTCATTGATTTTTTTATTGATAGACACAATTTTTGTATGATTATTTGTAACAAATGAATGATAAACGCTTAAAGTTAATATTTTACGACTCAAAACCGAAATACTTTTTACATTTGACTGTATGAGCTACAGTATAAATGCATAAATAAAAAAATTTCTTCAGTTATTTAAATAAATGCATTTACTGTTATTGTTTTAGGCATTGTAAGATTCTACGTTATATACAGTGCAAATGTCAGATAAACTATATAAAAAGTACCTACCTGATCTCACGGGAACACGGGATTCGTAAGAAGTGAATTGTACAAAAACGTGTGATTATTAGACAAAAATATATGAATAAAACCTCACCCCTAATCCCAACATCACGAGCGAAAGTAGAAAATACAAATTTGAGAATATGAATTCTTAAAATATGTACAAATTGCAATGAGATATTGTTGGAAATACATCATGGTATACTGTATAGTGTCCATTGTAGTACTGTTTTATGTAATTGTAGCTTAATTGTACATCTGTGATCTCGCTTGAAATGAGGCATAGCAAACAGCAACACCTTAGGGTACAATTTTAATGAGCAGTGAATTATGCACAACACTGGGGTTTAAAAGCAATCTGCCTTTTATGTCACGTTTAAAACTTCACAGTGTAATGGGTTAGATGTATACAGTACAGTCGGGTAATTTATTGTTGCAATATCTGCAAAATTGTTTGTTCTCTAGTCTCCAAGGCAGATATATCTCTGTTTATCTTCTTATGTCTTTTTGCTTGAATAAACAAGTCCCAACACTATCTGAGCCCAAAATTGAAAATATGGAAATGATATGGTGTTTAAATGAGGCTTGTCTTGGTGAGCTTCAGGCTATATTGAATAATATA
Organism: Misgurnus mizolepis; assembly: GCA_025389145.1. NCBI lineage: Eukaryota > Metazoa > Chordata > Actinopteri > Cypriniformes > Cobitidae > Misgurnus > Misgurnus mizolepis. The sequence goes on from JAIFKI010000001.1 coordinate 69,108,855, forward strand.
CCCCCCATATATTTGCCCCCTATTCATCTGAAGATGTTGTGCTATTGGTTACATAGGAAAATGTAATTGTCATGAAAATGTTTAAAGAGAAACTGACCTGCATGACCAAATGATTGTTTTCTTCAAATGTCTGAAATACTCGCTAATGCATCCTTGTGGAAGTCATGCAAGACATAGTGATTTAAATAAAATGTTTGGTATAACCCAAGTTTATCCACTAACTAGTCCTGCAATTCAACTAAAAAACCTCAAGCTTTGTATCCACCTCATGCTTTGAACACTGGCATACGGCTTTGCTATGTTTAGCAGTTCACACTGTCTCTGAAGCTGTTATTCATTTCGTTCCAAGTTAGCAAAACGACACCAGCTAATAGAATCGAAAGGATCTCTACTGTACTGTATGTAGCAATTCAATTCCTTTACCCTGTAGGGCTTTAAAATGGACTCGCTTGTAGACCTTGATAAACGTACACAATTAAACTCTGTAATACAGGACTTTATTCTTATAAAGGTAACATTAAATAATGGGACTTTTAAGCTCCATCAAAGATCCTGTAGGATAGTTTTAAAGGTAAATTAATGTACTGTTTGTGTGTTTGCTGATGAAAAATAAAGATGTTTTAGTTCATGGGTTTTCAAACTGGGTTCCAGGGACCCCGCAAAGGGCCTCCAAGAGGTTATGGGGGTCCTCAGAAAATGTCAGATAAAATTCAGTTTAAATAGTTGCCTTGTATCTTTCTAATGTGTTATAAGAGTAGCCAGTTATATTTGTATATTTTTTAGGGCTATTAATTTAAAGGGATAGTTCACCCATAAATCAAAATTCTGTCATCATTTACTTAGGGCGCACTCACACTATCCAAACCAAACCGCGCTCGGGCGCGTTTGACCCCCAAAGCCTGGTTTGATTGACTAGTGTGATCGCTCTGATCCGTGCCCGGGCGGATTGATTAATCGCGCTGCGACCAGGTTGCAGAGGTGGGCCGGAGCGCGGTTCACTTGGGCTCAGGCGCGAAAGGCTGTGGTGTGAGCGCAATTGCGCCTGAGCGCGATTCAAAAGGTGAAGACGTCAGTTGCGCGCCCACTCACCTTCATCTGCCTCCGTAAAAACCTTTTGATGCGCGCAGCGGGGTTACGTGAATGTCCGAGCTGCACACGTGACAGATCAACGAAGCAATATGATGTCATGTGAGATGGCTGTCTGTAATCGCGCACCAAATGACTCAGAATAAAAAACACAGACTTATCATTACGGTGGTTTCCAGTGTTAAGAGAGCGCTTTACTTCCTGCTTTTTCAAAACAATCGCATCTTAATGACGAAAGCGCGCCCGGACTCGGATCGATAAGAAGTACAGTGTGAGTGCGTGCACCTGGGGGAGTAGGGAGGGGTGACAATCGCGCTGGGGCATGGTTTGGTTTGGTTTGGATAATGTGAGTGCGCCCTTAATCTCATGTTGTTACAAACATTTCTTTGTTCTGATGAACATGTAGGAAGATATTTTGAGGAATGTTTGTAAACAAACCGTTTATGAGCCCATTTACTTCCATAGTATTTCCTACTATGGAAGTGAATGGGGCTCATATTTGAAAATAATACATAAAAAATTTTAACACACCAATCAAGCGAGTGCTGCATATAGTCACAAAAGTTTATCATTTCACATGCTTTAAGGTCTTGCCAATTTAAATATTTAAGCACAAGACGCCAAACAGATCTCAATGCAGTGCTCACACGCGCTGTTTAAGAAGTTTATGTTTGTGTGTGTGCACTTTTCAAGGCTTCAGGCAGTGCACAAAGGCTACCTGGGCACTGAAAATGTGGGGGCCCCCCCAGTAAAATAGAAATTTACTGTAGTAGTTGCCATTTTCTCATATTGTGGTGCCTTTTAACTAAACAACTGCTTTTATAGCTTAAAAGTTTTGTTTACTTGGTGTGTTGTGTCAGAGGGGCGAAAGTAGTGAAAACACGAAATGGAGTTTAAATTTAATGGAGTGGAATGGAAATCAAGGCTGTAGCTAAAACGCAAAACAGAGTTTAATTTATTAAAGGGGTTGCACACTGGACGAGAAGCACAGCGCCACTTCACGTCTAGGACAAGTTGGAGGTATCGTACACCGGAAGTGCACACTAAATAGCGCGAGCTTAGTCAGATAGCGTCTACTTCAAAATGCAAAACATACGTTAGCAGCCAATGTTTATCACTAATGATTTGGGACAAATATGATGTTATTTAGTCGCCGGTGTGCGTACATTCATAGAAAATAATGTGTTTTGTTTTTAGATTCATGGCGAGACACGGCGCTGCGCTTCTCGTCCGATGTGCGACCCCCTTTAGGGCATTCCTCAAATGAAATGGATATCATTGAACAAGTTAGGGGCTGTCCACACGGAGACGCGTATCACTGTATACGTACAAATTTGTTATCGTATTGGCGTTTCATCCACACGGATCCGGCGTTTTGGGAGACTGAATCCGCTATTTTTTGAAACCGGGTCCTAAAGTGGATAAATCTGAAACCGACACCCTTGCGGTTTCGTCTGTACAGCCAATCCGTATATTTTGTGAAACGAAAACATCATCACATCACGTGTCGGAAGCGTCACACGTAACTGCAATAACAATAACGGCGGACTACGTGATTGTGTTCGTGCTACAGAAGCTACTAAAGTCTACTAGCTTTATTACAGCAAAATCTATTGCTTCTATGCAATTGTGGTGACCAACAAGCGATAATGGACAACACCATACGTTGGTTATGCGCATGCTCAAAGTCTTCTTCTTCGTGTATAGTGTATATCTGTGGCAGAATTACAGCGCCCCATACTGGTCCGGCATATATACTACACCACTTTCAGTCGGTTTCAGTGGTTTCGTGTTTACGGATTATTTTTTTTGAGCAAGGAAAAAAATGATCGGATAGGGAATGCACCGGCTCCGTGTGGACATAGCCTTAGATGCCAAGTCCAATATTACTGTTTTTTTTTTTTAAAGTGTAGGTCTTTAAAATAACATAAAAAACATTGATATAACTTCAAATCACATAATTTTTTTACAGTGTATGGATGCAGTATTATTTTAGATTTGATTACGTAATGCAATTTCTGTACTACACCACAGTCCAACCTGAAAAAAAAAAACATGAAAAGCACTGTTTATTTAATTTAATTTGAGTGTAAAATTCCCAATTAACTTAATTAAATTAATCAATCAATCGGCACATCATGTAATTAAACATTTTAATAGTTTGACAGCCCTATTAGAGTTATAGTTAGGGGAAAGTTTATCACAGAAGGTCCTTGGCATAAAGTTTGAAATCCGCTGTTTTAGGTCATAAAGAGGAATTCAATTTTATTTTCATCATACGCTGTTTTAATAAAGGTGATTGTGACACCTCACACGAGGCTTTGACTTGCATGTTAACATTTATTTTACAATAAATCCCAAAACTAAGATATGAATTTCAGTCAATATCACCCAACCCTACCCAGAATTTTTTGTGGTCATTTATTTCTCACCAGTAAGATAACTAATGTTTTATAACAGGACATAATATCACTGTAAGAGATTTGGACACAGAGACAGATGATTATATTCCGCAGACCCACTGTTGTGGATTTGTATTTTTTGATTGGTTTGTCCAGGTTTAATCTGTCTGGGTTGGGGGTCTTATATAGAGAATGTGTAAAGTTTTTGTTATCTAAAGACAGAATGCTTGTGTGTGTTTGTAACTAAAGCTATTTCTTCTGCTTGTACTTCACTTAAGGAGGGCTTAAGATGAGATTTACCAGAGTCTCTGTGTGTGTGTGTACACGTGCGTTGGTATATGTGTGTGATTGTGAACATGCATTGATACTAGGGTTTGGTCTTTGGTCTTCTATACAGAGATTGTGTGTGTTTAGTATTGGTGTTTGTTTCCCTAGGGGGTTTTTCTGTGCCATAACTGTGTCCCCTAGCTCAGTTGGTAGTTGTGCAAAAGGTTGTGGTTTCGATTCCCAGTTAATACACAATGATGTAAACAGCTTGAATGCACTGTAAGTCTCTTTGGATAATAGTGTCTGTCACATACATACATGTAAATGTAAATAGCTGCTCTAAAATCTGATTCTGGGTCAGTGGAAGACTGCACTATTTCTAGACACTTAATCCTCTAAGCAATTTTTCCTGCAAGCATCTCCGTGCGTGTGTGTGTGTGTGTGATTGTGCACTAATACCACAAGTCTGCCGCTCAGTAATCCATCTATCTATCTACAGTGTCCGGTCCTTTCAGGCATCTCCCTCTTTCCTGTCCACTTCTTCCTTGCTTTGACTTTATTTATCTTTTGGATGTACTTTAAAACCTCTCAGAAACACACATGAGTGTGGGCATGCCCAGAGGAACTGCTCAGGTAAGACTTTACCTTCAGGTCCAGCTTGCATCTTCTTGCTCCCTAATGTTTTATTGCCACCAGTGCAGTTTTTATTTTGGCTTTTCCTCAGAGCTCTGATGAAACCCACAACCTAATATTAACTTGCCGGTCAGCAATACTTTTGTCATTGTGTTGCTGTATGTCTCTACTGTTGAGGTTGTTAGGTGTTCAGACATCTGCACTGCAGTTTGTGAACGTCTCATTATTAAAGAGTTTGCTCTCACCGTGAAGTTTCAGACGTAGCGAAGCATCGATGCAAAATTCCTGTGCATTTTCTGATATTTGATTACTTGGATAACATTCAACAAGAACTCAATGAAATCCTTGAAGGGCGAAGCGTACACACCGCAATTCTGTTGTCAGTGGTTCTGTTTATGCACTAACGTTTGTTAATCCGACTGATTTTAATCTGATTGCAGGTTACGACAATACAGTTTAAACTCAGTCTAAACTTTGCAATCTGATTAAAGTGTTTGTTTACATTATATAATCTGAACCGAATGTCTGCGCAAGCTCACGGCCAGGGTTGCCAGATTCGCATAACAAAACCAGCCCGGTGGACATTTAAAACTAGCCCAAAAGCATCCCATTGTCTATTTACAGCACAAATACCAATAACTATAGCCTAGAAATCTAGACGCACCCTAGCGGCTGCAAAATATATTTGCTGCCAGGGTTTAGTCTAGGCACTCACAATACACTTAACAGCTCCAAAAACCAAAATTTGGTCAGGCCAATCACATCGTGTGTAGCGTCTGTGGGGCGGGCTTAACATGATGACGACAGAGCTGCAACGGTTCCTACTTGAAAACAAAGAATTGCTGCTGCTGCTGGCGAACAGCTTTCTTTTGAAGCGGCTTTGGCCGCGACTCTGGAGGACTTAGACTTATGTTTTTCTTTGAGAGAAGAGCAAATAACCCTACTGAAGTCCTTTTTAAGCAAGAAAGATGTGTTTGGAGTTTTGCCGACTGGTTACGGTAAAAGTTTGATATACCAATTAGCTTCACTGGTGATAGCGCTATCCTATTGCGTGCAGAGGCATTTTGAGGGACAACCTTATATCCCGCCCCTTGCATTGAGCCGTTTGTGTGAAGAGTTGCCAGACCTTACATCTTGATGTAGGTCTGGCTAACCAGGCTACAATAACTAATCAACAAAATCCCTTGATCTTTAACACCTAGGAAACAGGATAAAAGTAGCCCAAATTTGAACTCAACTAAAAAGCAGAGGACTTGGCAACGCAGCGCACCGCATCTCTCATCAAGTTCACGCTTTATCTCTGGATAAATGCACAAAGTCAAAGTTGACTTGAAGAAAGTTGTTCTTACGACGTTTTGAGAGATAGGCAAAGAAAATGCATGGCGCTATTTTATTGCTTTATGTAGTGTTATGAATGTACTAGAGATGCGACGATAAATGCCGATATACACTAATAAAACCTGGCCGATAACTATTCTGAATCGCGCAGCTATTATGCACAGCTATTTCATGTACTACGGCTTTTGATCAGTAAGTCCTTATCGATCCGAAATAGCTGCATGTGTTTCTGTACAAGAGCGCCCTCTGGCTTTGGATGTATCGGCATTTCACCGTAATTCATTGAGAAGCATCATCGGATGATTTATCGGTGCATCCCTAGAAAGTAAACATGAACGCTGTAAAACTGCTTTACTTCACTCTGTAGAAAAATCATGAATTAATGGTGCTGTGATGTCCTTTAGTTTATGTTTATTAGCTTTCAGGCCATTTAGTTTGGACCACTATCCCTCAAGAGAGTTTGTGTAGGCAAACATGACCATAATCTGGTTAAATGTAACATTGTCAATAATGCAGATGGTCTTTGAAGTCTGTGATCTGATTAATGTCATTTCTGTTACACTTTCTTTCTGCATTTCATCATACAAGCTCAGTATTTCAATTCATTAGGGATAATCGGGATTTGTGAGTTCAACACAACAGTGAAAATCCTTGCGGTGAGATTTTAATTTATTTATATATTAAAACAGGAATTCTGAACATGACACCCTTGCGGTTTCGTGTGTACAGCAAATCCGTATATTTTGTGATGCGATGATGTCAAGACATCTCGACCCTACAGACACCCCTACTGTATGTCATGTAACAGCAACAACAATGGTGGCTTGTGATCATGCTGCAAAAGGTAGTGAGCCTATGAGCTTTATTACTAAAGCAAAATCTTCTGCTACTTTGCTGTAGAGCCCTGCACGGGCCAAAAACTCCAGCCCTAACCCGGCCCTGGCCCGAAGTGTTCAAGCCCTACCCAACCCCAGCCCGACAATGCCTGCAATTATTTCAGCCCGACCTGACGCTCTTTGATGCACGCTCTCTATCTCGGACGCGTGTTCTCAAACATAATAAGAGGTGAAGTATAGCTTTAGCCTACAGAAATGCTTATTACTTTAATGTAGGGAGTTATAATAGCTCATTGTTCACAGTTCATATTTATGATCTTATAGTTCATTTGAAAAATTTTGTACGAACTGACTGTATTCTTCAGAAAAACACTAAATAACTTATCTTCCCTTACCTGTCGCTGTTCAGTGTGCAATTAATAAATAAAAATTAGTTTGACGTTAATTTTTAAAAGTTTGCGAGGTCCGTGCACGTCCTCCGCTAGCAACACAGAAATAGCAAAAAGCGCAATCGGCTAAAATATTAATATGATGTTGTTTTTTTGTTTTTATTAATTTATATTCACAAAAATTATCAACAAAACATCGATTAAAATTAAGAGATAAATTATATGAAACGAAATTCATTTTAAAGTAGCAAGAAAAACTTAAATTGAACTCGAAAATACTGTCTGACCCATTACAATTCTCCCTTCAAATTGATCTTTACAACGTCCTATGGCGTTTAAAATTACGGTCTATCTTTCGTTATAAGCTAAACTAAATTTTAACAAAACATAAACAACATTACAAAAATATTCAAACCCAACAGTACTCAAACATAAATATAAAACAGACATTATCTATAAGGATACATAAAACAATCTGAAATAGCGTTTATAATAGCTGGTTGGTAGATGTTTACTATTTTTGGCAATCTGAAATAGTTCGGGCCCCGACGGGCTTGCAGGGCTCTACTTTGCTGCTATGGTGAGCAACAAATGATTATGGACAACAACAAAGTTTATGAACATGCTCCAAGTAATTTTATCTGTTTTAAGTGTATCTCTGTGAATTACAGCGTCACATACTGGTCTGGCATATATAATACATCGATTTAGGACTCCGTGGTTTCGTGTTACGTAGATATTTTTTGAAATGAGAGTTTTTTTCTTGAAATTATGTTTTACATATTTTCAACATATCTACCCAATCAGCACGAAGGCAAGCCATTTATAAATCACAATCGAACTCACCGAAGATCCTCTGCAGTCTTCAGAATCCCTCCACCACCCTGTCTCCTCTCACTCACCAGGTTATTTCCTAACCTATTGCGCCGATTGCGCTTTTTGCTATTTCTGTGTTGCTAGCGGAGGACGTGCACGGACCTCGCACACTTTTAAAAATTTAAAATTTAACGTCATACTAATTTTTATTTATTAATTGCATTTGGGCCATTTCCGAGCTCAGAGCCCTCTACCTGGACAGCACACCAAATACGTTTACAATTTAATCTATCCGTTTTTTTTGTAAGTGAACTCGTAAACAAGGAAACAATAAAGAGTTTTGTCTTGAAAATAGCTCACCATCTAGCGACATAATAACATATTTGCATGAGGTTTTGCATGAAGTGGAAAGACTCGATTTTCTTTTTTTACACTAATTTCCATGTTTTTGATATTATAAAGTCTTGGCTGTAACTACTTCGTCTTTTGAATGATTTTTTTGTTAAAGCTTGAAGTGTAATTTAATTTAATAGTGGCACTAAAAACAATTGCTGACATTTAATTTTTAAACACTCCCTCCATCAGTTATTGCTCAGATGAACAGAGTCCTTACCCTGGACTTGTGCCATTGTTTGAGCCAGTGTTATGCAAGACTCGTTCCTGTAGCTTAATATACATACTGATCAAATGTATAGCTTGTTTGAATGCACTATAAGTGGCTTTCAGAATAGTATGTGCCAAATGCATCAAAGTAAATGACAGAGGCCACTTACACAGACTGCACTTTCAATGTTTTCAGTGTTGCTCTACAGCCTTTTTACTCTCACAGTTACATGCACACACTCATTGTATTTTATTGACAAGCAGCTCATCTCTGATTTTTATTGATCTCCGAATAATTGGTCCCTAGAGCAGGGTTGGGTTGTGCGCGTGCGTATGTGTCATCTGTTGAGGCCCATGCTTTGTTATAAATCTCAGTGCGACACAACAGGCAGAGATGATTGAGATCAGGTGCATTTGACTGATAAAAGCATATGTTTCTAGATTCTGTCAAAGTTTTTGTTCATAATGCATGCATGTGCATGGTCTCATGGTAAGACATGGCATTGCATTGCATCATATTTTGTGACTTCAGAAAGCTGTGTTATACTCGATACACTTGTATACTTGTTCATCATTTTTGTAATGTCTTTTTACATTAAAATTTTTTATTTTTATATACAGTAGTAAGATTATATACACTAATAATATTTGTGCATAAATATCATCAGGTAAGGATCATTATTTGATTCAGATTTATGTGAGATTGCAGTTAGCTCTGCGTGTAGGATTTCCTCATGCGTGTTAGAAACCAACAGATGGCTCCGTCTGTGTAATCTGCAAGTCACCCCGTCACCCTACTGACTCACTCGAAAACACACAAATCCACACAAACCTCTCTCTCATCGTTGTGGGAATCTCCTCTTCTATGTTTTAGCTTAAAACGGCATGTCATTTTAGCTAACACTTTATTTCGATAGTTCACTTTAGACATTTTACTAATTATAAGTAACTTTGCAACAACTTATCAACTACCAATCTTTAGAGAATTAGTAAACTGTCTGCTTAATATCTACTAACACTTTATTGTGATGATATCTCAACAGACATTCAACTGTCTATAAGTATCTTTGCAGGTGCATGTCAACTTATTCCACTAACCCAAACCTCTTCCCTAACCCCAACCCTTACAGTCTACTAATACACTAATGACAGTTAGTTGACGTATAGTTGCAAATTATTGAAAGTTAGTTGACATGTAGTTGTAAAGTTGTTTATAGTTAGTAGAATGTCTAAAGTGGACTATCAAAATAAAGTGTAACCTCATTTTATTATATCATTAATATACATTAATCCTGTAAAATATAAATATCTATGTTTTTTTTGGCATACAAAACTGTCCATCATGTGCTGTGTGTTTCAAAGCATGTCAGAGTTTGTCTGATCTATTGTGATATTCATGTACAGCACTTTCCTCACCATACACTGTAAAAAAAATTCCGTAGAAATTGCAGCTGGGTTGCTGGTAACTTACCGTAGATTTAAATTTATGTTTTTTACTGGCAACATTTTGTTCAGTGTTAAATGAACATTAAACATTTACAAGTCTTTGTCTTTACAGAGTAAAACTAAAAACACAGCATCAAGCAAAACCTTCTGGGAAAACAAATCTGAAGCAAAAAACAGAAAAAGGTTTATGTTGATTTCTGGTTCCCAGAATGCTTTGCATGAGGCTGTTATTGTATAGTTTTATTCTGTAAAGATAAAGACTTGTTAATATTTAAAATGTATTTAAATTTGAACAAACTCTTGCCAGTAAATAACATAAATTTAAATCTACAGTAAATTACCGGCAACCCAGCTGCAATAACATTGTAATTTCTACAATTTCAATTTTTTTACAGTGTATATGATTTCTATAAAAATAAAAATAGTTAATGGGAATTTTAATGGGCTGCATGCCCTTAAGAAATGTCACAATTGTTGAAATATCAATGGTGTACAATTACATTTTCACTATTCAATTATTTTTAAGTGAAAGTGACATAAAGGCCAATGTATGGTGATCCATACGGATTGGGTGCATTTTCAATTCGCTATTTTTGCTCAATTTGAAACGCAGCTATAGTGCCTCTGTGTTTGAAAGTAATTTAAACTTTTTCAATAAATCTTTTTTATGACTTTGCCTTTATGAAACATCTATGTTTGTTTACAGACCAATTAACATTTCAGTATGATGACCCGTAAAGACCAATGACAGCAAAAGTTACTGATCACATTATCGAACATTCGGGTCACAAACCCTACTCTCTAACCCACACTCTCAGAAATAAAGGTACAAAAGTTGTCACTGGGACAGTACCCTTTCAAAGTACCCCTTTGTACCCAAAGAGTGCATATTAGTACACTCTAAAAAAACAAACGGTGCTATATAGCACCAAAACTGTTGATTTGAATCGTAACCATAGAAGAACCGTTTTTAATGCCATATAGCACCGGTGAAGAACCGGTGAAGCACCTGTGTAGAACCATATAGGGGCCATATAGCACCACATTTGGTTCTACATAGCACTATATGGTTCTACACAGGTGCTTCACCGGTGCTATATGGCACTAAAAACGGTTCTTCTATGATTACGAGCAAGAACCACTTTTGGTGCTATATAGCACCGTTTGTTTTTAGAGTGTACTTGAAAGGTACATATAGGCAGTTCAAAGATACATATTTCTACATAAATGGTACATATTAGGACCTTTTTTAAATGGTACCGCCAGTGACAGCTTTGCACCTTTATTTTTGACAGTGCAGGGATGCCCAACATTTTTCCTACCAAGGGCCAAAAATCAAACCTGACTGACGGCTGTGGGCCGAAAGTAAATGTTGCTGTGCTATATTAAAATTAAAGTTACCCTGATTTTCCTAATTTATAATTTTGTAATAGTTAAAAAATAAATAAAGCAAACATTACTCTGTTCATGCATAACTAATGCAGTTTTTTTTTCAAAGGTAAATGTTGTAAAACTACAAAGTAATCATTTTGTCAATCATTTTTAAATTTCCTTTCATCTGTGTGCCACTGCCTCCACCTCTCCATTATTAGTCCTATAGTACCCAAATTCCTTGAGTTTTGTGATGCATGCTATACACCTTCAAGTATGCATGTACGTTAAAAAATATTCTTGCATTTAATTTCAATTTACATTTTTGTAATGTACAAATAAAACAATTTTTTTTATTAAAGGTCATTGCAGGCTAACTAGTTTGGGCACATCTGCTCTAACCACTAGGCCAAGACTGCCCCACAATCCGCAGATGAAGTCACCATAAAGGATTTCTTATAAAGATATATTTAATGTGTTAATAACAAACAACACGTTCATGTATTTATGTAAGGCATAAACAGACAGCAGCAATGATCCAGCAGATGGCGCCATCATGAAGCATTTATGGTGAAAGAGGTTTGTGTGTATATTATGTCGTCTGTTTCACTGCTCTGAGAGACAGATGAAACACTGTGATCTTTACTTGGTTTCATGTTAGCAAAGATATTTGTTGCCGTTTTTGCTCTTATTTGTTGTAAGTGAACCGGTGTGTGTTAATCTGATGGCTCTTTAATTGTTTTGGAGATTTGGAGTTATGTTTCATTTAAATGTCAACATTATCGTTGATTGTTTCTGATCTATGACAAATAGAAATAAGACAATTGTTAACATAAATTGAGTATGTTGTTATAAATGTCCTTTTCTTATTGCACTCTAGGACAAACATTGAGATTGTAAAGAGATCTCAATGATTTGTCTTATGGATTATTTGTTTACCAATATTTGGTGAATCCTGTTATGTTGTGGATGTTCATATTTTTTTTAAATGAAAGGAAACTTTACAGATGGGCTGGATTTAATGTAGCGTCTTTATCTTCTGGGGATTATAGGAGCATGATGTGAGTGTACAAACATTACAGTTTTGTTTGAAATAAGCTGTGGTAATAACCCTTCAAAATGCATTTAAATTTAAATAGCGAATTGAAAAAGCACCAACTGGAAACACTGCAATTTTGCATATATTCCTGTATATTGCAAAAACGTTTTTATGCTTGGGTAATGTGGTTTTAGTAATATATTGCAAAACTGTAATGGAAGTAATTTTTTTCGCATTTACAAGTCACCTGACATACGTAAAAGTCACATGATCATTCTTTAAAGCTCACATAACACACGCTGTTTCTGCATTTCTGAAGTTAATCTGGAGTACCTATAGAGTAGTATTATATCCTTTATATCTCTGAAGAGTCTTTAGTTTAATCAGATTTATAAAAGAAAGATTAGCTTTACTGATTCTTTCCCGATAACTTACGATATGGTGTCAGGTGGGCGGGGCCCGAAAAAAAAAGATTGCAGCGATTAGCAAATAATAACATGACCCAACTTCAAATGATACAATCAGTTCTCAATGGACGAATTCCAGTCCTACCTTTTTTCATTTCAGAAGTCGTTTCACTCAGATATACGTCACCACAGGGAAAATAAGACAATCACTTCTTCAGTTTTATGGTGACTTTAACTATGCCGGACAAGACAAAAGAGGTGTGTTCGACTTCATGTGGCATCACAAGAACCGTCAAGCACGGTGAGAACGATTTGGGAGTTGCCTGCTCTGTATGCTTTCAAGTCATTCTCACAGTATTTTTGATGTCATTTGCTTGACGGTTCTTGTGACGCCACATGAATTTGAACTCACTCGTCGGGAGGGTTTTTGGAAAAATAAAATTTCCTTTTTTTAGTAGCATGGTTAATGGAAACGCGTCATTTTAACAATATTTTTTGTCAACATTTAGAAAATAATGCTAAAGCAAATCTTTAATGGAAACGCAGCTATATATTCTGATCTCTGAAGGGTTTTTGGGGTTTGCTGACAGGCAGATGATCCACAGTTACAGCCTTCACCAACAAAATGCATTAATGTGTCTCCTGTGAAAGCCTCAGTCCACTTCAGATAACAAACTCAATCACAGTGTGGATGCTGTAACTGTACACTTTAATATGTTTGAGTTGGTTCAACCTATGGTTGAGTAAATATTGGACAGAACCAACTGTTGGGTTATAAATAAACATATGCTGTGTTGTTTCATTCCGAATGCTGGGTTGTTTTAATTCATCGTTGGGTCATACACAAACATTTGCTGGGTTCATTTAACCCAACGGCTGGGTTTTTCCCTTTTCCATCCAATGCTGGATTGTTTTAACCCATCGTTGGGTCATAAACAAACATTTCCCACGTTAATTTATCCCAAATGCTGGGTTTGCCCATTTTCCATCAAATGCTGGGTCCCTTTTCCATTCAATGCAGGGTTGTTTTAACCCATCGTTGGGTCATACATAAACATTTCTGGGTTAATTTAACCCAACTGCTGGGTTTGCCCCTTTTCGATCCAATGCTGGGTTGTTTTAACCCATTGTTGGGTCATACACAAAAATTTTCCAGTTTAATTTAACCCAACGGCTGGGCTTGTCCCTTTTCCATCCAATGCTGGGTTGTTTTAACCCATCTTTGGGTCATACACAAACATTTTCCAGGTTAATTTAACCCAACGGCTGGGTTTGTCCCCTTTCATCCAATGCTGGGTTGTTTTAACCCATTGTTGGGTCCTACATTAACATTTTCTGGGTTAATTTAACCCAATTTATGAGTTTGTCCCTTTTTGATCCAATGCTGGGTTGTTTTAACCCATCGTTGGGTAATACACAAACATTTTCTAGGTTAATTTAATCAATGTCTGGGTTTGTCTCTTTTCGATCCAATGCTGGGTTGTTTTAACCCATTGTTGGGTTATACATAAACATTTTCTGGGTTCATTTAACCCATCGGCTGGGTTTGTCCCTTTTCGACCCAATGCTGGGTTGTTTTAACCCATCGTTGGGTAATACACAAATATTTTCTTGGTAAATGTAACCCAACAGCTGAGTTTTTTCCTTTTCGATCCAATGCTGGGTTATTTTAACCCATTGTTAGGTCTTACATAAACATTTTCCAGGTTAATTTAACCCAACGGCTGCGTTTGTCCCTTTTCCATCCAATGCTGGGTTGTTTTAACCCATCGTTGGGTCATACACAAACATTTTCCAGGTTAATTTAACCCAACTGCTGGGTTTGTCTCTTTTCGATTCAATGCTGGTTTTTTAACCCATCGTTTGGTAATACAAAAACATTTTCTGGGTTAATTTAACCCAACGGCTGGGTTTGTCCCCTTTCATCCAATGCTGGGTTGTTTTAACCCATTGTTGGGTCTTACATTAACATTTTCTGGGTTAATTTAACCCAATTTATGAGTTTGTCCCTTTTTGATCCAATGCTGGGTTGTTTTAACCCATCGTTGGGTAACACACTAACATTTTCTGGGTTAATTTAACCCAACAGCTGGGTTTGTCCCTTTTCGACCCAATGCTGGGTTGTTTTACCCATCGTTGGGTAATACATAAACATTTTCTGCGTTAATTTAACTCAATGTCTGGGTTTGTCTCTTTTCGATCCAATGCTGGGTTGTTTTAACCCATTGTTGGGTTATACATAAACATTTTCTGGGTTCATTTAACCCATCGGCTGGGTTTGTCCCTTTTCAACCCAATGCTGAGTTGTTTTAACCCATTGTTGGGTAATACACAAACATTATCTGGGTTAATTTAACCCAATGTCTGGGTTTGACTCTTTTCGATCCAATGCTGGGTTGTTTTAACCCATTGTTGGGTCATACACAAAATTTTTCTTGGTAAATGTAACCCTACAGCTGAGTTTTTCCCTTTTCGATCCAGTGCTGGGTTGTTTTAACCCACTGATGGGTCATACACAAACATTTTCCAGGTTAATTTAACCCAATTTATGCGTTTGTCCCTTTTTGATCCAATGCTGGGTTGTTTTAACCAATCGTTGGGTCATACATAAACATTTTATGGGTTAAATTAACCCAACGGCTGGGTTTGCCCTATTTTTGTTTTAAATCTTTCCCTTCCACAAATCTCATAAAAAAGGAAATTAAAGAAGCTTAAGATGTTTTAAACAACCCACATACATTCTAACCATATCTAACCATGCAGGTTTGTGCATTCTTGTATAACCATCTAGGGATTTTAAAAAGAGCCACTGTCAAAATACCATCGAGTAGCATTGAGCATGTGCTGTGCAGTCAGGATCAGCTTTTGTTATAACAGACTGCACCAATCACTGCTCTGCCGGGTTGGAGGGAGGGAGACGTGGGAATGCCGAGGGGTGGATGAGAGGTGTCTTTAATCTTTTATCTCCCCCTTTCCGTTTTTCTCGCATGGCTGCACCCATTTTCTCCTCTTCAGCAACAGTGAGCGGTACAGTATGTAAGCCACACCCTTCAGTCCCCTCCGTCATGCCCGGAGACCCCAGACAAAACGCGATTGGTTAGTAAGTCGTGAAATCCAATGCCTGATTGTGACACAATCTAATGCTAAGCGGCTAACAGAGGACACATTTGGGAGGAGGGATGGTTTGGCCCATTTGCCTCTTCCTGTTTACCTCTGGTTATTTTATCTAAGCTTATGTTAAAACCCCTCACCCCTTTTCTGTCTCCGTCTCTCTCTCTCTCTCTCTCGCTCACACCTTTAATGGAACGGAGGAAAGCGCTGCTCGGGTAGCTCTGGTCTATTTAGACCTGCCGTGGGAGGAGTTGAGCATCGCTGTTGCTTCTCTCTTCTGTTTTTTCTCCTCTGCCTCCCTGCGCTTGTGCTGAGCTGTGACAGCGAGTGTTTCTCATCCGCCCTTGGTCTTGAAAGTCACCTATCAGCCTCTCCCTCTTTGCCACCATCGTTCTCTCTCGTATCTTACCACCGAGGGACCGTCGCTATGGCGCACGCCGCAGCCAGCATCAAAAAAGCCCGTGTCGAGATGGAGCAAGCTCCCGACTTGAAGGCCCTGGAGAAAGCCCGCGAGAAAAGGAGGCGCTCGCGGGAGAGAGCCGAGCGGAGGCGTAAGGTAATACAGACGGCTGGAACCGCAGGGACGCCGGTCCCCAAACACCTCCTCCATCCTCTAGCATCTAGTATCATCCTCACATCAATATTCGTGTCTGCCTCAGGATACTCCTGCATGTGCAAGAAGGATTCATTATCACTTATCTTCATCATTTTATATTTCTTGTTTTTTATTGTTATGTTTTGTGTATCTCTTCTAATAAACACACCTGCTTGTTTTTCACTTGTATTTGGTAAATCCTTCATTTTTAGTTGAACTCTCTGGTGCTTGTGTCCACTTCAGCAGACAGATCTTTAAAAACCATTTTCACATCTAAATCATCACGGGTGATTTCACTTCAACTTCACCCATAATTACATCTAATCCTCGTCTTTATATGCCACTGTGTTTTTTATGTATGGCAGCATAAAACACGGTTGGTGAAGAATATTTTCTAGCATCTTTTATTGCCGTGGACAGATTCAAAACATGAAAACATTGGGATTACGTTGATGGTTATATTCTTCTTTATATGCATCATTTTTAAGACATAATACTTCATGAGGTCTAGTCTGTCTTTTTGTTTATTTTTGAGTCTGCACATGTATTTTGTTTTGTCATCATTCTCACTGCAGCCGGTAATGATCCTTCCCCACGTATTGATGCGGCACATGTCTATGAATTTTCAGTCATCCGTGTCTGGATACGCCTGTCCTGGCGTTTGACCAGAGCAGCCTATGTTGTTGTTTAAGGGAATCTGTTTGGATCTGTGTAACAGAGACATTTCTAATCCGCATTATCGGAGTTGCACTCTTTTTATTTGGCTTTTATTTGGCTTTTATTAGTCATTGATGTGTGTGTGTGTGTTTGTCTCTTGGCGTCTGAGTGTTTGTCTGTATTCATAATTACTTCTTTACATAATGACATGCTCATTTTTAACAATAAAACATTTTTAGGTGCAGATACATCTCAGCTTTGTTGTGTTAGGACCAGTTGTACAGTAAATAGTCTCTGATGTGTTTGGAGTCAGTAACATTTCGCTGTCATTGGATTTTACGGGTCATCAGTCTTATTGAAATGCTCATGGCACTCGTAATTTGGTCTGTAAACAAACGGCTTAAACGTTTCATAAAGGCAAAGTCATAAAGAAGATTTATTGGGGAAGTTTGAATGACTTCCAAACACAGAGGCACTAGCTGCGTTTTCATTACCCTTCACCTTGCGCAAATTGAAATAGCGACTTGAAAATGCACCCAGTGGACACATACAATTTCATATATTGCAAAAAGACTTTACGTTCTTGTAGCATCACAAGAATCGACAACCGCATGACATCAAAATATCACGACAGTGATTCGGGAGTCGACTGCTCTGTATGCTTTCGAGTCACTCTAGTGACCTTTTCTGGGTTAATTTAACCCAATTTATGAGTTTGTCCCTTTTCGATCCATTGCTGGGTTGTTTTGAACTCATTGTTGGGTCATACATAAAAATTTTCTGGGTTAATTCAACCCAATTTATGAGTTTGTCCCTTTTCGATCCAATGCTGGGTTGTTTTGAACTCATTGTTGGGTCATAAATAAACATTTTCTGGGTTAATTTAATCTAGTGATATTTTGATTTCATCTGCATGTTGATCTGCGCGGCAAATGAAGTCGAACACACCGGTCATCAAGGTTTTGTAAAGATTTATCACCAGGCAACAAAATCATGTTTTAGTTGCATAAAGTCAGTTAAGGGAAATCGACATTTAGAAAATAACGCTAAAGTGTTGTGCAAATATTTAATGGAAATGCAGCTTCTGAAACTGTTTAACTTGCATGCCAACAAATAATGCTGATGTGATTTTTATTTGTATTTATCATTGCATTGACTCCTCTGAACAGAAAGCACTTAATAATAATTTTAATTCATTTAACTCTCAGGCGTTCAGGTTTAAGTCACAAACCCCCAGTAAAAATTAAGAAAAACATATAAGAGAAATCTGGAGAGAATTTTGTTTGACATCAAGATATGTTTTTCAGCTTTTCCCAAGCTCCGTTTACTCTTCCCCAGTGAAGAGGTCCACATTGCATATAATAATATTTGAGTACATATTGTTCTCATAAGATGGAGTCCAGCAGTAATAATAATATTTGAGCGTTGTAGACATTAAGGACATTCAGTGGTCTGTATTTTACAATGTGATTGCATCAGTCTGAGTTGTTATGGAAACGGCACCAGACACTTTTTTCGCTTGTTTTCCTCAATGCACTTTTGTAGCATAGATAAAATGTCTTTGATGTTTTATAGACGACACAGTCAAGGTTAAAGACTTAGATTTTATGTCTTGTAATGACATTTTCACTAAATGACTTATTAAAAGCATATCTGTGAAAGCATTCATTATCAATCATATTGACTAATGGCATCTCTGACTTTAATGTCATTAAACGTTAAAGTGCATTTGGTAGGGCTGTAGCACTAAAAGAGTTATGAATTAGGATTCATACATTTTTAAGCGATTGGGCCTTAAACTTAGCATTGATGGAGGGAAAGGGGTTGTGTTTAGAGGTTTGAGAATCATACAGGTTTTAGGGTTGGACTCTCTATCGCACACATTTAGTCTTAGTAACGTCTTCGTAAATGCATGAAAATACACACTGGAATGTAATCTGCAGTAAATGTACAAATAGCTGTGTTTGCGAAACGTAAATGGAAAGAAATCTTTCATGTTTCAGTCGTGAGCTATAAAGTGGTCATGCATCCGCCATATGGTTTACTACAGATTAGAGGTTTGTTGTCTGTCAAGCCCTAAAGATTACATCTTTCTGTAAAATCAGTAGGGGGAAATGAAAATAAAATCTCTTAGGGAAAAAGCTTGATGTTCAGCAGAGAGGAGTTTGTCATAAATAATAGTGGTGGTCAACCGATATGTTTTTTTTTTTTAATAGCCAATAGCAATTTTGAGGAAGCAATGTGGCTGATATGAGGCTGATGTAACATAAATTTAATTACAGTAAATGAGAGAAAGAAAATTGGTGAAACTAAAACAATTGTTATGCATAACATTTATAAATAAAAATAGATGAATAATAAGAGTTGTGTACATGGTAATGAGATATTTTGAGCCTCAAACACTATGGTTTCCTCATTCTTATGTAAACCTTGTGCATGCAAAAGACTGCTGGAATAGACAAATCTCAACATACAACCGACTGTGACTTTACAATCGAGATGTACGCCCCAACATTAAATTACACATTAAATTAAGTACAATGATGTTATAATGCTAAAAACAAAGTTTTGACTGCTAAGTTAGTGCTATATGCTAGTTAATGCTAAAT
The DNA here is from genome assembly GCA_025389145.1 of Misgurnus mizolepis. Lineage (NCBI taxonomy): Eukaryota > Metazoa > Chordata > Actinopteri > Cypriniformes > Cobitidae > Misgurnus > Misgurnus mizolepis. Next base: position 69,128,460 of record JAIFKI010000001.1, read on the forward strand.
GCTAACATTAAGGCTAAAGTTCTACTGTTGACGTTAAAGTTACCTTACGTAACACAAACGTACCCTTCCGAAACGTCCATTAACAATTTCCAAACAATTGATTATTCCTCAAAATCTGTATCTTTATCTGATACAGACTCAAACATAAGATCTGTTTACACACACACAGAGCTACTGAAGGAGAAACAGCCAATCAGAGCAGAGCTCAACATTATTATTCATGACCCTTTCAAATAATGTAATAATAGACCATTTCATTCTAAAGGCAAATCATAGAGTTGTAAATGGACATGAAAAAACATCTCTGGATAATTTTTGCACTTAATAAAGCCACAAACCTTCTATGTAGATATTAGAGAACCATTTAACAGATTATTACAATGCATTCTTTGGCACCTTTAAAAAATATTTACAAAACATATATAAAAAAAGCCAACTATCTAAAATATATTATCACTAATACATAACATTTCTTTAACTCACAAAACTCAGTAGAGGAATAAATTTAGGCTGTGACTCCAATACAGCTCAGTCTTTTTATTATAATATTATGGCTCGCTTGAGAATTGAATTGCTAGAGTTGTGTGGGTTGTGTTAAGCAGAGGATGGGCTCTGAATTAATCCTGTACTGAAATACTTCATTGAACTGGAAATATTTTGAGCCAAACAGTTTGTGTAAAGAATGAGAATGGTGGATCAAAAGTGCAACTGGGCCATGTGCATCACATTACAGATCCATACACAAGCTTGAGGAATGACAACTCAAAGTAATGAATTGTGTGGTTGATCAATAGTTAAATCAATACATTCATCAAAACAGTCAATAAAAATGCAATTGTCTACAGTTTGCGTTCTTGTTAAAAGTAGGGATCCAGTTAACATGATTGATTCAACTAGAATAAACATAAGAATATAAATAAATGACCGAGAATGGTTTGCATGTTTACAAAGAGCTTCAAGCTGACATCATACAGTATACTCAAATAATGGTATTTAATGTACTTTCTAATAAATAAAGTTAATGTTTATTTAGTGCTGCTTTAATACAGTTATGACACAAGGTAATGTGAATGAACTCACCCACTGATCGAACATATACACATACATACACCCCATATCATGAATACTTATATTGGCACGTTTCTTTAATGCTCTTGGGACAGAACCACTTCTGTTAACATGATCCCTGGTAACCATTGAAGTACCGAGCCCTTGTAAACACCCACCTTGCCTCCCTGTTTTGGCCATGCTACCCTCAACGTGTCCCCAACACAACACCATTGACTTGCATAGCTGGGATAGTGGGTGTAAAAATAGCCATGGCTCAAATTAGCAATGAAAAGTGTTAGCACCAAGTGGTTAGCAGCAGTAGAGCTAAGCAAAGGACTGGTTATCTGTTTGAACGAGCGGTTGGGTAGTCTGTGCTTCTCTTTAGGGTCCAAGAATGGGGTCGTTTTTGACATTTGTGGGTGCATAACTTTGCACATTCAACATGGGTAATGCAGCAATGCTGAAAGCACACGAAGCTGAGAATCCTGCAGATGATGCTGCATTTACAGACCAATGTGAAAGCATGGTAAGACTGAAGATATTCCCCTTTATTGTCTGCATGTTACTGCAGTTTTAGTGATTTGTTTTAGATTTGGGCATTTTTAACTTCTTAGCTTTTGATTTGCTGTACAAGTAAGCCAGATGTTGGTTAGTTTGAGTCTTCAAAAGTGTTGCAGAATTCACCTTTGGATGTCACGAATTTTTGTGCATTACTTTCAGAGTGTATTTGTTGTTGTTGTTGTTGTTTACTGCTGTATAGATGTTTTTTTATTCTGGTCTCCTGATGGTAAATTTTGTTTATGAGTGTAGAAATTGGACACGCGCACCCCACGAGCAAGGGCCCTGATGAAATGCCGGTTGTTGTTTATACTGTTGATTATTTCAACATCGCACCCACTATCTTATTTCAGAAAGGACAGCTAAAGTTGGACTCAATAAGCTGAGCTTCCCAGCAAACAATTTTGTGTTTAAAAGATGTCTAATAGCTGCAAAAAAAAACAGCCCAGACGTGTAGGCTAAAATGAGGCAAAATTTGAGCTCTCGGTTGAAGAATTAGTAGACGTCTAACTAATTCGGTCAAATGATTAATCGTGATTAATCGCATACAAAGTATGCATAATATACTGTATGTGTGTGAAATGTAATTATTATTATATAAAAATATAAATATACACAAGTAAATGTTTCTTTAATAGATACATGAATGTGTGTGTATTTATATATACGTAATAATTACACATAGGATACACACGTATATTACGCAAGCACAAACTATAATAATTTTTTGTGCGATTAATCATGATTAATCGTTTTGCAGCCTTTCGTCTAACCGTAGTGTAAAAATAAATAAATTAAATTAAACCCCTTGTAATCACTGTTGACTTCGCTTACATGATTGAATATCAGACATCAAAGTTATTTTGACAAAAAAAACCCCACATGTAACCAAATTCAAGTTTATTTTGACTAGAAATTGATTACTCATAGCAGGACTATTAGTTAACCTAAGCGATGAAATAACGGTTATTGCTTGCTGGGATGTTGATTCATGCTGGTGTTTTAGATGAAGAAATTCACCTTATAGCATCTTTATTTGGACACCTTTAACACCTTCTATATAAAATCCATTCTTATTTGTCCTTTTAGATTTGAATGTGACAATTTATGTTAATTCTGTTATAGATTTCTATTAGGATTTGTGTTTTAATTGTGTTTGCAATCATTTACTTCAGGTTTTATACAGTAATAACATCTGTGAACTATGCAATACTCTCTCTCTCTCTACTACCACTGGCACTCATTCACGTATCAGATGTCTGGATGTTGCAGTAGTGTTATTAAAGATCTGTTAATTCATTCAGCTGTAAGAAGTCACACTAGACCAGGATATTATATTAGACTTATATATTAGGTTATATATTATGTTATATAAAGTAATACGTTATGCTGTATTAGTGTATGTTCATATTTTAACACACGCATACTTTCAATAGCTACACTGTAAAAAAAAATGCTGCCGACTGCCGAGCTGCGTGCAAGACAAGTGTTAATAAATTGGTTATGCAAGTCAATTTTACATACTGTTTTAAGTTTTTGACTAGGATATAGTTGGCATAACTTAAACTTATTCAGCTTAATTTAAATTGGAGTAAAACAAAAATGTATGTTAACATAATATTTTTTACATTGCTCATATCTTAGAAAATTGAATTCAGGATTGTTTTGATCATTTTTTATGCAGTTTATTTGTCATTTGTACCGTATCTTATGATAGTTCATATAGTCATAAAATTTTACATATTATTTTTTTGGGGTCTCACACCGCATGACTTTCATTCCAATGTACAGTATATCTGAAGTATCTTTCATACCCGCACCATGTCCTTTCTGCCATTTGGAAATTGTATTCGTATTAGTTTTTTTCATGTTTTATTTATTTTTTAAACCATCCTCACAAATGTTTGTTATGTAAGGGTGAATATTTGGATTAAGATGTCTAAAATCTAACAGTTAACAGTAGCATTTATCGAGCCTCATAAATATGCCAGCTCTAACTACCATGCTGGGTTACACGAAATAAATCAGATGTTCATGTGCATGAACACGATATCAATTTATCTAAATTTCTTGACTGTTACAAAGTGCCGTGAGATGGGATTGTTCATTTAATCTCCGACCATAAATGTGTTAAGTTTATGACCCCTCATACACCTGCACGACTCCTGTAGTCTCTATGGCCTCTGTCTGTGAATCTATACTTCAGGTGTCCATAAATACTTAAATAATTTCTCAATCACATTTGTTTTGCTATGGCTTGTTGCGTTATTGCTTGCGTTGACGTTTACTGCTTTGTTTAGTAAAATAATGATGTCATTTTGTCATCTTTCAATGTATGTTTGTGCGTTTATGAAGTAAATGTTATGAACTGCAGTAGACGTGCGGCACAGACCTGACGGATTTGTGTTCTTAGTGTTGTGAGCTTTTTAAAAAGTCTGTTTCCATGGCAGCTGTAATCCTGGTATGACCTTTATATGAATATGAGGATTAAAGTTGTGATGTCAAGTTAAAGAAGATAAGCGTGCCTGTTATTTATATATTTTTATTGGTTACCCGAGTGAATTTATCATCACATTTGCATCCTACACTCGGATTGTGAAGTGATATTTTTTACAACTTGAACTTGTTGAGATGATGAGACAGGATCTGTCATTCATGCTGTGCCAGTTAGCTTGAGTAGATGAAAAACAGTGATAAGATGCGCTTTACCTGCTTTATAAAGTATTAATAGAAACAATGGTGGGATTTAGAGAAAGTGAATGAAAAAGACAGCCAGAGATTGAAAGGTAATAATGAACTACAGTAAAGCTGATTTAATCTGCTGCACAGAATCTGCTCCCACACAATTTTAAAGGGCACATATTATGCCTATTTTTACAATATATAATGTAAGTCTCAGGTGTGTCCAGAATGTGACTGTTACGTCTCAGCTCGAAAACCCCACTGATCATTTATTACAGCATGTGCAAAATGCACCTTGTGTGTGTACCTTGAGCTATTGCTCTTCGCTCCCTTACCAAAATAGATGCTTTGGTTAAAATGAGATCTGATTTCGCAAAGAAGCACAGAAAAAATTGCAGACAGCGTCCAATTCACTGCAGGCAGAAACTATGGAAATACAAGACTGTCAGTCAGCGGCCGTGGGCGGGGCTTTTTCAGTGTGACATCACATTGCTAAGAGAATCAAAACAGCATGTCTAATGAAACTGCTTTGGCTTAATGGGGATTAAAAAAGAATGTGTGAATAGATTTTTTTTTATTGTAAAGTGGTTTTGTTCACACACATTTATGTCCACACCTTGTAAAAGTGGAATTTGTATAATAGGTGCCCTTTAAATGCTGTCATTCAGAAAGTAACACACATTGTCTCCTTTTTTGTATTTTTTATATTTAGACAAAGTCAATTATGCTGTCAGTTTTCAAAAGCAACACAATATCATAAGGAAGGTCTCAATATGGAATATGTACAAAAAACTATTTAAAGGGCACCTATGGTCCGATTCATGATTTACATTTTCTTTGGTGTGTAAGTGCGTATTAGTTCATGTTAACGATATGGAAAAGGTAGAAACCCCAAAGTAAACATTGGCACGGCTTGTCGTCTCCAACGTAAATTTATTTTCTTGGACTACAACAAACACACGGATTGTAGGCAACAAAAAGCAGGAACAATGCCATAAGGAGTGTGTTGCAGTGATGACGCATGTGCCATCGCAGTGATGTATTATTCAATGTTTGCAAACTGAAATGAAGCAGAGATCAGGAAGCTCTTTAGTATCTTTGCTTTAGACGCTTAAAATATAATCAACTGCACAATAACATTACATGTCACATCCTGATGTCACGTGTCTTTACGGGATGTGTGTAAGTGCACAGATTCCAGAAAATCACTGGCAGTCTGAATGAACCACAATCAAATGATCCCAGGACAAAACCTGCACACATTATCACTGTATTTTCTGAAATCTCTGATAGGAGCTCTGCTTTTGTAGACGTGGGTGTGCGTGTGCATTGGCAGAATTAAATCTCTTAACCTGGTGTTATTTTTCTGTGAACAGCACATTGAACTTCACTTTTATTGTGTTATTGAGATTTCTTTGTGTTATTGAGATTGAGATTTCTGCAGAGAAGCTTCAGATCGTATTCTGCCTTCAAAGTCTCCCCAGAAGTTTCTGCTGAATCCTTTTTACTTCTCGATATGGAGAGACAAGATGTTTTTTAGCACTGATTCAACAAAAGATGTATTAGCCAAATTGTTAGTAGTCTCAGATGCCACGGACTGTTGGCTGAACATTTGATGCATGTTGAACACTTTTTTTTCCGGAAACACTTGATTAAAAGTTTGCAAGGTATTTTAACGTGTTTGCTATGTTGTTATAAACTTGAGACGTTTGTGAATGATGGTTGCACACTGGCCTCTTATTGTGGCGACATCTCCAAGCCCCTAATGGTGCCCTCAGATCAGCTGCGTTGAGGCGTCAAGCGAGAGTGATTTCAATGTTAAATCAATGTGAAGACGCATTGATGTGCGTTTGAGGCGTTTAGCGCGGTGCGGTGGACGTGATTCCGCCTCATGTGAATGGCGCGAATTGAGCGTTGCAGCGGAAAACGCGAGAGTTGAAAAATTTCAACTTTGCCGGAAAAACGCGCTGCGTTAACCAATCAGGAGCTTGCTCTAGTAGTGACGTGATTACAGCAAGCAAGCAGAGTCACAGAAGCCCCTCCCATGACACGAATTTCTGCGTGAATGTCTAGTGACTAGAATTTCATACATGGCTTTCATGCGCAAATGAAATAAGTAAACTTAAAATGTTTAAGCGGCAAACTAGACGCGAATTTGACGCCTCAAACGCAGCTGGTGTGAACAAATGGTAAACATGACGCGGCACAAAGCAAAACGTGATTGGTTGCTTTACTTGTCTGTCATATGGCCTCTTGGGGGCAGTCCTTGGCCATGCCATGGTTCCCAGACCTTCAGTAGGAAGCTATGCGAGACTAAATCGTAAGAAACTTTTATGGTTTTTTGAGGCTCTTTTTTAACTCTTTCACCGCCAGCGTTTAAAAAAAAAAAGTTGCCAGCCATCGCCAGCGTTTTTCATGATTTTCACCAAAGTTTAATATCTTCCAGAAAATGTTCTTCTTCAAATATATATACATACAATATAGCAAATGAAAGAACAGACCCTCTGCTTTCAAACAAAAACCCGTTTCATCCTACCTTCAGTGGTTCTTTTGCAATCAGCTTTTGAATATGGGTAGGTTTCTGCAAAAACACCACATTTTGAGCAAAAAGCAAAAATAATTCCATTTTTGTGACTGACTTTTCATAGAGATCCCATTCAGAGCGATCTTTAAAACAGACATGGACATGCAGCCGCTTGTCATAGGGCAATACTTTCGGGTTTAAAAAGTTGCGGAAGGGCGCCACCTGGTGGATAACAGCGGTATTGCGGAAAGACGGAAAATCTCGTCATTGGCGGGGAAGCGTTTTCTCTTACTTGACGAGATATCTCGTAAATGGCGGGGAAAGAGTTTAAATAAGGTTATTTATGATTCAAATGCAAATAGCTGTGTATTAGCGTTATGTGTTAAAATATTACAAATGATTTCAAAGATTATGAAGTATCTAATATACTGTACTGATGATAACATTCAACCAAGCACATAATATACGATTATTCACTAATGGTGATAAGAATTTAATCCTTTACAAATGCTTTTCATCACTACCAAAGTTATTTTAGTAAATGAATCAATGTAATACACTGACTGCACTATTATTCAATCTGCATAATCGGATAGTTTGTTTTGGGTAGTTTCTAGCAGGTCCTGGATAGTCATCTGTGGTCATTAGCTGGTTGATCAGTTGGAGTGCATATTGGCCAAGCTATTTAGAACTGGTAAACCACCTTAGACCGGCAGCTAACCAGCTACAACCCAAAAATGCTTGACCACTTTAAACTGCTAGCAGTAAACCTTTTCAAATGTCCCATAGTTTTGCTCTTAAAGGAACAGTATGTAACAAAAATGTATATCAATTAATCATAAAATGGCCCTGATATGTCACTAGACATTAAGAAATCATTTTCATTTCAAATAATATCACTGGCAACAGTGGTCTGGCCAGGATATTGTCATTTAAAAAGCAGAGTTGCAGCCTTTAACTGATGTTTATGTTGTCATGTTGTGTATTGGAACCAGTTGTGTGATTGCAGTACCAGTTTTGGCCACAATCCTACACACTGTTCCTTTAAGTTTTGCTGCAGTGATATAGTAAACTTACAAACCCACCTGTGAGTCAGGCTTACTAAAAAGTGATGTTTTGATGCCAGGGCTCCTAATAAGAGTAATACCACTGAACTGCGTTTCTTCGAATGTGAGATAATCCCCAACGGGATTCAGTTCTCCAGGGTTCTGTCCTAAGATGAACTCCACACAGCCTGCAATATTGAGTCTGATCCAACACAAACGGGTTGTGTCACACTCACAACAGGAGATCTGAGGAAATATGTGGTGACTGGCAACTTTCAGAAAGCAGAAAGTTAATGTGCCAAACATGTCATGTCTGTGGGTAATTTCTAATCATAAATAGGCGTTCCTATGCCGTACTCACTTCACATTTGTTGAAGAAAGTCTCAGGGACAACCCTTCATCTTGCAGTGCTAATCAAGGGGGCTAACCATTGAATTCACCCACAAAGATTTTGGCCCATTTCACATACTTACATTTACACTTGAATCAAGATGTACAAGGTATCAGTATGAATGTTTGCTAGGAGTTGAACCGATGGGCATTTTAACGAATGCTGTACCAGTTGAGCTACAGGAACACTTAGTATGTACTTCGCTGGTGGTCTAAGACTGTGACATTTAGTTGTATACTTTTCAGCATCTAAATTTATGACATTAAAATTTGTTGTTTTAAAGGTGCAGTAGAATGTAAAACAAGGTGCCTAAGAATGCATTGAAATAATCAGTTGATTGTTTGGATCAGTTAATTGTTTGGAGATTGTTAATTGACGTTTCTGAGAGGAAAGTTTCTGTTTTTTCAAGTATGGGCCTGCAAAACGTAACTGTACGTCAATAGTAGAACTTAAGCTAAATTCTAGCATATACCGCTAACTCAGCAGTCACAACTTTGTTTTTAGCATTTTAACAACATTGTACTTAAAGGTGCAGTGTGTAATTTTTAGAAGGATCTCTTGACAGAAATGCAAAATAATAAACAAAACTATATTATCAGGGGTGTATAAAGACCTTTCATTATGAACAGTCATGTTTTTATTACCTTAGAATGAGATGTTTTTATCTACATACACCGAGGGTCCCCTTACATGGAAGTCGCCATTTTGTGCCACCATGTTTCTACAGAAGCCCTTAATGGACAAACTTTTTTATTAAGTTGTCTCTGACGATGACATATTTGTCCGGTGGCGGCTAACGTAGCTTCTCTACGAGTTTCAAAAGCGAGGGGTGAGCAGTGGACTAAGCTGTTGGTTGCAATGCGCAACCTCACCACTAGATGCCACAAAAATTTACACACTGCACCTTTAATGTGTATTTTTAATGTTATGGGTGTACATCTTGACTGTAACGTCACAGTTGGTGTTATGTTGAGATTGGTCTGTTTTCCAGCAAGCTTTTGCATGCACGAGGTTTACATTAGAAAGAGGAAACAATCATGTTTGAAGCTCACGATATGTCCTTACCATGTACAGAACTCTTATTATTCATCTATGCTTAAGTAAATACAGTTTTACATTTTATGGCATATTTAAAAGCTGAATTGCCACAATTGTTTTTTGCAGTAAGGTTTGAAGGCAATACTACAGTAGACCATATACCTTGTGTGGACAGTATTGTTTGCAAGTTTCTTTTGCAAGTTTGCTCGATTCATTGCAGATGCTGTGCAGGTTTTTATTCATCATATTGTTCAGTTCAGTGTCGTCTCTCTTCTGAGCTCTGAATGCTGCACTGCAGTTTAATGCAGAGGTCTTGTTTTGCTTCTGACTAATCGAAATTTCTATCAACTCCGTCTGGATTCCCTCGGGCTTTCATTGGCTGTTTATATAAAGTGAACGATTTATGATTATGATTGATAATTTGAAGTATGTCGTTTGTCATTAATGTCACCAAACAAAATTCAAGCAAAGTCTTCCATCAGCTGGGTGGACAAACAAACCCCAAACTTACATAATTGTTTACGTTAATGTTTCTGTGTCGGGCTGGTAGCAATGATCTATCAAAATAAGTAAACTTTTAAGCCATCTTGTTTGCATTTCTGTGGCAAACTTTATTCTTATGCATTATTATTTATTTATTGTTTTACAAGATGTACTATAAGTCTCAGGTATGCCTAGAATGTTTATGTGAAGTTTCAGCTCAAAATACCCCACAGATCATTTATTATAGCATGTCCAAAATGACCCTATTCGTTTGGGACAGTAATGCACGGGTCAATGTATAAATAACCCGCACGCAACGGACGTTTTCAACTAACCCGCCCACAACTCGGAGCGCAAAAAAAATTGTACCCGACCCGCATCCTGGCCCGCATTTTTTTAAAAGTAGTAATTGTTTAAAATAGTTAATTGGCATCTTTATTTCAAGCAGCCCAACCGACCGTGTCCCAAATATCATAAAAAATATTTTTGGATGATCAAGCTGCGCATCACTGGTGTGGGAGCAAAAATGCACTGTTTTCATGTTTGTACCTTTAAATGCAAATAAGCTACATCTCCTCAATCCCTTACAAAAAGAAACACTGAGTGCTTTCAGTCTGAGACAATAGTGACTTATTGTTGAGATTTGGTGGATAGCACACAACTCGCTGAGGGTGAAAACTATGGTAATCCAGGACTGTCAGTCAGTGACTGTGGGCGGGGCTTTATCAGTGTGATGTCACATTAACAAAAGAATCAAAAAGGCATGTCTAATGAGAATGCTTTGGTTTAATGGGAATTAAAAAAGAAGTGGGTGTATTTTTCTGTTGTACGGTTGTTGTGTTCACACACTGCCAACACACATTTACGTCCAAACAGCATGTAAAGGAGATAAGTTTATATTAATTGTACCTCAGTTAATGAATGTTTAGGTTTAAAGCTCTAATGTTGAGGTAGCACATTTTTGTTTTGAGGCAGCTCAAATGACAAGATGTTAAGCTGTACTAATGATGTTATTTTCATATTTCTTTCAGTCGGACAGTAACACCAGCTTCCTCCGAGCCGCACGGGCGGGAAATATTGACAAAGTACTGGAGTTTTTGAAGGGAGGCGTGGACATCGGCATATCAAATCAGGTGAGTCTCTTATCCAGTAGAAGAAACAATGCTGCTTGCTTTTGAATTGTACCTGAATTTCTGCTAGGAAGTTTGGGCATAGTCATCTCACATTGGTCAGTGAAATATCTTATAATTATTTAGGCTTAAAAATAAATAAATAATATGTCTTGGATATTCTTCATTTGAGAGTCTAAGTTTAGTTTTACCCATTGAAAATAAATGATTATATAGTCAAAATGTTTGTCCGTCTAAGGATGTGTTTGTATCCAGTATTACCCAATTAAAATCTAAAATGATTGGTTAACACCTGTACATTTACTGAATTTATTGTACAGAGTAACGTGATTTCCAGCTAAATCTTTATTGGTACTTTAACTGCTAGAGATCAGAAATGTTATACAGGTATACAACAAAACAACAATTTCAGATCATATTTCAGCACCTTTTTTCCATTCTTAGAAAATGTAAGAATGTTTTCCTACCAGCCACATAAATTAAGAGGATTTTGTGAATATTATTTCAAATTAAGTAGTAGCTCAATAAAATCTGGGTCACCATGACCATTTTCACAGGCAGATTCCAGCAAGCACATTTAACATCTGAACAGGTGCAGTGAGGACTGGCATGAGAATCATTCAGCGGCAGTCCTGTCTCATTAGGTGCCCTAGAGAGAAATAAAAACAAGAGGGAAACTACTTCATCATTTTCGGGTCCGTTTTTAACCAAAACGAGAAAGTTTATGTGCTGTGGCTATTTGTTTAAATAACGATGGCGTTTTTGGGTCCTAAAAACAAAACTTTTGAAGTAAAAAAATGGCGTTATCGTTTTTGTCTTAATTATATAAATGCAAATCTGTGACAATGAGCGATGATGTCACCGCATCCGTGTAACATTATCGTGTAATTTTTTTTACGCAAATAATTTTTTTTAATGGTTATCGTGTAAACAGACCCTTAGCATCAATTGCCTCAACAAACTTAGCAGTCAAACATGTAGTTTCTGATTGCAATACTTTTATTTCTCTTGCTAACATCTGGTATTTACCTCTGTCGTACTATAAGATATCAGATATTTAATCTATTTAATGCATGTGATTTTCTGGTGTTTCATCAGACCTCTTGAGAGTTACTGCTATTTCAGGAGCTCTGTTATCAAGTACCAACCTCATGTTAGAAATCTGAAGCTAACCGTTCTGCTATGGCAACAGCGTGTGCTTATTCTGATAAACAGCAGATGCATTAACTGTTCTCTATGGGTTATCAAATATTATTCGGCTCTCTTCTCGAATGGCTAGCATATAATTTATAGAGGAATACTGTATAGTGCACATGGGTGGTGTTAAAGGTTTTAAAACTTTTTGGCTACTATAATGGAGTAGCATGTAAGACAAGGTAGATAAATCAGAAATTGTCAGTTTTACACCCTGACATTATCATGTAAAGAAAAGTTATCCATTTGTTAGAAATAATTTGTTAGTCGCTCAGTTTGTAGCGCATTGCATTGGGCAATGAAGAGATCCTACAATGGGTTTGATTGCAAGGGAACACAATAGATTAAATACACTTCGGATGAATGCATGATTGTAAATGTCATCAACAACAAAGCTACACTGCAAAATAAAACCCTGTAAAATACAGTAAAATAACGGGCACAATAAATGACAGAAATTTTCCGTAATACAAATATACAGTATAGTTATGTTGTTACGCAAACGTGAGGGTTCGCGTACAGTGTGTTACGCAAATTTCATAATCTTAATTTAAATACTTTTGTTAGCCTAGCTTAGTATAGCATAGCATAGCTTAGCTTAGCTTTAACATCATAACACATAAAACAACAACACCAAAATAGTATAGACGAATTCTACTCGCACTGCCAGATTTTTGTAACCCACTAAGTATGCATAGGTCATGTATACGCGTACAGGAAAATGTATTATTTAGCCCAGAATATTGCATTTTGTCGCAATGTACGATAATAAACGATGCTTTGCAAGGTGGTGCATTCGACCGTTTATGTATGTTCGCGTACACGTAAAAAAGCAAACCATACTCCGGGCTTAAGGGGAATAGTTGACCCAAAAATTGTGACACATATTTGCATACTCTGATGCTTTGAGATTAAGCTGGATTTCAACAAACAGTATGGGGCAGTTTCCCAGACAGGTACAATATGTACAATAAGTACAATATGTTTTTAATAGGGCTGTGTTGAAAAAATCGATTCATCGATTCTGAATCGATTTTCATGTTTATTTCTAAAGATCGATCCTTAACTCAGAGAATCGATTTAATAATTAATAAATTAAACTTGCCGCGTCATTGAATTCACGCATGCGCGCGAGGTGGAAGGACATTAAAACAACGAACATAGCAGTCAGTAACGTTAAGCAAGCGGTTGTTTTGAAAACTCTAGAAATGCTCAAAGCTGCGATCTATATGTAAAATAATCCACTCATAACAAATATACGAGTTATTTGTGTTATTTTTATAATAAGCGCCAGTAAATCCACCGCAGGTCTCCAGCGAAACTCTCTCTGTCCCTCCCTCTGTGCTCATGCAGCCGGTCTCTGACGGGCAGAGGTTTCTTGAGGCGCGCGCAACGGGACACCAAATAAAGAGTTCTTCTTACACATAATGCTTACAGTTGTAAAGTTTTCTGAACTTTAAGCAAGCTAAGACAAAACTTGCATTTATATCAGTGACACGTGCGCTGCTGGAGCATTAGTTTGACGCCTAATTCGCTTATAGTACAAACATCTTTGATCAGAAAGACGAGAAAGAGACGCAAATGTTAAGGTCTAATAGAAAGTAAAGAGCATCAAGACCTTAAAACAGACTTCATCACATTATAGCACCCGTCATAATATATATATCTAGAGCTCCGACTCTCATATACAGGTATTTATCCTGTCTGTAGGTTTGTGCATATATTTATACCTGTTCATTTTACATACTGCCTATTTTTTTATGTAATGTATGCATAAATACAAAATACAATGCATACTATAGCTTCAATAGTCTACAAAATTAATAACTCAATTAAAAACAAGATTCTGTCTATCAAGACTTGTTGTTATCCTCTGGGCATTTTCACTTTAACATTATTTACTTTAAATTGTCCATATTTTAAAACTGTGGTGAGCAGTTAAAAGCTAGAGTGAGTGGCAAATAACTGCACATTTTTATAATCCAAAAACAATATAAACTGAAAAACATGTATATTATGAAATATACAGTTACCATGAAATAAAATGACTCATTCTGTGGAATAGATTTTTGGTCATCCCCCCCCCCTATCTTGCACCATTTCGGGCTTTTTTTTAAAACACTTATCTAAATCTCGAAGATGGGATCGGATCGGATCGAATCGAATCGAACAATGATAATCGATTCAAGATCTTGAGAATCGGAATCGAATCGATTCTTGAAATTTGAATCGAAACCCAGCCCTAGTTTTTAAATAAAGAAAGGACGCACAAACTTTTAGTGTCGGACTAGGATAAATCCTATCCCTATAAGTTGCAGTTTAAGAGTAAGTGCAGAAAGTTACAGATAAAGCAAGTACTAATAGTATGGACATCAATTTTAACATCATGTTTTTAAGCAGATTTATAGGTGCCATCCATCAGTCAGAAGATCTAGTCTGTAACGTGTTAACTGGTCTGTGCAATGATGTACCCAGTAGCTAGTGAACAGATGTTTTACTGTATGTCAGCTGGCATTACTGACATATTGATCTAACTGCATCCGGGACATTTTACAATGTACTGCAACTACAGCGATTACATTGGTGTACTTGGTTTGTAAATGGAACCAGTTAAAATCATTCAAGGAATACAATATGCATTTACAGTAATTATCAATAATTTAAATCATAGTTTGGGTTGTAGAAATCAAACTACAAAATAAACGTTCTGGCTGTTCCATTGCAAGTGATGTAAGAGAGATGTCACATGTCAGGGTTGTGGTGTTTAAAGTTATCCTGTAAGGGAGCCGGCAGTGGACGTCCCCTGACTTGTGACTCATTTCTTATTTTTGTTATACGCCCACAAACGCTCGTCAGAGCTCACAGACTGATCTGGCACAATGAAATGAGATCAATTTTGATATTAAATCGCCTTTAATGTGAGTTTAGATACCTCAGGAGGATGGATGAGGAGGTAAACGTGAACTCTTCTTCCTGTTAGACGACTTCTCTTTCTCGATTTTCAAACCCGGACCATTGGATAAAAACTAACTTCTGTCTTTGACCTTTGCAGAATGGCCTCAATGCTCTGCACCTGGCAGCGAAGGAAGGACATTTGGATTTGGTCCAGGAGCTTTTGGGGAGAGGATCTTCTGTGGATTCTGCAACAAAGGTAAAGTTTACTAGTAGTAGTAATGGAGATGTAAAGAGTTTTGGCATGAGGCTGTGACACCAACTAAACGGTGAATAATAGTGTAAAGCTTTAAAGAGAAAAGGATGTTGTTATGGAAATGATGCTACGTTTAAATGTGATCGTTCAGGATAGTTTGCCAACAGTTTCTTAGTCAAGAGCTAAAGGGATACAGTAGGGTTGTGACAATAAGTCGTGCAAATGCGCCTTTTCTCAATGAATGCATTTGAATGAATTACGGTTAAAGGCCACCACATCCAAATCCAGAGGGCGCTCTCGTGCAGAAACGCCATTTGTGCCTCAGAAGAATTATTATTACAAACGCTATTCCAGGAAATGTCTAGAGGCATATTTATATCGCTTTGTTTCAGGTGTTTTCATAATAATAAAACATATTTTGAACGATAATGATTTTAGATTGATAAGGACTTCCTACTGATCACAGAGCCGTAGTTCACGCACAAGCTGTGCATGAAACACAGAATCAGAGCCTTGCGATTCAGAATCGATTTTAGACAGATATTTTAATGGGGAACTCGATGCACAACCCTACTATACAGTGCTAATTAACTCTTTCCCCACCATTGACATTTTATCTTGTCAATTAAGTGAAAACATTTCCCTGCAAATGACGCTGTCCTGACAAGTTTTTACGGTAATCTGTAATTCCACTATTATTCACTAGATGGCGCTCTTACCCAATTTATAAAAAAACTGAAGCAAAAACTAATTTAACAATATTTTAAACTATGTGTATATATGTAAGGAATAATTGACGACGGGCCATTGAATTATAAGAAAATAATGCACACCAAGGTGGTAATGCGGCACGACGCGAAGCGGAGTGCCGTTACACCGCAGGTGTGCATTATTTTCAAATAATTCAAAGGACCGGAGTCAATTATTCCGCTTATACCACGGTTACCACAAACATTGCTCTGGTGCCTAGTTTTAAGACATTTGAAAAGTTAGGTGTGCGGTTTACAGAAAAATAATCAACACCCATAGAACATTTCTCAGCCAATCAGAATGCAGCATTCAACAGACCCGTGGTATAAGTTTTAATAATCGTTCTGAATCTGATCTCTAACAAAATTCCTTTACAAAAATGCTATTATTTCAGCTTTTTGCTCATTTTTGATGAAACCTACCCATATTTGAGAGGTTATAAAAAGAGAACAAATGAAGACCAGATGAAAAGTATTTTTCCTTGTTTTGTTTGTTTGTTTGAAAGCAGAGGGTCTGTTCTTTTATTTGAAATATTTTGTCAACTATTAATTTTGACGTCATAAAATAAATAAATACATTACTCTTACAAAAACATCATCATCATTTTTATATTGAAACTAATTGCCTTTTAGTGCATGCTTATATTGCTACAGCACTGTACTGATAAGAAGTATTTTCTTTACCTTCCACACAAAAAAAGATTGTTTATTTCGCTATACTAACATGTATGTTCAGTATGTATAGTTATACTGTATAATAAAGTTAAAGTATAATATATAGCCCTATTCGGACGGGATTAGTTTTACAGGGGGACCTCTGAGAAAATCGTGCTTCTCAGAGGTCCTCTGTGCTTTTAATCCCGTCCGAATCGGCCATGTCTGTGTTTTTCTCTGACGACCTCCATAAGAATTCCAGAGCAATTTACCTACTGTTTTTCGCCGAACTCAGAGGTCCTCTGAGAAATTTAATCCCGTCCGGATGCAAATGTCTGTGTTTGCCCACAATATCTTTTGAAAACGCGGTTCATTTCGTGTTTTGGCCACCGTGATCTGCCGTAAGGTCTTACTAATGCGCGTATATTGTATTTCCTGAGTCCCATTCATTCAGATATGGATGTTTTTTCGCATTCGGCAAAATAAAATAATTAAATCAAGACGAGCTGAATATCAAACACTGTTAAGACTGGCCACTGTAATATCATTAACGTTATAAGAAACTCCGTTCAAAGTTGTTCAACTCCGGAATGGTAATGTTAATTAATAAAGATAATAAATTGTTATTAATCATTATTTCTTCATTTCTTTGGGTTTATTATAAGCAGACAGTTATATAAAACACGTAGGCTAACGTTACTTTAGTAGGATTTGTATATTTTATTTTGATTTGTAAAAATTAAATTAATAATTACATGTTCTTTCATAATTTTACATTTAAAGCAAAATATTAAACATTACAAACACGCGTATCCAGAGCACGTGATCTTCTGCAACGCCCAAATGTATGAAACAGACACTCCCATCTCTGGAATAGCCTGCATCATTTTAATCCCGTCCCAATCGGTACATAAAACACAGACGTCCTGGGGGACACGTTGAAACTCAAACGTTGTTTGTAAAACTAATCCCGTCCAAATAGTGCTTATGATATAGTATAGTTAAATAGTATGGAAACAGATATGTGACACAGGACATCTGTGTTGTGATCATTTTGAGTTTAGGGATATACTAATGTAACCCCCACAGTGTTCTAGATGAAGGAACCTGATCCTCGTGTCACATGATTGTTCACACACTTGTACTGTATCATACACACCGGATAAAGATATAACTTTGACCTTTAGAGTTTGTTTCTGCGTGATTTGTAAATACACTACTATGCATAAATATTCAGCATATATGAAGACCTTAATGTATGTGTTTGTGTCTTTGCATCTGGTTTCAAAGATGAATTTTAGTGTTATTGAATGATTCTTGCTACTGTATGTTTGGTAAGGGGACGCTCTTCATACGTATGACGAAACCTGTTAAAGTCTTCTGGGTGATACAGTACCATGCAGATGTCAACCTTATACTGAAATGTAAAGTTTTTAACCATATTGATATCTCAGATGTCAATATTTGGTGGTTTAAATACCTATGCAAGGTCTCTTTTAAAGTTTATTTTAAAGTTCACTTTAAAGCATTTCTTTTTTTTATTAATTTCAATAGTTAAGTGCAAATTTCAGAACAGATACGTCCATATAGAGAATTGTTACATCCATGACATAGTTTTTCCTCATAAATGTGCATATAAAAATTACATTAAAATAAATATAATTTGTTTGAAGAGCCTTCATCATTTATTGCATTTCCTATGTTGTCTGTAGCCTGGGAAAACCCAGACAACTTCCAGCAAAATTAGATTTGCTCTGCAAGTAGTCTGGCAAAGAGGCCATTCAAGCCCATTTCTAATCCGTCGAAATCGCAGCACCAATCAGAAACGTTGGGGCGGGCTTAACACGATGACGACAGCGCAGTGATGGTGAAACAGATTTTGTACATTAAAAAGATAGATGCCGCCGTGGAACATCACTCGTTCGAATCAGCTATCGCGTCTGTTTTAAGCATTTTAAACTTTTCCTTTTCATTAAAACCCGAGCAAAGATGAACACTCAAAGCCTTCGTATCAAAAAAGATGTTATCGCTGTCTCACCGACTGGATCTGGCAAAAGTCTGCATACGTCATCTCCTTTATCGCTGTGATTGGTTATAAGGTCTATCCAATTGCACCCGGGGACGTCCATTAGTGACGCCCCTTTGGAAATGATATAAGCTTTGCAAGACCATAACTCAGTTACTATGGTTTTAACCAGGCTATGTTGTCTTCCCAAAACTTGTCATTTTTTTGGGCACATCCATAATGCATCAACGTTGTTTAGAAAACTATATGCATATAGAAAATAGAAAACATGCGACTGATATTTTTCTGATGTCTGGACTCTATAATTAATACAAACAGATGGTTTAATACATTGGTTATAAATGCATTCTCTACGAATTTATATTATAAGTTTTGACTCCAAATGTCACATCCAGCGTCCATAATCTCAGATGTTTCTCCTAAAAAACACTTCTTATCTTTCTACGCCAGGGATTTCAAGCCATTATCAGATTTGCATGATACTGTACAATCTTAAATAAAAGTCAGACATACAAAGCTCTTACATTTCTCATAATAAAACCAATAATATGAATTATAAATGCTTACTGTAAGGTAACAGTTTTTATTTTTGTCTGTTATTTATTTTCTTATGGCTTTTTTTGGAAAATAATTCAAGTTATTAACTTCTCCATTAAGTCTACTGATCTGTAAACAGTACGATCTATCATTTTGACATCTCCCCTCACCTGGGGATTGTGTTTGTTTTCTCCACAGAAAGGAAACACAGCACTTCATATCGCTTCCCTAGCAGGACAAGTGGAAGTTGTGAAGATCCTGGTCAAGAGAGGAGCAGACATTAATTCACAATCTCTGGTAGAAGTCATACATTTATGCATGAAACGCTTAATCCTGTAAATAAAAGTGAAATGACTTAAAGTGAAATCTGCTCATGTAGAATGGATTCACACCGCTGTACATGGCCGCTCAGGAGAACCATTTAGACGTTGTGCGATATCTTTTAGAGAACGGAGGGAATCAGAGCACTGCTACAGAGGTACTGAAGTCTTTCAAGTACCATCCCATGATCTTCATCTGTTAGTGGAACATCATTATTTAAAGTTTCTCTGTCTTCTCGCAGGATGGCTTTACACCTTTGGCTATCGCACTGCAGCAAGGTCATAATCAGGTGGTGTCTATTCTTCTGGAGAACGACACAAAGGGTAAAGTACGTTTGCCCGCCCTGCACATCGCCGCTCGAAAAGACGACACCAAATCTGCTGCCCTGCTGCTACAGAACGACCACAATGCCGATGTTCAGTCGAAGGTAAATATGAACACAATGCACACTGACTGTTGACGCTCGTAATGTGAATGCGGAGAATATATTGTTTTAAAAATACAAATGCAAAATGTCTTGATAAGTGATAGGGGTGTAACGGTACACAAAATGCACGGTTTGGTACGTACCTCGGTTTTTAATTCACAGTTCGGTTTCGTATTAGTACACTGTAAACCCAAACAGTAAAATGTACTCATTTATAAATCAGTGAACTGTACTCAAACCAGTGCAAAAAGTTTATTCAACTTAAAAGTTTTATCGCTTTGACTTCCACAGAGTCAAAGAACTTTGCTAACTCAAAAATTTCATTTATAACTTCCAAACAGAGTTATAATAATCCAACAGCCTCATTTGAACAAATATTGCAAACAATTACAAACTTTTGTGGCAAGGTTTATGGCATTAAATCTGCCAGTTAAGCTAATAAAGAGTCTGGCACTGCAAATTTACTTCAGTTTAACGTTAAATCAACGCAATTGGTTGAGGAGGATTTTAAGTTCCCAGCATCCTTTGCATGAGCCTGCATTACGTGATATTTTATGACATTCATTAATGTTGGAGATTGAGATAAGTTTGCTATATTTTAGTTTTGTGACTGTGTTTAGGCTTTAGGTCAGATATGTGTTGTTTTATCAGAAAAACAATAACTGTGTGAAGTCAATGCCAGCACTGAGCTCAGTTTCTTCACACTTACACATGAGTCACTTTTTCTATGAACAAACAAAAAATAAATGGTAAACACTACTTAAGGTAAAACAGTAGTTTTAAGTATAATGTACTTAGATATTAAATACAATGAAATATAAACTTTTAAGTTTGAATTAATTGTAATTTATAAATATTATTTACTTAAAAAATTTGAGTTGGTTTACTTAAATCTTTTTAGGTAATTGGTTTGCACAAACGTTTTAAGTACTCTGAACTTGTCGGGTTTTACAGTGTACAGTTAAAGTGAAGAAATGCAAAAAAATATATATATAATAATAATAATACAAAACATTACTAGCCGTGTATCTTTAACATTTGTAAAAGTTTACATATTTTAAACAGATTTTGAAATAAAACCAGCTTGGTTTAAATAACATCAATAAGCACAAAATATGGATGCGTAACGCGTAACGGTCAAATGCATCCGTCTAGCATGTGTATACATAGAAAAGCAATGAAAAGTAGCGCAGTGAAATGAAAACATGTTTGCTTTTAGCGCCTTTGCTTTAAAAACGAATTCTGTAGGCTACCGAAACGTTTTCATACAAATATATGTTGTGCTACACTAGAAAAAAGTTTTAAACCAAAAATATTAAATTTAGGTGAATTTCTGCTTAAAACAAGCAAAAAGTTATACATTTTTCTTACCCCATTGGCAATTTTTTTTATAATTTTTTGCTTGTTTTATGCACAAATTCACTTACATTTGATATAGACTTTTTTTCTTAGGTTATTTTGCTCATCATAAAAATGCATCTTGATTTAAATAAATTTAGATATCTATATTTAAAACACAACATAAATACTAAGTAATAAACAGTGTTGGGGTAACGCATTACAAGTAACTTGCATTATGTAATAATATTACTTTTCTGAAGTAACCAGTAAAGTAACGCATTACTTTATAAATGTACATATTAATATTTCAGTTACTTTTTAAAAAAGTAATGTGAGTTACTTTTCAGTTTAATTAATTTGATAAAAAAAATAATGTACTGAATTAAATTGGACATAGTCACGATGAATTACGCACTCTTATGCGTCTTAGCGGAAACAGTTTAGATTAGACATGGCGATGGCGGAGATTCTCAGTCATAAAATACACCGGCAAGACCCTGAAAGAGATCAAGCCTCAGCCAAGTAAGAAAAAGTAACGCAAAAGTAACGCAAAAGTAACATAAGTATTACTTTCCATAAAAAGGAACTAAGTAACGCAATTAGTTACTTTTTTGGGGAGTAACTTAATATTGTAATGCATTACTTTTAAAAGTATCTTTCCCCAACACTGGTAATAAAGTCATTTTTTGACACTAGTAAGCATTTTCAGATGTGTTACAGCTCAGCTTTTTTGAAACGTGTAACATTGTAACTACATCTCCTGCTACAACTTTACTGAAGCTCCCTCGACAATAAAATAAAATGAATAAATGAAATGTGACATTTTTAAATTAAAAAGAGATGATCTGTGTTTATTTGCATGTTTTTGGTGAAGTCTGTGAGGTTAAACAAATGTGTGCATGCACTAACTGATAAAGCATCTTGTTGTCTGCTGTGTATCTGATCACATTCATGATGTTTCATTAATGATGGTGTTAGCTGAACTCTCTGTCTGTGTTTCTCTACAGTCTATGTGTGCCTGTGTCCTGTGTTTCCATCCAGACACTATTCGGGTTTCACTCTTTTATCTACTTACCCATTTCTCTATGTTGTCTGCATTCACTTTTTAGTCTGTAAATAACATGATTCTTGAATCTGTAAGGGGTAAACCTACAGCGCCCGCATGCACCTGCAAAATAAATATGCATGTCTATATGCATCTACAGTATATACGCGTGCGTGTGTGTGTGTGTGTGTGTGTGTGCATGAGACTGTGTAGTGTGTTTGTGAGACTGAATGCTTGTAGAGGGATTTATTTTTCTTAACAAATGGCCGATTATTTGTACTCAATGTGATGTTTAACAATGAGGTTCAATGCTAACCATCCCATTTACAAAGCAGCTTAGATATTGTTGGTACAATAAATGATTTCCTAGTTTTAGACTTTAAGTATGATGTAGTTTTTTAACATTAGTTGGCTCTCATAGAGAAATGAAGACCTCTGGCTTCTCAGACTGAATTTGCATGCAGCTGCTGTTTATGAAAATGTGTGTTTGTGAAATATAACTATCAATTTTTCCTTCCCTGTTTTGCTGCATCAGATGATGGTTAATAGGACCACTGAGGTAGAGATATTTATCAAGTTCCTGACTTTTAACATTAACACACTTTTTATTTCCTCACATGTATGCATTCACCGGTTCTTAAGCTTCTCAGAAGTTTTTCTGAGATTGTTGCATGGCTGGTTTTTCTCATCTGCATCATCCACACATTTGTTGCATACGTCACAAATCTCAGTTCTGTTTGTAAAATGAAATTGTGTTTGCTGTATTGATTCATCACGATGATATGAAGTTTGCATAAATGTTATAGATGGACTGACGGGTGACATACAGTGTCTGTTCTCCCAACATCTTTAATTTACATGAATCAAGATTTCAATCTTTGCCTGAATTCAGTTTGAAGCTGTTAGTGTTAAAAGGTCCTAATCTCACAGGAATTTGTACATATTTTATGAGTTGGCTAATTTGTATGCTTTCCTATGAGCTGAATTGTACAAAAACGTATGATTATTTATTATAAAAAACAGAAACGCAATCCCACCCGTAACCCCAGCGTCACTGGGGCAAAAGCACATCATAAAATGTGGTTGTACGAATTAGCCATCTCGTACGAAATTGCCATGAGATTGTGTTGGTGGTGTTCGGCTGTAAAATAAGCTGATATTTTAACATGAGGATTGTGCATTTTAGTATCTTTTACCGTATATTAATGCCAAACTCAAAACTCATTGGCAATTGCCAATACGTACACAACCATTCAAACATTTAGGGTTACTTTCTCATACTTTATTTTTTTTACATTTTACAATGGAAATTATGCAACTAAAATATTTATCAAAAAAAAAATCCAAAATTATA
The DNA here is from genome assembly GCA_025389145.1 of Misgurnus mizolepis. Classification (NCBI taxonomy): domain Eukaryota; kingdom Metazoa; phylum Chordata; class Actinopteri; order Cypriniformes; family Cobitidae; genus Misgurnus; species Misgurnus mizolepis. The sequence continues at coordinate 69,152,158 of JAIFKI010000001.1, forward strand.
TTTTTCATCTTTAAAAATTTTGTTTTGTCATTTTATTGAGCAGTTTTTGTTATGTCTCATCCAGAGATGCTTTTAAAACGGCATTGACGTTCACATCTTTCTGCTTTTTCTTTATTTTTCATTTCAAGTCATGCTTTTAAAGACATTTTTCACATCTGAAGATTCTAAGAATTATTTCAATTAAGTGACCCTAAACTTCAGTGGTAGTGTTTTCAAAGTAAAATAAAACTGGTATCACTTTACAATAAGGTTGTATTTAACAACAGTAGTAAATGCATTAGCTAACATGAACTAACAAAGAGTAATATAGCTTATCAGCATGTATTAATCTTTGTTAATGTTAGTTAAAGGGATAGTTCACCAAGAAATGAAAATCCTGTGATCATTTACTTACCCTCTCACGTTGTTTCAAACATGTATACATTTCTTTGTTCTGCTTAACACTAAGGAAGATATGTTGAAAAATGTTAATAACCAAACAGATCTAGGGCACCATTGACTTTCATAGTATTATTTGTTCTTACTATAGAAGTCAATGGTGCCCCAGATTTGCTTGGTTACAAACATTTTTCAAAATATTTTCATTTGTGTTCAGCAGAACAAAGACATTTATACAAGTTTGGACCAATGTACATTTTTTCAGTGAAACTGTCCCTTAAATGTCAATATAGATCATTGTTTATTAAAGGTGCAGTGTGTAAATTTTTGCGTCATCTAGTGGTGAGGTTGCGAATTGCAACCAACGGCTCAATCCACTGCTCACCCCTCGCTTTTGAAACGCATAGAGAAGCTACGGTAGCCCCCACCAGACAAACAACTTAGTAAAAAAAAGTTTGTCCATTAAGGGCTTCTGTAGAAAGATGGCGGCACAAAATGGCAACTTCCATGTAAGGGGACCCTCGGTGTATGTAGATAAAAACGTCTCATCCTAAGGTAATAAACACATAACGGTTCATTGTAAAAACCCTGATAATATAGCTTTGTATATTATGTTGCATTTCTGTCAAGAGATCCTTCTAAAAATTACACACTGCACCTTTAACTAATGTTACAGTAACAACAATTGATTTATTTAAAAACAAAAAATCAATAAATATCAATAAATCAATCAATAAATATCATACTAGTATTGTTCATTGTCAAGTCATTTTAGCTAATGCAATAACTAATGTTAACTAATACAACCTCATTGTAAAATGTTGCCATAATACTAATAAATAAACAGGCACATCATTTAGACTAAGTTGTCTTTATACTCACAACCGTTGGCGGCTGGTGACTTATTTTTCGAGGGCGCACAATACGAAGCTTGCTACTTACAACATGTGTTATCAAAATATGCGTTTGACACATCATGTGAACCTATTTACATCATGCGTGATGTCAAAATACGAGCCTGCTGCAGACGTTTCAAAAGGGTTTATGATAAAAGAGACACTTGTGTTTTCCAGATACTCGCTTAATCTTATGTGTAATCAGAGTTTAGTGTTAAGTTAATGTCTTAACGTCTAACGTCTCTTTTTTATTAAACCCTTTTGATGCGTGTGCAGCAGGCACTTATTTTGACAAGACGCATGATGAACAAACACATATTTTGAATTTGCGCCCCTCGGAAGAGAAGTCACCGGCCGTCACTGCTCACAATGCTGTCCTGTATTGACTTTACTTGTTAGATGTATTCAGATATCCACTAGTATTTATTTCATTACTTGACTTTAAAGGAGTCCAATGAGACATGAATTTACCTGTTAACAGCATCTGCTTGACTCATGGCTCAAATAAGTGCAATTGCATTAAACTCGATACTATAATAACATATAGCCTGAACTAAAATGTGTTTATATAAATAAATCGGCATCCGTACATCCAGCAGAAGTTATGTTTGTGCCACATGCATTATTAAAAATGAAGAAGATTTGTATAATTATGCATTTATTTGATGATTGTCATATATAGGCTGGATGCATGAATGATAAGATCTTTAAAGTTAAGGTTTTGTAACTGGTGATGAAAGCAATACAAATATGATATGATATGATATTTATGTTAGGATAATGCACTGCACAGCATGCTGCATCGCATATTTTGTTTTGCATCAGCTTTAAACGTGTTTCACACAGTCAATATATTCTTCACACTTTTGTAAATGATGTTTTCACATTAAATCGGACCGTGACTTTCAGAATGGAAAGGTAAGGCAAGAATTTCACAAACCTCTATAGCTTTAAACTTCTGACATTATTACTTATATGATCTACATATACTGCACTTTTGTGTTTATAAATGTTATCTTTCATATAATTTCGACTCTTACTGTATTTCCCTCTGCTACTGTATACTAAATACAATGTCCTTTGTCTTGTGTATTGTTTTGTTATTTTGAGTTAATTTGAACTCTCTTCTTCTTCTTCACTTTGGGTTCTTTTCTGTTTGCATGCCTGTGTCTTGACCTCTCTTACAGTTTATGTGTTTGTTTGTGTATCAAGATTCAAATAGATAACTCTTTTTCCACTTATACATATACTGTATGGGCCAGCGACTGTTACTGAGGCGCTGATGGTCTTCATCAGTTCACAGATTTATTCAATGCTCGATGTGTTTGCTGCATGCTTTTACAAACCAAATCAGGCACCATTAACTGCAGATGTCAGACCAGCGTTTCAGCTTTAAATGGGTTTGGGGACAAGCCGCTGGTTTCAGATCAGCATTTATTGGCAGCTTGTCTGTGACACACGTGTTGATAGGGATGCTGATTGACCTTTGATGTGTTTTGTCTCTTGTTGTTTTGGTAGAGTGGATTTACACCCCTGCACATCGCAGCTCACTACGGGAATGTAAACGTGGCGACCCTGCTGCTCAATCGAGGGGCTGCGGTGGATTTTACAGCCAGGGTTTGTGTTAAATACATTCAAACATTTAAAATAGAAACATGACATGAACTTAGGCCGTATATCACACAATCATGATGTTGAATGATACGTCACTGTATTTTTTTATAAGATGATTGTTTTGATATCTTTACAGAACGGGATCACTCCTCTACATGTCGCGTCTAAGAGGGGAAACACTAATATGGTCCATTTGCTGTTGGAGAGAGGAGCTCAGATTGATGCCAAAACAAGGGTCAGTTTCCCAGTTGCCCTCCTGGAAAAGGGTCGGAGACCCATGTTATATAATGGACAATATAGAGTAGAAATTGATAATCACTTGCCTTTGATTTTGGTGTTTAAGGAGAAGTTATGCTGACCAGATGATTCTGTGTGTGTACATGCATGCGATCGTGCTTTGTGTAAAGGTATTAGTAAGACCAGCAGGGGGGTTCACCATGTGGTCTGTGTGGGTCCTCCTAACACCCCAGTATAGTGATGAGGACACTATACTGTCAAAAAAACCGCGTCCTTCGGATGAAACATTAAACCGAGGTCGTGACTCTCTGTGGTTGATAAAATCCCAGAATGTCCCTTGAAAAGACTAGGGGTGTTTCCCGGTATCGTGGCCAAATTTGCCCATTGGCCTACTAATCACCCAAATATATACTGATTGAATATATCACTCTGGCTGCATCCGAAATCACAAACTGTGACGGTAGGCACTGAATTAGATGAAGTACCTACTCATCGACTGTTAAAACAGTAATTACTATATAGTATGAATATGGATAGTATGGATGAATTCGGACATACTACATCTGCCACGTTGATACATCACATGACATACGTCGTCATAACAACAAGTCGTTAACTTATTCCCTGCCATTGACGAGTTATTTCGTCAATTAAACTCGATACCATGAGTTATCTCGTCAATTAAGAGAAAACATTTGCATAAAAAAACGATTTCCTGAATAGTTTTTTTTTTGTTATCTGTAATACCGCGATTATCCACTCACCAAATGTATAAAAAAACTGATGCAAAAAATGATTTATTAATTATACACTCCGTGGGCTCTATTTTAACGATCTGAAACGCAAGTGCGAAGCGCAACGCGCAAGTGAGTTTGTGGGCGGATCTTGGGCGCTGTTGCTATTTTCCCGGCGTGAGAAATAACTCTTGCGCCGGGCGCAAATCAATAAGGGGTTGGTCTGAAGTAAGTTCATTATTCATAGGTGTGGTTTGGGCGTAACGTCAAATAAACCAATCAAAACGCTAGCCAACATTCCCTTTAAACGCAAGGGCGCAAGTTCCATGGCGGGTTGCTATTATTATGACGGATTTACCAGGCGCACGCCAGGAGCGGTTCACAGCCGAGGAGACCGACGTCCTTGTACGGGGGAATCCCACGCTTGCCAGCATAAATCGGGCACGCCGTGTAACGGGAGGTGGATCTGCCTCAGGACTTGACGCCAGCAGAGGACATCGCTGCGTCCACCCTCACCGCTGAAAGGGTTTGGGGGCTTTGAAATCGGACCCAAGAAACGCAAGCAAGGTCCAACCCCAAAGTACACTTACAAATCAAGTTCATATACATTAAGGTTTCTTATGAAAACATTTTAACTATTATTTACATAAAATAAACGTAATACAGCCACACAACAAAGTTATGAAAATATTTTAATCGTTATTTGCATGAGAATAAATAAAAACTATCACCACAATGCTCACCACTATGATTTCCCTTATCTCGTGTATTAATATTTTTAAGTGTAACAATTTATGATTTGCAAAAATAACTGTTGCATCTGTGTAGATTAGATAAGCAAAGTGTATGCGCGTTGTGCACGCTATACATTATGGTCAAGCATGCGCCCTTAAAATAGCATAATGAACCACGCGCAACGCGCCACTGACTTTAGACTAGTTTTTTTTGGTTAGTAGCGCAATTGTTTTTTGGAACTGCAAAATAGCATAAGAGATGGTTTGCGCCGCAACACGCCTCCTTTTTGCGCTGAACCGCCCAGGGAGCGCAAGTTCATTCTCTAGTTTGCTGACGTGCATCTGTGGAGGGAAAAACCCCGCTGTGCGCCGGCGCAAAATACGAATGATACATGCGTCACGGACAAAGTCAATTGCACTGGGTGCAAGATAGGGCCCCGTGTATGTTTTGATTACAGTTCTGAATCTGATCTCTAACAAAATTCCTTCACAGAAATGCAATTATTTCAGCTTTTTCAAAATAGAAAAGAAAATACCCATGATTAAGAGTTTATAAGCAGAGAAAAAATATAGATAGGATAAAAAGTTTTTCCCTGTTTGTTTGTTTGTTTAAAAGCAGAGGGTTTGTTCTTTCATTTTATATATTTGTATGCTTATATATTTAAGATTTTTATTTACTGAAAGGCATTTTGTGAAAATCACATAAATATGCTCGCGAGCAACTTTTCAAACAGTTAACTAGACTGACACGCAAAGATAGCTTTTTAATTTGTGTATTTGCATTTGAATAAAGCTGCATTATCGCTTTCTGAATTTTTTTAATAAAACAATGCCCCCCCGTCTTCTTCTTCTTTGGATAACTCCTCTACCAGGGTCTCTCTGGATAGCAAAGTGTCCATCAAATGAACACTTCAGGATCTTGTCGGTCCTCCGGGTACATTTCACCTATTGTTTTTGGAATACTACGAATTCAGACATACTGCTCGCCTCGCCTACTGCTTTTCGCCTACTATATAGTAAGGATGTTTTCTGACGCGGCCTCTGTCTCCTCTTCACTAATAAGCTGGTGTGTGTTGGGCATTCAGGTGCAATATGGCTGCCGTCGCATCATCATTCAGGTGGACGCTGCACATTGGTTGTGAAGAATCCCCCTTTCATATGATGAGCACTTACTGTGGGTTCACAGGGTTTGCCGCTTGAACATTTTGGGAGGGGGTATGCCATATGGGAGGGCTTCTGCGACTCCGCTCGCTTCCTCTAATCACGTCACTACCAGAACATGCTCCTGATTGGTTAACGCGCCAAATTTTTCAACTGCGGCAACGCTCAATTCGCGCAAACTAGATGCGCGAATGAAGCGGAATCATGTCTACCACGCCGCGAGACCTCCAGACGCGCGTAAACACGTCTTTACATTGACTTAACATTAAAAACACTCGCGTCGGACGCCTCTACCGCAGCTGGTCTTAAGCAGCATTACAATACATTCATATGGGGCGGAAGCATTAACGCTTGATGGAAGCGTGGCCAACAGCCAATCACAGTGGCCGCAATACATGCTTCGGTCTTCCATAAACGTAATTGGCTGGCTCTGTCGAGGTTATTTGCTTAAGGCGATCTGATTGGCTGACGCACGCGTTGCCGCTTGAAATTTTCAACTTCTGCCGTGAGCAACGGCAGTGACACGGCGCCGACGGGTCCACAATTCAGTTTGGCAACGCATGACGGCACCCATTAAAGGTGAATGGGACGTGTTAATGCTTATACTCGCGCTTTGGTCCGCAACGCAAGCCTTCGCGGATCGCGCGCGCGTCTCACCAAACGGACGAGGCGTTTATAGTTGACGCGCTCGCTGTTGCACTATTTTTTGAACCACCAGGGGGCTACGCGAGCAATAAAGTCAAAAACAAACACAAAGAAGAGGATAGAAGTCGTCGTCCGCTGGAACAACCCTGGTGCTTTTAACATCAGAGTTTGATATATAAATATGAGAACATGAATAAAACAACAATCTTGTAAATATGTCTTTATTAAACATTATCATTTCATTAACATTTTTTACTAAACAAACAGTACAGATATCTAAAGGTTTGTATTTTATTCCTCGTCTAGTGGTTCATTCAATACAAATATAAGCCAAACATTCTGAATCATGTAAAAGAATTCATGTTTTAAACTGCAAAGTTTCCATACTTTACTTACAGAGTGTCAGATAAATATATACATTGTTTTGCTTGGATTGATCAAAGAGATACGTCACAGGCTTGCCTGCTCGGACAGAATCACCTCGAGTTCGGTCATTTTCGGATGCGGAGCCACGCGGAAAGTTACAAAAAATGCTGTGCACACCTCCACGTGAAATGGGGTCTCGCGCACCCAACGCGCACGACCGCCCACTCCGCGTTGACGTCATTTTTGCCGCGCGCACCAACGCGCCCGTGCGGATGCGACGAGCATAAACATAGCTTTAGGGTGCTGCTGCAGAAAAGCGCTGTATACATGTAATGAATTGTTATTATTTATGTGTCTGTGTGTTTTAGTGTGTGTACAGTCTGACAAAATTTCTGAATGACTGTTCTCCTTAATGTTTAAAGTTGCAGTCTGGAGTTCAGCTGGTTGTGTCCTTTCTCTGTGTTTTATAGTCTCTTCCTCCTGCAGTCTCTCTCTCTCTCTCTCTCTTTCTCTTTAATGCACTGCACTGCAGAATCACGTGCTGGAGTGTTATAGGAGAACCCATAATGCAGGACTGCGTCTAAAAAACTTCTGACAATGGCAGAACTTTAACTAAGGAAAATGTTGATCGCCACGGACATTAATCTGTGAACATGTCAAATAGTGACCAAAGACTATTCGCTTGTTAAGTCATTAAAAAGTAATTTTTAGCATCGTTAAGTATTATTTAAACAGCCAAAATATTTAATCAAATTTGTATAAACTCACAGTGAACACTGCAGTCTCCAGGCTCACTGAAATACAGACAGCAATATATTAATAATTCATAAAAAATCCATGTCAGATTTTGTTATGGAGATAAAAATTAGGAGTTTGTGTTTGGCATTATGGAATGAGTGTATATTAGCATAATTGTTATTTGCCTATGGCATTTAAGATCCAGAAGCACTGCATGGCGTCAGACTTAAAGGTGCCAAAGAATGCATTAAAATAATCTGTTAAATGGTTCTCTGATATAGAAGGTATGTGACTTTATTTAGTGCAGAAATGATCCAGAGACGATTATACATCTCCATTTACAACCCTACGATTTGCCCTTAGAATAAAATTTACTACCTTATTTGAAAGGGTCATAAATAATAATGTTGAGCTCTGCTCTGATTGGCTGTTTCTCAGAGCAGCTTCTTCAGTAGCTCTGTGTGTGTGTAAACAGATCTTATGTTTGAGTCTGTATCAATTGTTTGAAAGATGAAATTGATAGATTGATTTATTTAATGGTGAGACTTCTATACTAATTATATGTAGCTTAATGAAAAAAAACATGTTATTATTTAGAGAGTTGCCCCCAAATGTTTTCTAATGAAAAGTGACCTTTAGGTGTGTTTGTGTTGTAGGACGGCCTCACGCCTTTACACTGTGCAGCGAGGAGTGGACACGACACAGCAGTCGAACTCTTACTGGAGAGAGGAGCACCAATGCTGGCCAGAACCAAGGTACTAATGACACACACACATAGTGACAAATGTCCTGAAGATAATAACTAAGATGTTTCTACAGAAAATTGGATTATAAGTGCTTTATTTTTCCCTGAGATAGCTTAATAAAAAGTGCAATGCTTTGCAGCTAACGTAACATTAAGTGTATGGCATTTCCACTTCTAAAGCATAAGCAAATATTACAAATACCCGTGTATTAGAGGTAAACCCATTCATTTTCCATTCTTCAGAACGGTTTATCTCCGCTCCACATGGCAGCGCAGGGTGACCATGTGGAGTGTGTTAAACACCTGCTGCAGCACAAGGCACCTGTTGATGATGTCACACTGGATTATCTGACCGCCCTCCATGTTGCCGCCCACTGTGGTCACTACAGAGTTACCAAACTTCTGCTGGACAAGAGAGCCAATCCGAACGCCCGAGCCCTGGTACCTGACCTCTTCTCATGGTGATCTCTGCTCGCCCTGCTTTATCTTTTTATAAAGTCTTATCTCTGATGAATGTTTCTTTCAGAACGGTTTTACTCCATTACACATTGCCTGCAAGAAAAACAGAGTGAAAGTCATGGAGCTGTTGGTCAAATATGGCGCTTTCATCCAAGCAATCACAGAGGTATGAGGCATACCCAAAAATAATAAAAAATAGGCTGAAGAGTCATTTGTTGATTAGATGAACATGAGATGATTGACCAATGTTGTATTTGTCTCTCTTAAGTCTGGTCTCACACCCATCCATGTGGCATCTTTCATGGGTCATCTCAACATTGTTCTTCTGCTCCTGCAGAACGGAGCTTCACCGGATGTCAGCAACATAGTGAGTCAGAAGTTGCTTAAATTGTTAAGCTTGTGCTGAAGTGTTACCTTACATCATCTTGTCTCCTTAAAAGTATTTGCACAACCTAATAGAGTCTAAAAGGGTGACATATTGAATATTAGTACTATCATTTCTTAAAAAAAAAAACTTTGGGCTCCATAATATATATGAATATATAGATATGTCATTCATCCACCATTTTGGAATGGTCCAGTTGCAGACATCACTCACAGTTTTCCAGGATACTGGCAAGTGACTTTTTTCAAAATATCTATAAATAAGCACATATTCTTTGGCCATTTTTTTATATTTTGAAATATATTCAAAATTGTATTTGCAAATATATATTTTTGCCATATGGTACATAAAACTACTGAGCCCCTAAGGTGACATTGGAGAAAAAAAATCTAAAGTTTAGTTTCATGTGCTCACGCGAAACCTTCATGTGCAGAATTTTTTGTTTCGTTAAAGTTTCGTTTTGCGTGCACACATGAAACTTTCGCTTTCAGATGCGCACGCTAAACTAAAAGCCATAGAAACTAAACTTTTTTATTTTTTCTCCATGGTCCCTTAGGGGTCCGTGTAAAACAGTGATTGTTGCGAGCATAATCTTGCGGCACGTTTTCTTAAAAAATGCAATGGAATATGCGGGATATTAATGCAATTTTATGCGATGAAATTGCGGGAACTTGCCAAAATTGTTTCATTGATTTTCACTAGGGCTGGGTATCGATTCTGATGTTTAAGATAGATTTGATTTTGATTCACAAGCTATCAATTCAATTCCGATTTTTGGATCGATTTTTGTGCTCGATTCTTGATTCAACTCAATGAATATAGATTGAATACAAATACTATATTTATAAAAAAAGAACAGTGAACATAAGTTTACAAGTGGGTAATTAAAAAATAAATTAAGAGCCACAAACCTGTAAATGAAACCCTTTTATTTTAGGTTCACTTGTGTACATTAAAACAGAACCCATCTCTAATTTTCAAATGCATACAGTTATGTTAAATAAAATACAATTTTGATGCAAGATGAAATATGTATGGTGAAAAAAGTCAAAACAGTCGCATTTCTTGATCAAACAGGATCAGATTATTTCTTTAAAAATAATAATCGATTTGTGGCCTTTGAGAATCGATTTTAAACCGACCACGTAAAAAAAAGATTAATCAAAAAATCTATTTTTTTGCCCAGCCCTAATACTTTGCGAAATTATCTCACTTCTTAAAATTCCCATGGCAACAGGGGACATGGCTGTGCTTGTGTGAAGTAAATGCAACATTTTTCAACTTTCTGAAAATATATAAATGACTTTTTGCTACAAAAAAGCAGGAAAATTATGAAATCATGCAATCCCTGCATATTTTGCAAGCAGAAATCTTCAATTTATTTGGGGAAAGTGCGACATATTTAAAAAAAATGCGGCACCCGCATAAATATGCAGACTTTGGCTGATTATGCATTGAATCATGCGATCGCATAATGCCGTTTTTCTGGAGGGACTAGTAAAAAACAATCCACATCTCCAGTTTTAAAGTAATCACTGGCCTTGGACCGTTCCAAAATGGAGGACGACTTACATATAGCGGCCCATATAAATATCCGCTAATAAAATGTAAGGGATAATGTAGAGGCAGCCGGTAGTTATTGGGAAATAAGCCCCGACAGTGTGATCAGGACCCGACGCGAAGCTCTACATTATCCCGCTTATTACACGGCTACTATTTGTTTTAAATTAACATTTTTATCCTTCCGCGAAACTTTGCACAGATGCATAAAATGATCGTAATACCTTATTAAGATCCTCTGCTTCATACTTGTCTGTCTCCATTTTTTCTCTTTTAGCCAGTCTTTGAGAAGTTTTAATGCCCATTCTGTATTTTTTTGTGTGTTGGCTTCGTAGCTGTCATGCTCTATTTTGTCAAGTTCAGTCTCAGTAAGCTCTCTGTGTCTTGTCGTTGTTCGTTCTTCTATCCACTGTTTAAATGTTTTGTTTTTTCCGTACATGTTAAAATTAATGTCAAAATGTTGTGGTTGTCCAGTGTTTGTCACAAGATGGCGCCAAACAGTAATCTTTATTGGCGCGGAGCGATTTAAATCGTTCAAGTAGTACCGGCTATGCGTTATTATTTTGGAGCGGTTATTATTTGAAAATAACGCACCTGCAAATGTCTCAACTGACCAATCAGAATCAAGCATTCCAGAGAGCCGTGTAATAAATTTATATATACATATCTATGCCCCCCACTATATTTGGGACCAGATAAATATTGAATATCTGTTATCTATGATCATGGGGTATCAGCAGACGTTAAAGGCAAAAAACATTTAAATCCCATCTTTATTTTGTCCCAGCGAGGAGAGACAGCTTTACACATGGCTGCACGTGCCGGGCAGGTGGAAGTTGTTCGCTGTCTGCTGAGAAACGGAGCCATGGTGGATGCAAGAGCGAGGGTGAGAGACAGATATAATACATTAAGTTCAATAGTTTAAGATCTCTACTAAAACCAGCTTAAGGTTAACATGTAAACATCTCTGCTGTCATCAGGAGGATCAGACTCCGCTTCACATCGCTTCTCGTCTGGGTAAAACTGAGATCGTCCAGCTCCTCCTACAGCACATGGCTCACCCGGATGCTGCCACCTCAAACGGTTACACTCCTCTCCACATCGCCGCTCGTGAGGGACATCTGGATGTAGCGACAGTGTTGCTGGAGGCTGGAGCTGCGCACTCTTTAGCTACCAAGGTCAGTGATGGACACGCTGGTTTGGTGCTGGTCACTGTTTTACATTTACATATTTACAAAATTACCTGATAAATGTTATAGTAAAGGAAGATGTCAGAATTTGCCACCATTGTATCTAAAATAAATAAGATGACATGACAGAAAAATTGGGAAAGCTTAATAACATATCTTCTTTTGCTTGTGGTTTTTGGTCAATTTTCAGGGGGTTTTGTTGTTTGAAGTTTATAAGTTATTAGGGATGCACCGATACCATTAAGCTCATGTACTTGTACTCATACTCGTAAAAATACTCCGATACCAAAGACCGATACCTCACGTGACGTAATTTATGACAAAAATGATTGTCTTGTTTTCTGTGATTTCTTCAGCATTTTGACAACTGGCAGGTAAAAATCACATGCATGACGTCCTTGGTTTTGCCCTTTGGAGGTGATGTGATAAGCACATTTTTTCATAATATGAGTTGAAGTTGTTAAAAATAAAGATGCTGATATGTTCATTAGTCTCATTGTGTTGAAAAAACGAAGTGTCACATGAAATAAAATAAGTACAACAAGCATCGGTATCGGTGTTGGCGAGTACCAGGAAAAAATTATTGGTACTCGATCCTTTAAAAGTGGTATCGGTGCATCCCTATAAGTTATAAAAATTCTACAAACAGTACAATAATAGGAAGCAAATGATATAGCTTTTTGTTTCATTTTAACAAATAAAATGCAGAGACTAAGGACAGTTTCCTCTTAAAGGAATAGTCTACCCTTTTGCCATATTAAACTATGTTATTACCTCAACCTAGACGAATTAATACATACCTATCTTTTTTCAATGCGTGCACTGTACAGCGCGTCGTGAATGTGTTAGCATTTAGCCTAGCCCCATTCATTTCTATGGTACCAACATTTTTTTTTTATTTTGTGGCACCATACTTACGTGTATAACTCCTCATGTAACAGTCTTTAAATAGGGAAAACATGGAAGTGTTTGGTGGCTTCCCTGTTTGGTACCATAGGAATGAATGGGGCTAGGCTAAATGCTAACACATTCACGACGCGCTGTACAGTGCACACATTGAAAAAAGATAGGTATGTATTAATTCGTCTAGGTTGAGGTAATAACATAGTTTAATATGGCAAAAGGGTAGACTATTCCTTTTATAAGAGATAAAAATCTGACTCATTGGCGCTCCCTGCTGTCTGTATAAACTACAAATAGATTATTTACTAGTAAGAAAGTGACTTTGACACTGCAGATCATTTGATTTACCACAATAAAACAAAAAAGATGGAAAATGATGGATAAGGATGGATAAGAGTAGAGAATTGTATTGTATTTTCCCATGCCAAAACATCAGCACGGTGTTACTGGTTAAAGGTTTTATAGTGACTCAGTTTTGTACACAAAGTAGGTAATGAAAAAGACATCAGATTAAAAACAACTGCTATTATTTAGCTCTAATAAATACTATTTCAGTCAGTTGTATGTATGGTTTATAAAAATGACAGAAGTCCAAAATCTCCACAATACTTTAAAGGTGGTGTGTGCAAATTTAAGCAGCATTTAGTGGTGAGATTGCAAATCACGTACACCTCACCCCTCAATTTCAAAATGAATATGGTTGCCGCCACAGGACAAACATGTTGTCGTCTGAGACAACGTAGGGTTGAAACGCTCTCTTTAGAGCAGTTTAGGGCTTCTGTAGAAACATGCTGGCACAAAATGGTGACTTCCTCATAAGGGGACCCATGGCGTATGTAGATTAAAGTTGCTCATTCAAAGATAATAAAAACAATACGGTTCATTTTGTAAGGTCTTTATTCACCACTGATAATATAGTTATGTATATTATATTGCATTTCTGTCAAGAGATCCTTCTAGCCGTGGGTTCACACCAGCCGCGTTTGAGGCGTAAAAGCCGTGCGTGAAATTCTAGTCATAGAGACATTCACGCGGAAATTCGCGTCATGGGAGGGGCTTCTGCGACTGTAATTATGTCACTACTAGAGCAAGCTCCTGATTGGTTAACGCAGCGCGTTTTTACGCCAAAGTTGAAATTTTTCAACGCGTGCGTTTTCTGCGGCAACGCTCAATTCGCGCCATTTGCGGGTCTACCGTGCTGCGCTAAACGCCTTATTCGCGCCGCGAGACCTCCAGACGCGCGTCAACGCTTCTTGACATTGACTTAACATTGAAATCACTCGCGCTTGATGCCTCTACCGTGGCTGGTGTAAACGCAGCATTAAAGTTACACAATGCACCTTTAAAGGTCCACTTTGTAGATTTTTAGCAGCATCAAGTGGTGAGATTGTGAATTGCAACCAATGGCTCTGTGCACAGCTAACCCCTCCCTTTCGAAGCGCATAGAGAAGTTGTCATATTACATGACACCATGTCATCATCTGGGACAACGTAGGGACAAAGCGCGTTCTGTAGAGCATACTAGTGTTAATTTTGTCACCTATTTTTTATTTAGTCTTAGTCTTGTGCCAAATGTCCTTGTTAGTTTTAGTTTCAGTCGACTAAAAGTTTCATAATTTTAGTCTAGTTTTAGTTAAAAGACAACTCAAGGTATTTAGTCAAGTTTTAGTCAACTAAAAGTCTCGTCATTTTAGTCTAGTTTTAGTCAAACGAAAACTGAATATATCTTAGTCAAGTTTTAGTTAAAACATATTTTTTTAAATAAATTATTTCTGAGATTATTTCTGATAACCTTTTCAGTCAAATAGTCTTTCATACATCATAAATATTGGTTAAATATCATAATCACCTGACAAAATACACTTGTTGAATGATTTTTGTTTAATGCGAAAATGAAGAGAGATTTTATCTATAAAACATTTTAGTCTCGTCTTTTTTCGTCAACAATAATGCATGTTAATTTAGTTTTAGTCAGCGTTTTTGGACATCTGTGCGGTGTCGTCATCGTCTCGTCTTAGTCATGGAAAAAAAGGTTGTTGACGAACATAATTTCATCGTCTGACGAAATGAACACTAGTAGAGCAGTGTGTCCGTCTAGGGCTACTGTAGAACATGACGGCACAAAATGGCGATTTCCATGTAAGGGGACCCATGGCGTATGTAGATTAAAATTGCTCATTCTAAGGTAATACAAAACAATACAGTTCATTATGTAAGGCTGATAATATAGTTATGTGTATTATATTGCATTTCTGTCAAGAGATCCTTCTAGCCGCGGGTTCACACCAGCCGCGTTTGAGGCGTAAAAGCCGTGCGTGAAATTCTAGTCATAGAGACATTCACGCATTCATGGGAGGGGCTTCTGCGACTGTAATTATGTCACTACTAGAGCAAGCTCCTGATTGGTTTACGCAGCGCGTTTTTCCGCCAAAGTTGAAATTTTTCAACTCGTGCGTTTTCTGCAGCAACGCTCAATTCGTGCCATTTGCGGGTCTACCGTGCTGCGCTAAACGCCTGATTCGCGCCACGAGACCTCCAGACGCGTGTCAACGCTTCTTGACATTGACTTAACATTGAAATCACTTGTGCTTGATGCCTCTACCGTGGCTGGTGTAAACGCAGCATTAAAGTTACACAATGCACCTTTAATGGTCCACTTTGTAGATTTTTAGCGGCATCAAGTGGTGAGATTGTGAATTGCAACCAATGACTCAGTGCGCAGCTAACCCCTCCCTTTCGAAGCGCATAGAGAAGTTGTCATATTACATGACACCATGTCGTCATCTGGGACTACGTAGGGACAAAGCGCGTTCTGTAGAGCATACTAGTGTTAATTTTGTCACCTATTTTTAATTTAGTCTTAGTCTTGTGCCAAATGTCCTTGTTAGTTTTAGTTTCAGTCGACTAAAAGTCTCATAATTTTAGTCTAGTTTTAGTTAAAAGACAACTCAAGGTATTTAGTCAAGTTTTAGTCTACTAAAAGTCTCGTCATTTTAGTCTAGTTTTAGTCAAACAAAACTCAATATATCTAAGTCAAGTTTTAGTTAAAACATCTTTTTTTAAATAAATTATTTCGGAGATTATTTCTGATAACCTTTTCAGTCAAATAGTGTTTCACACATCATAAATATTGATTAAATGTCATAATCACCTGACAAAATACACTTGTTGAATGATTTTTGTTTAATGCGAAAATGAAGAGATTTTATCTATAAAACATTTTAGTCTCGTCTTTTTTCGTCAACAATAATGCATGTTAATTTAGTTTTAGTCAGCGTTTTTGGACATCTGTGCGGTGTCGTAATCGTCTCGTCTTAGTCATGGAAAAAAAGGTTGTTGACGAACATAATTTCATCGTCTGACGAAATGAACACTAGTAGAGCAGTGTGTCCGTCTAGGGCTACTGTAGAACATGACGGCACAAAATGGCGATTTCCATGTAAGGGGACCCATGGTGTATGTAGATTAAAATTGCTCATTCTAAGGTAATAAAAACAATACAGTTCATTATGTAAGGATGATAATATAGTTATGTATATTATATCGTATTTCTGTCAAAATATCCTCCTACAATTTACACACTGCACCTTTAAATTAAGAGTGAGTGATGAGTAGATTAGATAATGATTTGATGTTGGTGTAATGTAACTCTACTGTACAGCTGAGGTTCTTCCCGTGAGGGTTTCTTCATCTTTATTCTGTATTTAAACATCTACAGAAAGGGTTCACGCCTCTACATGTGGCATCAAAGTACGGCAGCCTGGATGTGGCCAAACTACTTTTGCAGCGACGAGCGTCTCCAGATTCAGCTGGAAAGGTAAACATCAGTCTAATCTATTCTGAAGCCGTGAAATAGACTTTTAATAAATATTTAAATACAGCGTCGGAAACTAATTCACCGAACTTTATTTAAAAAGAAATACATTCAGGCTATGTTGACTGCAACAGTGCCGGTAAGCATTCAGTAGTTTCACTTACTGATAACAGAATTTTTGTTTTATTAAAAAACAACTTTTTTCTTTGTTGTATTTTTTGTTTAATAAGGACCGGAGTGTTGAATGGTCCCGAGCCTGCACTTTAATATAAAACATAACGTTGACCTTACACGACTTTAACACAATGTAATAATCCCTGTTAACATGCTGTTTGATTATGTGTTGTCGGGTTTAATGCTTTAGCGATGCTAACAGTTCCCCTGTAACCGTATCACACTGACCCTCATCCCCGCAGAACGGTCTCACTCCTCTACATGTCGCTGCTCACTATGATAACCAGAAGGTGGCGCTCCTGCTTTTGGACAAAGGGGCATCTCCCCACGCCACAGCTAAGGTGAGGAGACTTCATCGTGACCAAACGCTGACCATTGCAGGAATACACTTGGGTGATTATATTATTGCAGGTAGATTACAAAGGCCGTTTCTCAATTCCAAGAACGCGAAGAACGGACTTGCGTTCTCGTGCAGATCGGTCTTGCCAGGCGACCATGAAAGAACGAACTCAGAAGGTTGCGAGAACACAAAACACACTTGTGAGAATTGAGATGTGTGCGATCTTCCTGTTGGTCACCTGAACTCAATGACTTCTGAGGCATAAAGCGATTTCAGCGCACACTCGATGCATCGTCGATATCAAGAACACATCCGGGTATTTTCATGCGTCCTCTGTACTTGCGTTCTTGAAAATTGGAATTGAACTTCGACGGTTAATGATGATGTAGAGCGAGAAGACAAGGACGCAAGATCGCTGAAGAACGTATATTGAGAAACAGCATTTTTCATTTTGCTTCGAATGCTTATATTTTTTTAATTATTTGGTGCTCATTGTCATGGATCACAAGATTTACAGGCCATTAGGGCTGGACCAGAAAATTCGAATATTCGAATATTCGTTCCGTGGGTTGACATTCGATTTTCAGTTTTGAGATTCGAATATATATATATAAATATTTTTCAGCGTTAATGCAGAGCTTTTGCCAAGCAGGAAGTGCGCTTCACGCTCCCGCTCTGTAGGTGGCGCAGAGAGACCAACATCCATAGTCAACAGCCATCAAACAGCACCAGTGGAAGAGATCGCCTCGAACGGAAAGCGCGCTTCCTGCTTTGGCATTCACGCTAATAGTGTTGTAAATAACGTTCAGTTTCTTGCAAAAACTGATTGATTTGCTTCACAAGACGTCAATATGTCACACAGAGTTATGGGGGATTACTTTTGTATTGGATATATATGCTTTAGCTCTTAAAGTGTGCGGATCGGTTGACTTGCATGACGGACCACTGGGGTTTCTGCAAAATATCTTCTTTATTGTTCTGCTGATGAAAAAAACATATTGATGGTGTAAGTGTTATAAATAAACTTGATTTTGAAAGTATGCTACCGTTTTATTACAGTTTGTTGAACTTCGTTCATTTATTTTCGTTGTTTTATTTAAATAGCCTACCCTACGTTGTCAGTAATTACTGTGCTGCTAATTTCTGATACGGGAATGTTTATTTGTTAGAAAAATGTTAGGCTACCTTATTAAAAGTATTGCTCTTGTGTTTTGTTTCACTAATGCTGTTCTCGCAGGACGCGTGACAGGCACGCCGCTTCCAGCTTGCGCTGTTCTGTAGTATTTTTAAAGTTTATTTCTTAAAGTTTATTCTAAACGTGTCACATGTCCATATTGCACGAAAAAAAGGCACTACACTTCCTTGAGTCCGCAGCAACACATCCGCCACATAATAAAACTGTAGATAAACAGACACACACACACACACACACACACAGATTCCTGCCTTTATTAAAGAGAAAAATATGTTCAGCCCCTCCTTCCGAAGCTTCGAATATTCGATTTTATTTCTACTAGAGCTTCGAAGCTCAAAAAATGGTATTCGGAACAGCCCTACAGGCCATAGCAATATAATATTTTAATAGTTACAATAACAATATACAATGTTTTCCTGTTGTTCGAATCTTTGACACTGACTAATTCAGACAACAGGAAATCATGATTTTCAGCTATATTAAAGACTTTTTACAGAAAATATTATATTGTTATGACCTATAACATCTTGTGGTCCATGACAATGAGTACCAAAATATTGAAATAATTAAATATATAACCATTTAAAAACAGCAAAATAAAAAAACTACTTTGGACACCAAATGTATCTGCAATTATAAAGTCACCCACATGTGTTTGTGGAGGCATCTGTGCTTAATAAATTCAGATGACAACATTCAAGTAAATGTCAACATTATGCCAATGTAATACTTTTATACAGTATATTGATGATTAATATAATTTTATGTTTCTGGAAATACCTCATAAAAAGTGATTTAAGGGATAGTTCACCCTAAAATGAAAATTATGTCATTATTTACACTGAAAAAAAAGATTCATTCAATTTACTAAGTAAAAGTAAGTTAGGTAAGTGGTTGCAATCAATTTATTTAAGCTACATTTAAACAAAGTTTTTTATTTTATTTTTCAAATTTTTTTGTTTAAATGTAGCCTAAAAAAAATTATTGAAACCACTTACCTTAAAAAAATTGAGTAAATTGAATGAATAATTTTTTTACAGTGTCCTCACCCTCAGGTTGTTACAGACTTGTACATATTAGAGGTCTTTACGGGTCCACTTAAATCCGAAAACCCAAGGTTTGACCCAAGACCTGAGCGGGTTAGGGTCTAAAAGTTTCAACTGTGCCTCGGACATCGGTCAGGTATAATATTAGCCACATCGGGTCTCGGGTCATTTAAAATGAATGTGTTTTTGCCGAATGGAGCCGAGAAGACCCAGACTATCTCGCATGTGTGCATCGACTCTTTTTTCCAACCCCTCCACTGTTTGCCAAGAGCGCTTGCGACCTCGTTTAACAGTTCGTAAAGCCAGGCATGTCAATTTTAAATGCACACTGTAGCGCTCTTTAAAAATAAAAAGATTAATGCACATCGTGTTTAGGTAAAAAGTGATTCATGCATTTATTTGATTGGATGTGAGAAGACCTCTAGTACACATTTCTTTGTTCTGCTGAAATGGAATCAAGCAGAAAACAGGAGAAAAAAAAACAAATACTATGAAAGTCAATAGTGCTCAAAAACGTTTTTTTTTTTTTTAACAAACCTCTACAAAATATCTCCCTTTGTGTTCAGCAGAACAAAGAAATTTATACAGGTTTGTAACACCATGAGAGTTATTAAATGATGACAATTTTTTTATTTTTGGGTAGTTCTCCATTTGGATCAGCTACCGTATACGAATTTACTTCTATTCCGTTAATTCATAAGATTCAATTCACATTGTAATTCTGTTACTTCAGTTCACATTCAATGTGACTTCAACACCTGCGATTTAAGATTTCAGAAGCACATCACTCCTCCCTGACTGTACGTATGTTTGTTTGTCTTCATGCAGAACGGATACACTCCCCTCCATATCGCTGCCAAGAAGAATCAGATGGAAATAGCCACCACGCTGCTGCAGTACGGAGCAGAGACCAACATCCAGACCAAACAGGGCGTGACTCCACTTCATCTGGTCTCTCAAGAGGGTCACAGCGAGATGGCGGCTCTTCTTCTGCAGAAAGGAGCTCACGTCAATGCCCCCACAAAAGTAAATGACGGACGTTATTTATTATCAAGATGGTTTACGTGAGATTCTCAGAATATTGACAAATGATAAAGAAATTATGCATGGAGGGATGGATGAACAGACAGATTTTTGCAATTGCATTTTAACTCTTTTCCCGCCATTTGAGTTATCTCGTCACTTAAGTGAAAAAATTTCCCTGCCAATGAAGCTTTCTTGAAGAGTTTTTGCGGTAATCTGTAATTCCACTATTATCCACTAGATGGCTCTTACCCAATTTATAAAAAATAAACTGAAGCAAAAACTAATTTAAATCATTTTAAGCTCCGTGTATGTTTTGATAATCGTTCTGAATCTAAACTCTGACAAAATTCCTTTATAAAAATGCAATTATTTTAGCATTTTGCTCAAAATATTTAAAGGTGCAGTGTGTAAATTATAGCAATTGCAACCAACGGCTCAGTCTACTGGCCAACCCTCGCTTTTGAAATGCATAAAGAAGCTACGATAGCCACCACCGGACAAACATTTCATCGTCGGAGACAACTTAGTAAAAAGTTTGTCCGTTAAGGGCTTCTGTAGAAACATGGCGGTACAAAATGGCGACTTCCATGTAAGAGGACCCTCGGTGTATGGAGATAAAAATGTCTCTTTCTAAGGTAATAAACACATAATGGTTAATTTTAAAAGGTCTTTCTACACCACTGATAATATAGTTTTGTTTATTATTTTGCATTTCTTTCAAGAGATCCTTCTAAAAATTACACACTGCACCTTTAAGAGGTTATAAAAAGAGAACAAATGAAAATAGGATGAAATAGTTTTTCTTGTTTTGTTTGTTTGAAAGCAGAGGGTCTGTTCTTTCATTTGATATATTTGTATATTTATAGAAGAAAATTTTCCTGGAAGACATTTTGTGAAACTTTTGTGAAAATCACAAAAAATGCTGGCGTGCAACTGGCAGGGAATGGGTTAAACAAGTTTAAACAAGAAACTCAGTAGAGCATTTCAGTAAGGAATTGTATTTATTACAAATGCATAGAAAAGTTTTCTGTATCATTTTAAGACTTTTATGCCAAAATGCTGCCTCCTAATATGAAAGTCAAAATAAATGTTTGGGTCTAGATTTTATTTTTTTATGCATCAGATTTCATGCATCTACTGAACATTTGAAACAAAATAATTCAATTTGTACTGCAGTACTTTTTGTTCTCACTATACTTCAGTCTTGTGCAGTGCTAGGGCTGTCACAATTATGAAATTTGGCTGATTGTTAATAGTCTCAAATTGTGACAATTATGACAATTAATTGCCTGTTTTAGGGCTTTGACATTTAATTTTCATATTTGTTTGTTTATGAAATAGTTTTTACACATTGTTGTTAAATTAAATATTTTGCAAGGTTTACCTGGCAGTAAATATTAATAAACATATTTAAAAGTAATTATTTAATGAATATATCTTTTAAAAACTGAAAATTCTTTATAAGAAATAAACACAATAAAGTGTCTGAAAAATAAAAATGCCATCAAAATAAACTAACTATACCAGAACAGGCCTTAAATAGTAGCCAATCGTACTAAGGTCATGTTAGTACCCCACATGTCTGTAGTGCCTGCAAAAAAAAATGTATTCCTTACAGATCCGTAAGAATAGCATCCTTTACTTCCCTAAATTTGGAATTATTTAATGGCTTTGCAATGTATTATGTTACACTGACAGTTAAGGAGTGCCATCTGATACCGTCTCGTTTATACAAGCACTGCAGCTCCCCCTTGTGCTCTTCAGAGAGATCTGCAATCATTGCGGTGATCTGAAATCATTGCGATGAGGTCAAAACAATCGCTATGAGACGATTATTTAATCATTGTGACAGCCCTATTGTGCACAAATTAAACTTAAATTATGAAACACAAATTAAAAAAGATTTTTGAGTCGGAGCCGCTTCTCTAACACGTAGCGCACAGTCCGAGTCCCGACTCGGCGTCCTTTGCCGATCCAGCATGATCGCAGTGATTTATTTGTCATCTTGTTTGATACCATCTGTTTTCTGTAAGCATTTTAATCTCATTTAGGTGATGAATGACTGCTTGTATTCGTAGCAAATAGAGTTTGGCATCCAGGTGCTCTGGCACAGAAATAGCTGTGATGTGGATCGTTCTCCATCTGTTATCTGTTTAGTTATTTCTTTACTCTTGTTTGGTGGTAAATATTTCTGGCCCTTGTACTTATGTAAAAAACTTTGATTTGATTGGTTTGTGTGTTTCAGAGTGGTCTGACTTCCCTTCATCTTGCTGCCCAAGAAGACAAAGTTGGTGTTGGTGAGATCTTAGTAAAAAATGGAGGCACCATCGACCAACAGACCAAAGTAAGACGTGCATGATTGTACCCCAAAAAGCTGATTTTTATAAAACATTAATTTTATTTAACTAACACACATGAACTCTCTTTCAGTTGGGATACACACCTTTGATCGTGGCCTGTCACTATGGGAATGCTAAGATGGTGAACTTTCTCTTGACAACTGGAGCCAGCGTCAATGCTAAAACAAAGGTATCTCACTGCTTTATGTTTGTAGCTAAGCTAAAAAAAGTCAAGTAGTGATGCTGTATGTGCTTAATAAGTGTTTGAATGAAAGATGTTTGAGTTATATTGTGTCTTTTCAGAATGGTTACACACCTTTACATCAGGCTGCACAACAAGGCAACACACACATCATTAATGTTTTACTTCAGTATGGAGCCAAACCCAACGCCATCACTGTGGTGAGTAAATGTGAAAACACACACACACACACACACACACACACACACACACACACACACACACACACACACACACACACACACACACAGTGATGTTGCATTAATGATTTTTTGTCTTTTATTTAAAGAATGGAAACACCGCTTTGGCCATCGCACGTCGTCTTGGGTACATTTCTGTTGTTGACACATTGAAGGTTGTAACAGAGGAAATTATCACAACCACAACGGTATGTTAGAAAAAAACGTGTTCAAGTACAGTACAGTAAATGCAGGATTTTTAAATAAATGATTATTACTGTTTGTATTGCATGTAGACGGTGACAGAGAAACACAAGCTGAATGTCCCAGAGACAATGACAGAGATCCTGGATGTGTCTGATGAAGAAGGTGAGCGTACTTATTAATCAACTTATCGATTGGTCAGTTAACAACTCCTCTATAGATTAAAAAGTCATTTATTGCATGGGTCTTCAACAGGGGTGCTGGGACCCTTGGAGGTCTGTGGTGGTTTTACTGGGGGTCTTTTAGTAATGTGACCCGTGCTGGCAAAATGAGTTGGAATCTAATTTTGGGCTACAGGCGAAAGTATAAATATCGATTTTGGTTGAAATTAAGGTTTTCATAAAAATAAGTACATTAAGCTCTCATCTAGCGATCCCAATGTTCTAAATAGTCATTAAACGTCTTAAATGAATTTTTGTTTGTACGTTTTCTGAGAGGTGTACCGGCCAAAATGCTTACTCTAATACAAAGATGCGTATACACATGCACGTCTGACCTTTTGGTTTTAAAACATGCAGGAATTAGAAAATAAAGTGCAGGACTTGCTTGATGTTAAAATAGTTGGGACCTGATGTTTAAGGAGTTATTAAGACATGAAAACGTTCTTCCTCGTACTGACTGATAGATCCAAAGCATGCACACAGATGCGTGCTACCCCAATATACACACATAAATACAGTTTTAAAAATATTTGTTTTGACAAGAATTCATGCAGATATCATCTGTTATGTCTTAAGTGAATGTTTTGTTAACTGTTGGGGGAAAATATCTGATGTGTAAGGTTATATCAGATCCTTGCATTACAGTAGATCTTAAAGCTGTCTGTCTTAATGTCAATCAAACAATAAAAGAAAGAAAAAAGATGAACATATATTTTCCTATAGACGGTTTCAGCAGTAACAACATAAACAAGCGGCTGTCACGGTCCGCACGTAACTTCCGGTAAACTCCGCTAAGAATAAATAACAACAAAGTTCTTTAAACGTAGTTGATTTATATAACAAGCAAAATAACACCACATAGATTACCTAGAAATACAAAACATTTGTTATTTTCGACGAGGCATTTGTTCAAGAGATCAGTTTAGCAACTAGTCAGACCATTAAAAAAACGAAACTGGAAGTAAAGTTCGGATCCAGACGTATATCACGTCAGCGCACGTGCGTCCGATGAAACAGTCTATAGATATTGTTTTTGACTTTGTGTGGGCTTAATCTATTAGTTTTACCAGTTATTTTAAAGGGGACATTTCACAAGACTTTTTAAGATGTCAAAGAAATCTTTGGGGTTCCCAGAGTACAAATTTGAGGTTTTTAGCTCAAAAAAAAAAACAAATAGATAATTTATTATAAGATGTTAAAATTGCCACTTTGTAGGTGTGAGCAAAAATGTGCTGTTTTGGGATGTGTCCTTTTAAATGCAAATGAGTTAATCTCTGCACTAAATGGCAGTGCCGTGGTTGGATAGTGCAGATTAAGGCGCGGTATTGTTATAATCAGATCCCCTTCTGACGTCACAAGGGGAGACACATTGACAACGACTTATTTTTTCACATGCTTGCAGAGACTGGTTTACCAAAACTAAGTTACTGGGTTGATCTTTTTCACATTTTATAGGTTGATAGAAGTACTGGGCACCCAATTATAGCAGTTAAACATGAAAAAGTCAGATTTTCATGATATGTCCCCTTTAAGGTATTAATGTGGTGATTTTGTTTGATAACCTTAAAAATCTTTAAATGGATTTTTCTCAAAACTGACTTTGCTGACTCTATGAACTTCAAACATGTGTAGCTTTGTCATTTTTGTCAGATTCCAACAAATCATATTGTTTTGAAGTTTTTTTTAAATAGATAATCTCAAAATATAAATAACTCATTTTTAAAAATTTGCTCATTCCAACTAAGTTTGCCACTGTGGGTCACAAATATTGTTTGAATTCAAATATTTTTTAAAAAATATGAAATTATGCATCAAACTAAATTTGTATTAATAGGCTAATAACTTTAATAAAATTAAAGTTTCGCTGTTAAAATCTGTATGTTAAAATCTGTATGTTAGCAGTATGTATCATACATATAAATTAACTTGAACAGTATATGTTTGTAACGTATCCATCATAACAAAGAATGTAAATCAACAATTTGATACATGTACTTGGGTTCCTTGCTCCTCCTGTCTATCCATTAAGGGGCCCTTGACCTGATAAAGATCTCTGATTAACTTTGATTCTAATATTGTAAGTAAATAATTGTATTATTATTTCCTCTGTACAACATACATGAGAGTCATTTTAAATGTCAGAAGTTAAGATTTTCAGATCCGCTTCCCATTTGTAGTCTTAAAAATGAAGGTGCTTCATGATGCCATAAAAGAAACATTTTGGCTTTAACATCCAACAACCTTTCTGTTATGAAAAAGGTTATTTGTGGTGACAAAAGCTTATTTGGATAATAAAAAGGTTTGACAGAAATGGTTCTTCATTTTTAACTTAATGGTTCTTTGAGGACCAAAAAATGGTTCTTCTATGGAATCACTGTGTCTTTTTTAAGAGAACAAGTTTTAACACATTTTGTTTTTTTCTTGAGATTACTGATTTTTATTAAACAAAGAAATTTCCTGCAGTTCTTCTGCATGTTGATGATGGAGCGATGTCTGATGACTCCATTGATTTTGAAGGTATCAGCGTGTGGACTGGGTTTGTGTGATGGTTGTTCACACTTTGAAAAGATAGTGTGCATTGCATGATGGGATTGTTTACCATCAGCTGACCAAATGACCAACTAACCCTTGCAGTGGTTACTGATTTTATGCAACACAATGTGCACTGTTTCAGGTTTTATTATTACAGTATTTGCACTGCAGACATCACTTTTGGGTAATAGATAAAAATTTGAAATCTGCTTAAAATTTGAACTTGTCTACTGGTAAATAAAGTACATAGGCATACAGGAAAACAATGCCAGTTGGATTTGATATGATTTGACATCAGCAGTGTAATAAAATTTTATGAATTTTATTTGTTATTAGATTTTTTAAAACACATGTGGCCAAATGTATGGTAGGCTATTGTGTTCTGTAGTTTTTATGTTTTACTGAAGACATTTTCTCTTCTGTGTTGACTATTTTGTATTAAAACAGGATGATTAATTAATATTTGCTGATGATTTAGACTGTTGCATGTTATAGTGTTATTAATATTTGATTGTTTTAAACTCCAGGCCAGTATGCCACAGACAGCCGATTTCCTCTGTCGGCTTACAGTATGTCTTGTCTTTATTGTCAGCTCAGCTTTGCACTGTAAAAAATTATTTGTTGGTTAAAAAACTTAAAGCGCCCATAACACATGCTGTTTCTGCTCATCTCATGTTAATGGGATAGTTCTGCCAAAAATTATATTAAACCCATGATTTATACACCCCTAAGCTGTCCAAAATCAGGGTTTCCCGCAGCATATTTCAGTTAAGGCGGCCCGCCTAAGCTTGGAAACCCTACCGCCTTAACTTACTTGTCAAAAAAAATAAATTCGCTGCACAAAAGGCCGTCAAGTTCATCTCGGAGAATAGCGCGTCCTCGCATCACACCGCATCATCGTTCGCCAGACAATCTACAACTGCTTTAGTTTGTGTTTATTAACCCTTTAGTTTCACTTCATAACGCAGCTATTCCCATTAGAGGTATCTGTTAAAAACATTAAAATTCATTAATAATCTAGTATGTGTTCATTTTTTGTCATAGTTTCTTCAAAATTAAGTTTTATTTGAGTGTTTTAAAAATAAATATTTTATTTATTTATTTTATAAAAATATTTAAATTTTCATCATGACGCATACGCCCCGCCCCTTTGATTGCCACACCCTTTGGAACCCGCCCACCCACCCAACCCTACCACCTTGACTAACAAATGTTCTGCGGGAAACCCTGAAAATGCATATGTCCATCATTTTTCAGACGACCACATTTTCAGTTATTTTAGAAAAATCTTTCAGTTAAACAAATGTAAAGTTACGGGGTCCACGTCCTTCAAGTCCAAAAAATGTGCATCCATTCTTCACAAAATAAATCCAAACGGCTCCACGATGATAAACAAAGGCCTTCTGAGGGCCGTTTTGTTGTAGAAATATCCACATTTAAAACTTTATTAACAAAAATAACTAGCTTCCGGTAAAGCCGCCATCTTAGTCTCCTCTGTATTCAGGAGAGAGTATTAGCGTAGTGTACGCACTTTTCTTAGTGACGTATGACAAATTTGGAGGGCGGGGTCACTCCATAAACTGCGTACGCTCTCATCTTGAATGCGGACGTGACTAAGATGGCGGCGTTACCGGAAGCTAGTTATTTTCGTTTATAAAGTTTTAAATATGGATATTTCTACAATAACACTGCGCGGATTACCCTTAATTTAAGCGGCTAAAACATGCATTTTAGTTTGGGAATCGGATAAGCCATGTCTGGAACACTCAGAACACATACTGTGTTGATAAGTCAGAATGCATGAAATAGCCCCCCGTTTAAAAAAATGTAACCTACCTGATTGCCTTAAAATTTTAATCAAAGAGTTAATTTGACTTAGAAATATTAGTTGACTCAAAAAAAGTTGTGTACATAACTATTTTTTTCCAAATTTGAATGCAACCAGGTAACTTACTTTTTTAACAATTTTTTTTACAGTGTGGTTAGATACACAGTCCCTGCTGACAACTATAGACAAACTGCTTCATTTATTATTCTTCATCTTAAAGCTTTACAGTAATTTGCTTTAGTATAGATTGCTTTGATACTAAAACATTTAGCAGCTTTGCAGAGTTATCTTTAACATAGAAAGATTGACCGACTTGTAAATGAAGTGTAATAGTGTTTTTTGTGTTATTGTGTGTGTATGCATTTGTGTAACATGAGGATCATCCTTTGACTGCACAGGTGATGACACAATGACAGGTGACGGGATTGAATATCTGAGAGCTGAGGATTTAAGGGAGTTAGGAGACGATTCTTTACCTGGCCAGTACCTGGATGGAATGAATTACCTGCGATTCAGTTTAGAAGGTGGACGATCTGACAGGTACATTTATTTAAATATTTGATCATTGACACTTTTTTAGATAAATAGTCATTCTGATCTTTATTAAAGGCGCACGTTTAACAGATTGTAAGAAACATTTTTTGTGACTTGTACTGTATATTATGTACAGTATGTGTAAATTAACCCAGACAGCAGACGACTCCGGGCCGGATCCGCGTAGAAGTCAACAGCTCCGGTGTGGATCCGGCCCAGAGTCGTTGTCTGGGAAATAGTAATATAACGTTGCACTGTTTCTTCTTTCTGTTAATGCATCATGTAGCCGCCTGCAAAGGTACTGCCGTCTCTATGTGTTTAAAACTTTATAATATTTCAGTATTCTGTATTTACTGTAAATATTTTCCATCAGTTTGGACCGATCTTACACATCCACTCAGCAAGGTTACTACCCTGCAAAGCATTATGGGATGTTTGAGGATATGATTTACGGTAACCAGGTAAATTTAAGAGGTTTTTTTTCTGTCAAAATATCGTAATTTTCTTCGTCTTCTAACATCTGTTTTCAGAAATAATAGTATGTGTTTCTTTATTGTGTTTCCTCAGATGTCTGCTAGAGAGAATGAGAAAGACTGGGAAACAGAAATCCTGGACAACATCGCTCTGTCCTCAAGCCCGGCTCATTCAGGGTACACGACGTTCATTTATACACTTAAATACATTTAATAGTTATTCTTTTTGACTATAGACTAACCCTGTCTCTAAAAAAGAAATGCCTTTTTGATTAAAGTATTAAAAGTATTTGTCTACGAATAACTCATTTTTCCAGTTGAAGGTCTCCAGAGTTTGTAAACGGGAGGTTTTCTCACTTCATTTTTAATAACTTTATTTTTTAAATGACTGTACAGAAACCAAATGGACAACACTTACTATCTAGATGTTACTAGTTAGATTAGGTTACTAGTTGCTTCTTTATTTTTCAAACGTCTTTCTCTCGCCCTCTTGTTTTTCTGTCTCTCTCTGTCTCTCTCTTTTTCTGATTGATTTTTGGTATTTTTGATCTTCAGTCATTCTTCTCCATGTCGTGACCATGACAACAGCAGGTGATTGGCTGGAGTTTGTCATTTGACCTGTGACCTCATCATCTTTCAGTGTGAACACACACATGAGAAACAATGTGTTTGTCATCCTCCTGCAATGTTTCTATCAATAATATAGGTCTCGATAGATAAATTAAAATCTCTGGTCAGTTTTGTCTTATTTGTAAAAATGTATACACTAAGGCAAATATAACTGATCAATTATATTTAATCCAAAGCTTGATATCTGTCCAGAATTTATTGGATGGTGTGGACATCATTTGACCTCCACCAGATATCAGTAAGCATTGCAGGTTGGAAGTCATCTGAATGTTATTATTTTATAAACACATCACAGAGACTAACACGTTTGTTTCACATTTGTTTTCATCTGTGTTAGTGTGTAAATCCTCATGATTTGTGTATCCAGTAGCTTCATACAGTTTCATGTGATGTCATCATACAGTGAAAACACCTGTGTGTTATCTCATAGAAACTCCTGTATACATATATTAGCTAGAAACTATAGAAAATAATGCTGCCCTAGTGATTTAATGATAATGTGATTTAGTTTATAACGTATTGACATTAAGATATATAAACATGGACACTTTTCATCGTGCATGTCATCATAGCAACCAAACAATGTGTGCGTTGTGTGTTTGCATGCAACTTTTGCATTGAGAGTTGTTTGCAATATTTAAAGTTTCATGTTGAATTTTTCCTGGGTGTGTGATTCTAAACCTTAAATGTGAATGTTTGTCTTATCTATAAGCATTTTATCACTGTGTCTCTATACAGTTTTCTGGTAAGTTTTATGGTGGACGCTCGTGGAGGAGCCATGCGAGGGTGCCGTCACAACGGTCTGCGGCTCCTCATCCCCCCGAGGAAATGCAGCGCCCCCACCCGCGTTACCTGTAGGCTGGTGAAGAGACACCGGTTGGCCAGTATGCCACCTATGATGGAGGGCGATGGTTTGGCGAGCAGGGTGATAGAGGTTGGACCTTCTGGAGCTCAGTTCCTTGGGTAAGATGTTGATTTGAGTTTATATGACAGAATCTAAAGCCGTGTATTGTAAATAACTTACAACATGTTTTCTTTTAATTCTTAATATGGAGTTTATGAGTTATCAGTGGTATTTTTTGCTCATATGTGCAGTTAAAGGAGTAGTCCACTTTAAAGATGGGGTCCATTGACTTTTTATAGTAGGAAAAAAAATACTATGGTAAGTCAATGGGCCCCATCTATAAAGTGGACTACTCCTTTAAAAAGTAATGTAAATGTCTTATGCTCTTCTCGGTTTCAGCGTTTAACACAGCTTTCACCCTGCTTGGCTTTATGGCTTTAAATGTTATGGGGCGTACTTACCAAATGCGAATTCAATGATTTGCACGAAAAGATTACATACAAAGTCAATGCAATCACATTAATAGACGCAAACTTGCGCAAGGTGATGCAAATGATGCGAATTGGGCAATGCAATTGTTGGGAAAACATGTGCTATTCGCCTCAAACACGTCTTTGCGCAAATTGAAAATATTTAACTTACGAAGTGACACAAAGTTAAATTGTAAGTAATCTTACGGTGGCCCTGAAGTGCAAACCACAACAACAAATTACTAAACAACAACAAATTAAAAAACACCACAACAAATTAAAAAACACTGCAACAAATTAAAAAACAACAACAAATGAAAAACCACTACAGCAAATAAAAAAAACACTACAACAAAATAAAAAACAAATACAAAATAAAAAACACAACAGCAAGTTAAAAAAAACACTACAGCCAATTAAAAAACACAACTACAAATTAAAAAAACACTACAACAAATTAAAAACACAACTACAAATTAAAAAACACTACAACAAAATAAGAAACCATAACAAAATAAAAAACACAACAGCAAGTTATAAAAACACTACAACAAATTAAAAAACACTACAACAAAATAAAAAACAACTAAAAAATAAAAAGCACTACAACAAATTAAAAAACACAACTACAAATTAAAAAACACAACAACAAATTAAAAACACAACTACAAATAAAAAACACAACTACATTAACCTACCAGAAGAGGTAGGTAACAGTGGGCATAGACATGTTTTTAATTTGTTGTAGTGTTTTTAACTTGCTGTTGTGTTTTTAATTTGTTGTAGTGTTTTTTAATTTGGAGTTGTGTTTTTTAACTTGCTGTTGTGTTTTTTATTTTGTATTTGTTTTTTATTTTGTTGTAGTGTTTTTTAATTTGCTGTAGTGGTTTTTAATTTGCTGTAGTGTTTTTTTAATTTGTTGTTGTTTTTTAATTTGTTGCAGTGTTTTTTAATTTGCTGTAGTGGTTTTTAATTTGCTGTAGTGTTTTTTTAATTTGTTGTTGTTTTTTAATTTGTTGTGGTGTTTTTTAATTTGTTGTTGTTGTTTAGTAATTTGTTGTTGTGGTTTGCACTTCAGGGCCACCGTATAATCTAGAGCGAGAAACGTGATGCTTCAACGACTTGTGAGTGCAGATGACATACAGAGCCAATGCAAAGTCGCAAATAAACGTGAATTCGCATGGGGCAATGCGAATGATGCAAATTGTGCACCACGAACACGCCCTAAAAAATGAACTCAAGGGAAAAATTCACCTGACCGAACGTTAAATCCAGCAATAGGAAGGAACGCCCAGGGACCCACATATACGCGTTTTGCATTTGGTGTACACCCCAATTGCGAATTCAACAATTTGCGCGAGTAGATTTCATATGAAGTCAATGCAAAGACGCAAACTTGTGTGGGGGGGTTGTGAATGACACGAATTGGGCAGCGCGATTGAAAACGCGCACTATTCGCTTTAAACGCATCTTCGTGCAAGTTGAAAATATTCAACTCAAGCGAAACATTTGCATGACACAAAGTTAAATCCCATGAGTTATCTAGAGCGAGGAACGCGATTCTTCATGTTTGGTGTGTATGCAGCATTATGGCTTTATATGTTATGGGGTGTACACACCAAAATGCGAATTCAACGATTTGGGAAAGTAGATTACATACACAGTCAGTCAATGCAAAGACGCGACCTTATGCCGTGCGCTGCGAATAACGTGAATTGGGTGGCGTGATTGCCGTTAAAACACGCAAATCGCTATTAGTCTCAGACGCATCTTCGCACTAGTTGAAAATGTTCAACTCAAGTGAAAAATTTGCATGACAAAGTTATTCGCAAGTGTGTATGCAGCGTTATGGGGCGTTTACACCAAATGCAAATTCAACATTTTGCACAAGTAGATTACATACAAAGTACGAATTCGTGCAGGGTGATGTGAATTGGGCGCCGCGAAGACGGGTTCGAGACGAATAGCGTGTGTTCGCGGTGCCCAATTGAAATAAAAAAAATTCAACTCACGCTAAAAATTCACCTGACCCAATTTTAAATCCAGCAAGTAATATTGAGCGAGGAAACACGATGCTTTGCGTTTGGTGTGTTGCCTTATAAGCATTTTAAACCCTTTTGATAAAGCTCCATGATTGATTTAATGATTTCCCCACATTGACAGTAGATGGATTTATGGTGTTTACATTCATTTAAGATGAGGTGCTATGAGGCGTTTCCTTACAATTCAGTCACAATTATTATTCTAGATAAGAATGAAGAAGTTAAAACTCATTTTCATAAGATGTTTTAACTTTGCAATGTGCTCACTGTACTGATTTTAGACAAAGGGCCACAGCAAATCTGGTCAAGTTAGAGACTTCAAGAAAACATTACAATATTGCGTTTTTTTTTTTTTGTCTTAGATTAGCATGAGATGAAGCATTATGAAGCAAGTTTACTTTAAATGCTAAAAAATATTTATCCTTACTCATTATTATTACTGGCCAATACAATTTTTGACATTCAATATACACCAATGAGCCTTTAGGGCCTCCTTTAGCCTTCAAAACAGCTAATTGATCAAAATCTTGTAAAAGACACGATGGGCCGTGTCCGCTGTCGGTACTGAAACCACGCCCATTTGTTTAAAATGATGAATGAATGGATCGCAGTTGTATTAGGGGCTTGTTTCAGCAATACATTTCTAATGTGTTTAGAAACAATTGACTTTACAGGGACTTTACATCTACAAATAAACCCGACTATGTATCACCTGTGCTCTCTTTTCTCACTGCTGCTATTGGATGACAGTAAGCTCCACCTCCCTCATGCCCCGCCCCCTCTGAACGAGGGCGAGAGTTTGGTTAGCCGCATTTTGCAGCTGGGGCCGCCAGGGACAAAATTCCTGGGGTAGGAGTGACACATATGAAACAATCAATGGATGCCAGTCCCACACCCCATGTCCACCTGTTCTCCTCTTTTGTGTTGTATCGGTTGTGTTGATTGTGAAGTGTTTGTGTGCTAGTGATTTGTACCATAGATGCACACCAGTGTCCCTTTCATTTCTCATTTTATCCTCGATTACCCATGATTGAGTGCGTTTACATGCAGTCTTACCCCGATTATGCTTAAGTAAAGCGTAAGCTAAAAACGATTACTTCAATTTCGCTTACCTTTGATAAACATAAGATAAAAATCACACATGGAAATAAGCGCAAAGTAACGCATAAAAGTATGCACTCGACTCTGCGCAGTTCACAGAGAAACTCAAATAAAAGCTCATGTTACATTTACAGATTCTGCAGACATGAGAAGAGATACAACAGTATAGCTTAAGACAGATTTCCCATTGGCTTTTTGAACGATTATATGAAGAGTTTGGTTCCAAAACACAATAAATCCATTTTGACTTTTTAAGGTGACAAGATGAAAAGCACTATTACTACTGTTACAAACTTTCACATAGCATCTTTAGGTTATAATAACATTAAAAATGTAAATACATAATTTGATTTTCAAAGAATTATTTATTATTTATTTTTCTTCCCAAAATGCAATGAATCCACGACAAGTTTTTTTTTTTATTTCAAATGCTATAAATGCTATAAATCTATTGAATCAATATATAAATGTGCATTCATCTTTGCAATGTTATATTCATTTAGTTGACTAGTGGTATACACGGATAAAAAATCCAATGAGTGGAATGGTGCGCTGTGATTGGTTGAGCAGATTTATTGCATTCTGCAGAGAAGGAGGACTGGCGTTTGTTGCGTTTTGGTAAAAAAAGAAGAAAAGCTGACATAATAACACAACGGATATCAGATTTTGCGTAAAATTAACGGTTTACTTTTTAATACTGACCTGATACAATACTGATTTTGGCGGTAACTTTTTGTTTATATGCCGTTTATCGCATTTTGGAACCAAATTCTTTATATTTACTGTGCGAAACCTGACAAATCTCCAAATCCCATTTAAACGCAGTTTTCTGCATAACTGGTTTATTGGTTTGCATGTAAACGCATGAATACAGGTGTCTATAATAAGCAGATTTTGATAGTTTATTCTGTGCATGTAAACACACTCTTTGTTTCTACACTTGTTGAAATTGATCAACAAATGATTTGCGACAGATTTTCACAGGTTTGGGAAATCATGACAAAAGAAACATGCTTTAGTCATAGTGTGATCTGTCACAAGAGTGATATTTCTTTCACATAATGTAGCTCTTTTGTTTGTATCTTTTTTAGTTATTGATTATGCATTGTGATTTTTGTGGTTATGTGCATTTATGATGTATATGAATATCAGTTTTGTCTGTGCTATTTTTATTCATTGATGTCGTGAAATATGCTGAATATTTTTTATCAAAAGAATCTGGATTTCTTTAGTGTCCTGTTAAAAAAATCCAGTTTTTTTTTCAGTAACTTTCCTGTAAAATATTCATTTGTTCTTCAATAAAGTTAAAGGATTGTAACACACATAAATATCCATACACATGTTTAAAGCAGATATCAGGATATGTGTACTGTATGTATGGTGAATAACACAAACTCTCTGCTGAATATCAGGCCCGTGATCGTAGAGATTCCTCATTTTGCGGCTCTCAGAGGAAAAGAGCGAGAGTTGGTCATCCTGCGCAGTGAGACGGGTGAAAGCTGGAAAGAGCATCACTGCGAATATACAGAAGAAGAACTCAACCAGATCCTCAATGGGACGGATGAGGGTAAGCCATTAAATCATTTTCAGCTTTATGAATTCCTTGTTTTTATTTGTTCCTCGCTATTTAAAGTAATGATGGATATTTTGTACAACTCTTCTCCTGATTGGCTGCCTTGTGTGTCCATCATTAATTTCAGGACTGGACCCGCCCGAGGAGCTGGAGAGGAAGCGCATCTGTCGCATCATCACTCGAGATTTCCCACAGTACTTTGCCGTGGTGTCGCGTGTGAAACAGGACAGTAATCTCATCGGTCCGGAAGGTGGAATTCTGAGCAGTACGGTGGTCCCACAAGTCCAGGCTGTGTTTCCGGAGGGAGCGCTCACCAAACGCATTCGTGTTGGCCTCCAGGTAAACCATAAAATTGGGTAATAATAATTATTGTTGAATCATTGATAATGATTGAACTCTTATCATATCTTATGGTGTCACATGCTCTTCATCCAGACTCAACCAATGATGGTGGACATAGTGAGAAAGAATCTGGGTAATAAAGCCACGTTCAGCCCAATAGTAACTCTGGAGCCCCGGAGGAGAAAGTTTCATAAACCCATTACCATGACGATTCCCGTTCCCAAGAGCTCTGCTGATCCCAACCCCAGCGGCTTTGGAGGAGATACACCTACGTTACGTTTACTATGCAGCATAACAGGTGAGATCGTACAGGACGAATGATGCCGATTTTCTTTCTTTTATCAAAACTATAATTAAATGAGCTGTTTGTAGGTTTTTGACTGTGCTAAATGAAAACAATACTATAATATATTGGAAGATATTTAATAAACATGCTAAATTCTCTGAAAAACAATGCTGAAGCCAGTTATTTTCCCTTACGGTCCAGAATGTCTGTTTTTGTTTTGGTCTGTGTGATCCTACCTACTGCTAATTTACCCAATAGTGTATTTCGACAGCTCGGTTGCCAGAAGGGGCGGACTGGCCATCTGGAGCACCGGGATATTTCCCGGTGGCCTGGTGGTCGTTCTGGCCTGCCTGCTGTGCGTCAGTCAGCTCAGCTTGACATGTGATAGGCTGATAAATGAATGACGGACCCCTTAAAGAGGACATATTATGAAAATCTGACTTTTTCCATGTTTAAGTGCTATAATTGGGTTGCCAGTGCTTCTTTTAACCTATAAAATGTGAAAAAGATCCACCCAGTAACTTAGTTTTGGTAAACTATTTTCTGCAATCATGTGAAAAAATAGGTAATTGAAATTTGACTCCCCTTGTGATGTCAGAAGGGGATAATATTGCCCCTTAATCTGCACTATCCAACCAAGGCAGTGCCATTTAGTGCAGAGATCATCTCATTTGCATTTTAAAGGACACACCCAAAACAAAATAGCAATGTTGTCATGTTATAATAAATTATCTATATGGTATTTTGATATATAATTTCAGAACTTCATATTCAAAGATTTATTTAACATCTTGAAAAAGTCTTAAGAAATGTCCCCTTTAAAATCTACTAATCATGCAGTTGCAGACTTCGGGGTGCAAAAATGCCACATGTCTTAACGTCAGCCACGCACTTCCTCTTTGGCTATAACAATTGTGCAAAAAAAAGGGAGCACAAACGCAAAGGATGAGTAGAGAGCGGATAAAAAAGCCTATTGCTTTTAATAACTATTTTAACTCTTTCACCGCCAGCGTTTTTTAAAAAAGTTGCCAGCCAGCGCCAGCGTTTTTCATGATTTTCACCAAAGTTGAATGCCTTCCAGAAAAAGTTCTTCTTTAAATATATAAACATACAATATACCAAATGAAAGAACAGACCCTCTGCTTTCAAACAAAAAAAAACGTGGTTCTTTTGTAATCAGCTTTTGAATATGGGTAGGTTTCTGCAAAAACACCACATTTTGAGCAAAAAGCAGAGATAATTCCGTTTTTGTGACGGACTTTTCATAGAGATCCCATTCAGAGCGATCTTTAAAACAGACACGGACATGCAGCCGCTTGCCATAGGGCAATACTTCCGGGTTTAAAAAGTTGCGGAAGGGCGCCACCTGATGGATAATAGCGGTATTGCGGAAAGACGGAAAATCTCGTCATTGGCGGGAAAGCGTTTTCTCTTAATTGACGAGATATCTCGTCAATGGCGGTGAAAGAGTTAACATCAAGAAAGGCCTGCACCTTATTTTCTAATTCCTGCATCTTTGTATTAGAATAAGGACGGTACACCTCTCAGAAAACGTACAGATAACGTTTTTAGATGTTTTTAGATAATGACTATTCAGAGCACTGGGAATCGTTAGACGAGGCCTTAATGTATAATGTTATGAAAACCTTAATTTTGACCAAAATCAACATTTATACTCTCTTTTGCCTCTAGCTTAAAATTAGGCTGTGCACATTCTGACTCATTTTGCCAGCAGGGATCACAGTTAATGTATCCTCAGTAATAAGATTGATTACTTGTTGGTCAGTCCCATTTTTTATATTTTGTAATCTGCATAAATTTCCTCCCAGATGAAAACGGTGGCCGAATTAGTAATTTGTCTGGTTGTCTACCTGTTCAACTAATAATATAAGCATACATTAGTAAATCCGGTGCATTACATAAACAGGGTGGTGGTAGTAGCGAAGGTAGCCCGGGATGGATCAAATTCCTATCTTAAGTTATTGTCTCAGTCCTCCACTGCCACACTGCAAAAAATGGTTTTCAAGAAAACAAATTTTAAGTGATTTTGTGCATAAAACAAGCAAAAAAATCTGCCAATGGGCTAAGCAAAAAAATCTTGAACATTTAAAAACAAACAAAATTCAAGAAAAATGTGCTTACCCCGTTGGCAGATTTTTTTTTGCTTGTTTTATGCACAAAATCACTTAAAGGGATAGTTTGGCCAAAAATGATATTAAACCCATGATTTACTCACCCCCAAGCTGTCCGAGAGTTGCATATGTCCATCGTTTTTCAGACAAACACATTTTCTGATATTTTATGAAATGTTTTAGATCTTTCAGTTGATTAAATGTAATGTTACGGGGTCCACCCATAGTCCATGACCTTCAAGTCCAAAAAAAGTGCGTCCATCCTTCACAAATTAAATCCAAACGGCTCCAGGATGATAAACAAAGGTCTTCTGAGGGTAATCCACGCGGTGTTGTTGTAGAAATATCCATATTTAAAACTTTATTAATGTAAATAACTACCTTCCGGTAGCGCCGTGTGGACCCCGTAACATTACATTTAATCAACTGAAAGATCTAAAACATTTTCTAAAATTTTCCTGAAAAACGATGGACATATGCAACTCGGACAGCTTGGGGGTGAGTAAATCATGAGTTTAATATCATTTTTGGCCGAACTATCCCTTTAAATTTGATATTTTTGGTCTTAAAACTAGACTTATTTTCTTGGGTCGTTTTGCTCATCAAGAAAAAGCATCTTAATTTAAGAGAGATTTTTACTGAAAACAAGACAAAAATACTAAGCAAATGTTTTCTTGAAAATCATTTTTTGCAGTGCATTCATCACGGTTGCTTAAATAAGACACCAGTACATAAAAGAGACTTCCGGTGGATGCAACCCCCGAATTGAGCTGTAGATTGAGTTCTAAAAAATCAACACGAGCCGGTTTGTAATTTGCAGACCATGAAAAACATTGCAAGCATAAAAATGAGCAGATTAACGTATGCTTTTCATCATAAGTTGCATTCTTGTATGTGTCTGATAACCCGACAGGGGGCTCCAATATTTTGCATTTAGACTGTTGTACTAAGTTTAGCCACCAGAGGTCAATGTTACACACAGCTGCTTTAAAGCCATTTAAAAATGTATTTCCCCCAAAGTCTGTTGTGCTATCAAATATAGCATTTTAGTTTGCATAATAGCATCAGTCTGACACAGAAACATTGGATCAATCACTGCTGTGAGTTTAGGGTGAGCTGATCTTTCTGACTAATGTCATATATGAACTGTTTAAAAAACAAAAGTACATTACATTGCATTGTGCGTTTTCATGTCTTTCTTGTTGATTTGATTTCTGGTACTACATTTTTGTATTTTTTCTTTTTGCACGTAAAGGTGGGACCACTCCTGCTCAATGGGAGGATATTACTGGGACAACACCATTAACATTTACCAATGACTGCGTGTCTTTCACCACAAATGTATCTGCCAGGTACGTTCTCTTCTATACAAAAATAAAGAAAAATAAAAAAATTTACAAAAAGAAGAAAATAATACATTTTGATTAAATTTTAAGTACAATAGCCAAGTATATTCATTTTGATAAATAGTATTTTCAAAGAAGACCAGACTATATTGTTGTGTGCCTTAAAACAAGTTTAGCTACACTACACTTCTTGAGTTTATTTTGTTGTTTTAATTGTCAATCCTGTATTGAGCACCTCCGTCTTTATCCACCAGATTCTGGCTGATCGACTGCAGGCAGGTGCAGGAGTCGGTTAACTTCGCGACTCTAGTGTATCGTGAAATCATCTGTGTACCATACATGGCCAAATTTGTCATCTTTGCCAAAACGCACGACCCCATCGAAGCACGACTGCGCTGTTTCTGTATGACCGATGATAAAATGGACAAAACTTTGGAGCAGCAAGAGAACTTCACAGAAGTGGCGCGTAGCCGCGATGTGGAGGTGGGTAAACGCTTTCATTTTGACCTGATGTTATATGCTTCCTAGATGTTTTAATGGAAATTGTGTTTTAGGTACTGGAGGGAAAGCCGATCTTTGCAGATTGTTTTGGAAACCTGGTCCCCTTGACCAAAAGCGGTCAGCATCACGTCTTCAGCTTCTATGCCTTCAAAGAAAACCGACTGGCTCTTTTCATCAAGGTAAAACTGCACGAGCTGTTGACTGTTATTGTAACCTTAAAAAGAATCTCATAATGATAATGCATACAGCAGTTTAATAACATGTACTTGATTATTGGTGAATTACTTGTAGATTCGAGACAACACTCAAGAACCCTGCGGACGCCTGTCCTTCACGAAGGAGCCGAGATCTTACAGGACCTTATCTCATAGTGCCATATGCAATCTGAACATCACACTACCTGCTTACTCAAAGGTATGATCATGACATCAATTAATACTATTATTATAGTACAGCGTTATGTATCATCCCGCAAAATGCATTGAATGTAGTTTATTTTGCATATTTATTTGTTTGCTATCAGCAAGTCTGCATGGATTATGTTCATTATGTTGCAATTTTATCCTTGTTGCTTAGAAGATTACATATAATAAGAGTAATTTTGTTTGACATAAATGTCTCATTTCTGTGGTTATTTTGAACGCCTCATCATTCAAGCGATATTTTGTTATCAATTTTTAAAAGAAATGCCTTTTGTGTCGTCTGTTTGCACGTTAACCCTTCTCATGCCACGCCTCATCGGCTGGCCTCATTGATGCTCTGTTGCTATGGTAACTGCTTTGCTTGCTCTCTATCTCCTGTCTGTCTGTCTGTCCTGTGTCTGTCTATCTTCTTTGCTGTCTTCTTCTGTTGCTGCTTCTTGCTCCTCAAAGGAATCAGATTCAGAACAAGAACCTGATGAGGAGGTAACTGCGTTTTGCTTAACACAAAGTCTTTGCTGCTACCCATATTTTCAGTTCAAGTCCCTCTCCAGCGCTACTAGTTCATATTTTGACAGATCTTTGGTACATAACTCATCCTGCACAGTTTAAAGTTAAATATTAGTTTTGTATTGAGTAGAATTACGAGTTTTCTAAGTGGAAGATGAAATTGGAAAAAATCCTTTAGACTTTTAAAAAGGGGCATTAAACAAAGCCAGGTATTAGAAAAGAGACTTGACAAAAGAAATAATAAAAAATAAATAAAAATAGGGATGAACTCACTTGATTTATATATGTTTATGTAAGTTTATATATAGAAATGTCTATACAGGTATACATGTATATGCAAGTACACTGTAAAACATTCCTTGTTGCACTTAAATAAATTAAGTTGAATTTACAATTCATTAAAGGATTAGTCCAAAAAAATCCAGATAATTTACTCACCTCCATGTCATCCACAATGTTGATGTCTTTCTTTGTTCAGTTGAGAAGAAATTATGTTTTTTGAGGAAAACATTCCAGGATTTTTCTCATTTTAATGGACTTTAATGGACCCCAACACTTATTAGTTTTAATGCAGTTTAAAATTGCAGTTTCAACACAGCTTCAAAGGACTCTAAACGATCCCAAACGAGGCATAAGGGTATTATCCAGTGAAACTATTGTCATCTTTGGCAAAAATAAAAAATATGCACTTTTAAACCACAACTTCTTGTCTTCCTCTTCCATGTCTTTGTGTCAGTTTATTGTTTAAAATGGTCCGCAAATGTGCGTTTCATATATGTAACGTGACCTTTCGACATCATTACGCAATTACGTGAGGTCGCGCTGGCGCGTCACGAACCAGAGATAGACGAGAAGTTGTGGTTTAAAAGTGCATATTTTTTATTTGTCTTGCCAAAAGTGTTTGAGATCATGTAGAGTCCTTTGAAACTGCAATTTTAAACTGCATTAAAACTGTTAAGTATTGGGGTCCATTAAAGTACATTAAAGTGAGAAAAATCCTGGAATTTTTTCCTCAAAAAACATAATTTCTTCTTGACTGAACAAAGAAAGAAATCTACATTTTGAATGACATTATGGTAAGTAAATTATCTAAGAAATAGACTAATCCTTTAAAACGTTCTTGCCTAAACTGTAAAAAGTGTAAAGTTGGATCAAATTACTTAAGGTGGTAGCACCTATTTTTTTTACTTTTATTCAACTTTTCACTTTTTATAGTGTAGTGAGGAGTTGCTATAAATTATAAAAATAAAGTTGAATTAGTTTTAAGTTATTTTAACTTTATTTTTTATAATTTATAGCAACTCCTTACTAGTCAATAAAGCTTAAATTAATTGTAATTTCAAGTTGATTAAACTTAAAAATTTAAATGCAACAATATGTAACTAGAGGTTGGCTTGACGAAGTCCAAATTACATTTGCCGGACTGTAATCTGACTCAGCAGTGTTGAGCAACTCTCTCTGCTATATATATTATAAAAACCATGGAGTTATATTGCTAGGGCGTGGCTTGGTGGCTGTCAATCATGATACTCAATAAAAGATCAGTTTGCCAGAATGAATTATATACAGTAATTATATACAATTTACCATAGTAGGATAAACACATTGTTTCATGGGCATTTCTTTCACTCTGTAATATTTTTCTATAGTATGTCAAGTTACACCTCATTTCGAGGTATGTTCTTACAGAGCCTTACAGCCTGTACTAATATAGTACCCCACGTTTCTACGAAATCCTCAGACCCAACAAAGTCTGTGGGAATTTTAGCACTTTGATCATCCATTTTCAATTTCCATAAGTCTGATCCCTTAAAAAAAAGATATAGCATAAATCTTCAGACCAATCTGAAGACTTGTGGAAAGTTTGGTGGATGTAGCTTGAAAGCTACACTAGGAGTTACAGTCAACAGGCTTCGTCAAGCCAACATAAATAGTGTTTTTTTAATGCATAATTGAATATTCATTCATAAAAAGCACAGAATAAAATGTTTTCACCTGTTTTTCTTTACAGACAAGCCGAACTCTTGAGAAATGTAAGAAATCTAGTTCAATGAATTTAAACGTGTCTGAATTTACTAACTAGTCACCACTGTCACATGACTCATATACTGTAGCATGATGTTAACATTCTGTAAAGTCATTATAATGTGTGACATTGTCTGAGTGACTCATCTAGTATATTTTATTAATTACAATTACATTATAGACAAATCAGTAATTGTATAAAATTGGTGCCTTTTAATTTTTATTTTTATTACAATAAAAAAGTTATGTAGTTGCTCTAATGTAATTTTTCTTACAGAAAAGACAATTTTACAGTTTAGTTAGACATTAATAGCATTCTATGACCCTAAGGAGACATTGCAGATTGCTTATCATAATTTACATCTATATTAATGAAGAAAACGTAAGGCACCAGTTTTATGGAATGACCCTCATATACCCACCACCCACCTTTCACACCTAAACTATACAAATATAATTGTTTGTGCACAGTCATACTGTGGTGATATTTGTTTTTTATAGATCATCATTTCCTTCATTAAAAGCTATAACAATCTGCAAAGCAAATGATGTTTCCCATCCAGACCAGTAGTTTCTCCTCCTTGTTTTAAGTGATCCTGCCGGTGCCTTTTATTTTATGAATGTTTTCTGCATCGTCACTTTTATGTTAATCATTCAGATTTTTAATGCACATTATGTATAATCATTTGCATACATACTAAATAGGTTGCTTTATCAATATTTAAATCACCACAATATGTAATGAGACCTATTAAAAAGTAAACTATATACACTGTAACTGGTACTATGAACTAGTTTCGCTATTCCAGTAATTCCAATGTAAACAAATCTTAATGGTACAGTAGACAATGACATTTTGGGCAGGGCCCTTATGTGTTTAAAAATGACAATAGTGTACCAAGTCTGGTGTGAAAGAATTTTAGTGTCTCAGTTTCAGATCTGAACCTCTACTGACTGAACATCTTCGAGATCAATGGGTATCC
Organism: Misgurnus mizolepis; assembly: GCA_025389145.1. Classification (NCBI taxonomy): domain Eukaryota; kingdom Metazoa; phylum Chordata; class Actinopteri; order Cypriniformes; family Cobitidae; genus Misgurnus; species Misgurnus mizolepis. The sequence goes on from JAIFKI010000001.1 coordinate 69,196,253, forward strand.
ATCACGGCCGGACATCTGTGATGTTCTTTTTTTTTAAATGCAGGGATTTAAATGTGGGAGATGTCAGACATTGACGTTGGGTTATTGATTCATTGTCTGCATTTCATGAAATTTATCCCAGAGGAGGCTTTCAGGTCTGGGATTTATGCAGCCCAGTTAAGTTCTTCCACACTAGACTGAGTAAACTCTTTCTAAATGTGCATGAGGTTTTGTCATGTTTGAACAGAAATGTGCACTTCCCAAACTGTTGCGACCAAGTTGAAAGTACACCAATCTCTAGAATGTGATTTTACTGCACATTATAGCATTAAAATACATCCTCGAATTAACATAATAAACTTATTTTGTCCACATACTATTCACAAACCAGACTTAACTAACTTGTTAAATAACATCTGTTTACCATTGAAATAACAGCTAACAAAGCGTTTAAATGTTGCTTTGTGTGTGAATTAATTAATGAATTAATTAATTAATTAATGATTCAATGCACTTTATTTAACAGTTTGATTGTTAATCTGAAATTAACTCCATTCAGTATTTTTATTTATAATTTTGGTAATTTAGTCATTGAGCTTTTCATATACATTTATTTCCACCTTCACAAACCATTATATTAAGATTTCATTTCAGAAAACAATTATGGATTTAGTTTCTTATCACTGGCTTTTAAAAAACATTTTTCAAGATTTGTTTTAATGGGCTGAGTTTGTTGAGCTTTCACTCTCTTTCTCCCCTCTTTTCTATAGACAAGAGTTATACATCTTGAGCGATCTTGAGATGTGTACTTTGTGTTATTATTTATCAGTTCTTCTTTCCCAGTGTTTACTTGTTTAAATCTCCATTGTGATCGTCATGTTAGTTTGTTTCACTGTCACTGTGTGTGAGTGTGCCGTGTACCAAATGTGGATAAGCAAGTTATTTCCTGCTTTTTTCTTCTCATCTTTAAGATTCACCTAGTATTTGCTTTGCAGTTGTTATTTTCCCATAATTCAAACCCTCCACTTATCATCCCACAGTCCACTTACCTTATCTTGATGCCTTCTGAACCTTGAAACTTATCCCTTTAACTCCTTTTCCAATCTCTGTCCCTTTAATTTAAATTTTGGTTAATTTGCTCCTTCAATGTCTGTTGTCACAATGGAAGATGATGAAGACACTGAGACAACAGAAGCATCATACCTGAAAACACAGTTGATCCGAGACTCACCGGCACTTGCAAGTCCAGATTTACTTTCGGAAGTCTCGGAGATGAAGCAAGACCTTATCAAAATGACGGCTATTCTGACCACTGATTCCTCAGAGAAAGCAGGTCCAATGCAAGGGGATTATTTAGATAAGGGGGCAGAGGAGGTGTCAGCAGAGCCTTTTGAGATAATGGAAAAAGTCAAAGAGGATCTGGAGAAAGTTAGTGAAATTCTGAGAAGTGGGACATTTGACAAGGAAGAGTCTGCAAAAGCTGAGAACCGTTCGTATAGGAGGGATGAAGGGTGGGTTCTGCTAACAGACAGTGAAATTGAAGAGGCCAAAATGATGGCAGCCTTTGAGTCTCAAGAATCACTTCTAAAGGAGGTCAGAGTCAACCGAGGATCTCAAAGACCAAAGGCCGTATCTGTCACGGAAACTGTTCGAGGCAGTGAAGTGAAGGAGTATCTTTTGGATGTGCCGGAAACATCTAACCCTGCCTCCCAAGACACAGCATCGCAGCAAAGGTTCACTGAGGTTGTTCTGCGCAGAGGTGGTCGAAAAATTGTTCCTACAATGGTAAAAGACACTAAAACTCATACAGCAGAAGTAAAAAAGCCAGTCAGACGGAAGGGACCACACGGGCACACTGATGAAACACAGTCATATAGCACCAAAGAAGTTATTGACCGTAAAACCACTGAAAAGTCTTCAGAAGGTGAGGCTCTACTGCCTGTTCCTGGTGACCAAAAAAAGTCTCCCGTGTCACCAGTAGTTGAAGAGACACCAATTGGTTCCATTAAAGAGAAAGTTAAGGCTCTTCAAAAGAAGGTAGAGGAAGAACAAAAAGGTCATAAAAAACAGATAGGGCAAAACCCGCCACATAAAGCAGCAGAAAGCAAAGTATCCTCTATTGTCAAAGAGACAAAAACATCAGGCCTGAAAAAGCAATCTGGTTCACCCCAGAAACAGACTCCTCCCAGAACTACAAAACCTGAGTCTGAGAAACTAGAAGAAACTATGTCTGTAAGAGAACTAATGAGAGCATTTCAAACAGGCCAAGACCCCTCAAAAAGAAAGTCTGGGCTTTTTGAGCATAAAGGACCTTCTAAAACAGAGCACACAACAGTTCAACCAGAGGCCACACTCACAAAGTCAGAATGTCTTCCCCAAGCACCTTCACATAAGGTGTCCCATGATGTTGTAAAATCTGAAGACCACCGTGAAAAAAATAAAGAGCACAAAATTAGTCCTCACTCAAAACAAGATCAAAAGAGTCTTCAGTGCCATCTAGATAAAGGTGGTGAAGTTGTGGCCCCTGGACCAGACTCGGGTATGACAAAAGCAATTTCACAAAGATTGTCAAAACATGGCACAGACCTTTTGCCCGACAGTGGTACAGAAAACAGTGCATTTGATGACAGCCCAGACAGCCTTAAACATGAAGGATTGATCGAGTCACCCAATGCAAGCCTTGGTGAAGTGGAAGCCACCGTAAGTTCTGAGGAAAGTTACAAACATGAAGGAATGGCTGAAACTCCAGAAACAAGCCCTGAAAGCCCCTCAGCATCACCCCAAAAACCAGCTATGTCTACACTTGGAAGGACATCAAAAACAGTGGCAGTCACATCTAAAGAGAAGACAAGTAAAGTATCCGTTTCCTTTTCGACTGAGGTTAAGACAACTGGTGAACAGACGTCTGAAGATACAACTCACCATCCAGCAGTAAACAAAGCAGTGAACAAACAAACAAAAAGTGAGTCAATATGTATTCCTCATAGTAAAGTAGTTACATTTGGGGGTGAACAAAGTTCTGTTGATAAGGACATTATTTCTATATCATCCAAACCATCTAAACCTCGAAAACTGACAAAAAGAGCATCTGAAACATTAGAAAGCTTTTTGAGTGATGAGGAATCCTTTGATGGTCAGCCTTCACCAACCTCTATTGACCCCCTGGCCTCAAGGGCAGCCACACAGGATCATGGTGGTTTAGTGCTGCCTCTTAGACACCAAGATTCAGAAACCCTAAGTCCAGTAGCCGATGACTCTTTTCCTATTAGCCACCGAGACTCTTTAGAGGGTAGTCCTTTGATAGAAGACAACTCTTCCCATAAAAGCCCAGACTCAATTGAGCCTAGCCCAACAAAAGAATCCCCGTGCCATGACTCCTTAGAAAGCAGTCCCATAGAGCAGAAATCCATCCTGGCTTTTCCACCTTCTGTAGAACAACCCAGTGTGACCACAGGGCACCTGACATCCTCCAAAGCCCCTGAAATCCCCCCAGACATTTTGCGTAGTAGAATTCACAAAGAACAGGAGGGTAATGTTGACGAGGACAGTTGTGAGCAGACATCCCTGATGACAAGTTCGGGTAAGAGTCCCCTCTCACCTGACACACCTAGTTCTGAAGAGGTAAGTTATGAGGTCAATCCTAAAACCCCAGACCCCATGGTCCTGATTGTTCCCTTTAAGCCATCTGTAATTCCTGAGGAGGCAGTAGAAGATGATGAGTTGAAGTGTGGCCTGACACAGAGGAAAATTACTCCAGAGGAAGAAATGTTTAAAATGGCTGCCAAAATAAAAACATTTGATGAAATGGAACAAGATGCAAAAGACAAAAAGGACAATAGAAAAGATAGTGAGTCCTCTAAGACCTTGGTAACCTCTGATGCAGGAGATGACAGCATCAAGCTGTTTGTGCTTGTATCCAAACATGAAACATCCTCTATGGATGATGTTGGGTTTATTGAGTCCAAACAAGCTTCAGAAGTAGCACGGTCTGTTGAACCGATCATTAAAGTACAACCTCCCTCTCCTTTTCCAGCAGGTATACATAAGAGCCCCAAAACAGCTGAGGACATTCACCAAACCGTGGCCCACAGTGCAGCATCTCCAGCTGAATCAGCAGTGGGGAAACCTCAGTCTGTCTCAGAAAAGCATACAGTGAAACCTCAGACCCTTCAAGAATCAAACAGTGAGAAACATAAGGACAAGGAATATGTTAATTCAGAGTTAGCACAGTTGAATGAAATTGCTTCTAACAGCAGCAAAGTTGCTGCTAATATAACAGATGAGCAAAAAGAGGAAAGCTTAAAAAGATCCAGGGAAAGTCAAGAGATTTATGAACAGCAGAATGAGGCAGCCAGTCACAAAAAAGATAATCACAAATCACATAGTCAGGAAGAGTGTAATGTAACAGATGAGATTAAAGGTGATTACATGAAGCATGCAGAGACACCTTATGTAGATATTTGTAGTGGCAGCCTAGATATTGATTCTATACCAATTATTATTGGGCAAACTAAGGAAACGTTTAAACCAGAAATATGTATTTATGATGACACAGAGGAAGATGATGCTGAAGAGGAACCTCCAAAGACTGAATCTAGAGGAGTAACAGCAAAAGCAGAGACAGATGTCTGGAATTCAATGCGAGAAGATGATGATGCATTTGCAGCAAGACTCAAAGAAGAAGAACAAAAGATTTTGGGCCTGGTAGTAGATTCACACTCCCAAGGGGAAACTCCTGACACCAGGACTCCAACAGAGGAGGGTACGCCGACAAGTGAACGAAACCCTTTCCTCTTTCAGGAGGGAAAACTTTTTGAGATGACAAGAAGCGGTGCGATAGACATGACAAAAAGAAGTTACGAAGAAGAAGGGTTTGCGTTTTACCAAATAGGAGAGCAACCCATTGAAGAGGGTATAGCTGAAGAGGGAGGGGGCGAACCTGTTAGAGCATCCAGTGATGCTGTGAATGAGGTTGGCTGCAACCTCTCCTTGAAAATTAAGACAGAAGAGAATAATGACATGTCTGAAGAGGCTGCATATTTAACTGTCCATTCATCAGCTGAGGCCGCAGTTACACTGTCAGATGCCTCAAAGTCTAAGACCTCAGTCCAATTAGGTATTTCAAAAAAAACCTCAGAGAAGGACCAAACAATGACAGAAACAGTACAGGTTAAGTCAGATAATGTAATTAAAGAGAGAAATATAGAGTCTGATCTCGTTTCTTCTGACACTGTCATTACCAATATTCAGACAGCAGAGTCAACAATTACTAGATCAGTTCATTCCCAACAGGACCAAGAGTCCTCAGATTCCTCACCAGAGGACCAGCACTCTGTTATAGAATTACCCAAATCCCCTGATAAGACATCCCCTACTTTAGAGGGGGTGTCAAAATCCCAAAGTACTTTAGTTTCTAAAAGCCAACCTGCAGCCTCTTCATCAGCTAGAAAAGCTAAAAAATCCACCTCCAAAGAGGAGGAGAAACCTAAATCTAGAATCCCTGTTAAAGCCAGCTCCCTGAAATCAGAACCCCAAAGATCTGTGAATCATGCAGAGCCAACTAAGGATAAGAAGTCAAAGCTGCCAATAAAACCTCAATCAAGAAGAAAATCTGAGACAGACACAGGTCTATCTGTAGGCTACAGCATTACAAAGTCTTCCAAAGCCAAGAGCTTCTGTGAAAGTGATTCTGCAAAGAAACCAACCAAAAAAGACCAGGGTCGCCCAGCAAGCACAGACTTTTCCAACAAAGTTAAGACGCTTCCATCGAGACTACCGGTCAGGGGAAAGCCTGGGCAGCCGATCCAAACCTCCACACCAGCAAAACAAAAAAAGGGCCTTTCCATTGACACAAAGAAACAAATTGTTGCATTTTCTGAAGAGATTAGTCATGAGGCAGCTAAGGTAGTAGAAAGTTTGGCTCAGGCAGAGAAAGAAAAAGAAGAGGCGGCTGCCCTGTCTGATGACGAAAGCAGCACTGTCGATGCCTCCGTAATAGAGACTGAACCTTTTCCTGACATGCAAATGCCTTTCCCTGAGGATCCCTTGGTCATTAGGCCCAGATGGGACGACCCTGTTGAGACGCAGATGGAACGAATCCCTGCTGATAGAGTCCGAAGTCAAGGTATCCCCCATTTCTTGGGGCCCATTATCTCTTTCTCATCTGCCTCAGCACCTCAGTGATGAACGTGTTGCCTCTCTTTGTTGTAACTAAAGCTTCAACTCTTCGTGATTCTTCTGTGATGTTTGGGCTGTGTTTGTGATTGTCTCTGTATCTTTCCTTCTATGTGTTTTAAAAGATTAACATGAAAGCAGTTTATGCCAGTATTATCATTGACGGAATACAGTTTAATTGCAAATTAAAAGCTTATCTCTTTATTATAAATTATTTCCAAATGTTCACAAATTATTTTAGGGTTATCCATGGCATTTATTTAGAAATTACTGCTTGTCTGTTGTTAAATCGTCATTGTCTAAAATGGTAATTCTTTCATTTGTACATTTGCTTAGAAATGTAAATAAAATTCACTTAAAGTTAATGGATAAGGAAAGCCAGTGACTGTTTCAGCTTAGCACTTTTGATAAATGGATTGCTTGTGCTCATGTGTTTCTTGATGCTGTGCTGCAATTTGCAGTAGATCCACAGATTGAGGCCGACAGGAGAGAAAGTCGTCTGGCTGTCATGGCTGACCACCTTGGTTTCAGCTGGTTTGGTGAGTACACTACAAGTGATGAGAGCACTCATTTTTGTTTAGTTGAAAGGGGAATAACAATTAGAATTTTGGATTTACCTTAGGGTTTATTTGAAGTGCAAAGAATGCCAAAAACTTTAAATATTTTCAGCAATTTCTTGTAGGAACAATGAAGGTAACTGTATTAACTGATTTGTATTTACACATGTGAATATCTGTGCATTCTATTGTGTTGTTTGTTTAACCAGAAAATGTGCTATCCAATGTTTGTATCCAATGCAGAATTAGCTCGAGAGCTTGAATTTAGTGATTCTCAAATCAGTCAAATAAGAAATGAGAACCCCAATTCCCTACAAGACCAAAGCTATGCCCTCATAAAGCTATGGAAAGAAAGAGAAGGCAAAAATGCAGCAGGTGAGCCTGAGATTGTGTTTATTTTCCATCTTCTGTGTTGTTCTATTAACCAGAGTACTTAACGTATATTTGTAATTTAACTTCTACAGAGAGCACTTTGATAAGAACACTTACAAAAATCAACCGCATGGACATTGTGCATCTCATTGAAACAAAGATCATGCTGTCGAGTCAGGAACACACCTATGCAGAAATTGAACAAACCATATCACTGGATCATAGTGAAGGTATTTATGATTGGACCTCCATTTATATAGCATGTTTGTCTTGTACTATTAAGAGGTAACCAAAACCTCAAAAAGCTCTAAATTAGCAATTAAACATGTGTTTTCTTAACTTTTGTTTAAATGTATTCATTTTTACTTGACATACCATGCTTTGTTATACACTGACATTTTTATCAGAAACTATATTGTCTTGTGCAGGTTTCTCAGCCCTGCAGGAGGACATGGACAGCCCCGGGTCAGGCCGGCGAGCAGAATTCACTCGGTCACAACTTGAACCTATGGTGGCTTCTGTTGAGGATCTCTCCTGCAATGCATCTGCTCTTCATGATTCCCAGACGGAGCTGATGCTGACCGAAAAGAAAGAGGAGTCAGAGTAAGACTATTTCTGACATCTACAATAAATGTATTCATAAAATAAAAACTAATTAAATTCTTTTTTTACTTATCAGCATGGTTGGAGGCCAACAAAGTGGTTTTCAGTTTGTTGGACTAATGCAGCAACTCCCAGGCACTATCAAAAGAGTAAGTCCCTTCTTCACCCTCTACAAAACTGTTCCCTGGAGGCTACAGTCTCACATTTATGATCCAGTTTACAAAGGTGCCACTCTTCCCAACCAATCATCAGACACGATACCTGAAAAGTTACCTTTAAGCCCAGATGATTCTCTTCAAGAGTTAGGAGCAACTGGAGGTCAGAACATCCAACAGTCTGCTGAAGAGATTGCTCCACCCATTCATTCAGAAGAAGGTTACACACTTCAGAGCCAGATACAAACAACCATGTTAGATTTTGAGCATACGCTTTTGGAATCTGAAAATGCTGAGACGGATTTCAGTGAGTTATCTGTGGAACTCGAACAAGATGTTAAAGATTATTTTTCCTCACATATCTCCAGAACATCACATACCATTACATCTTCATCTTCAAGTGAAAAGACTGAAAAGAATGTGCAAACAGAACTTACTTCATCACTTACTGAATATGAAGGTTTACCTCCAAAAAAACTAAGCGAAAGTGAGGAGTATATAAAGCGCCATGTAGAGGAAATTTCTGAAAGATTCTACAGAACCCTTTTTGGTGACAGCTACGTTTCTCCTCAGCCAAGTAAGATTTTAACTACAGAGAAGTTTGAGTTTTTAGAGTATGAGAGAGTTGAAGTTGTGCACCATGATGATGTTGATCATGTGACAGTCACATCCTCAGGATTTTCTCCTGAAATTTCAGCTCATGCAATTTCTAGTGCTCATTCAAACTTCTGTGTTACACCTGAAGATGACATTACAGAAAAAAGCACAGCCTCTACTTTAACTCAGATGTCACTTGATTCAACAACAATTGATTCTGAATCTACAAAATCAAACTTTTTAAGCACAGAACATAGAGTTGAAATAGCCACACCAATAATTTTAACTAAACCAGAAGATGCTGAGTGCACAAATCCAAAATATACCACCTCTATTTCAGCAGAAGTTGTAGCTCTTACACCTGTTTCATTAACGTCCCCGTTTGAGTTCAGATCATTGTCACCAGATTCAGGGTCAGAGTATGTTGACAACTTTGAAATGACTTTGTTGGAATATAGATCGTCGTCACCAGAATCAGTGGTCTCTGTGTCTTTAGACTCTCCTTTACCGTTTGAGTATAGACCATCTTCCCCAGACTCATGTATATTAATGGCTGGTTTGAGAGCATCTTCCCCTGAATCCATAAGTTCAGTGAATGACTGGATGCCTCTCAATGTGGATTCTCCGTTGCCTGATTTCAGGCCAACTACACCTTTGCCAACTGCTTTTGAAACACCTGAATTTACAAGATATATTGAGGAGTACAAACCATCGTCTTCACATGGTGAAGAAAGACCCACACCTGCAGAAATTACAAAACGTACACCAGGTGCTTGTTTCATGGTGGTAACCGATGAAACAGAGAGACCTGTTTCACCTAGTTCTGTGATGTCCTGGCCATCGCTATCACCTGAATCAGATGGATCTTGGTCTCCATTTGGTTCTGAAACTTTAGATCTACAATCATGCAGTGAGAGAAGCTATGAACGCTATACTCCATCCTCTAATGTATTCGTGCTTGAAATAAGACCATCATCTCCAGAATCAATAGAATATGAAAATGAATATAGTGTGCTTTCACCTGATTCCCCGATACCTTGTTTTTCATCAGCAGTGCACTATGACTCTTTAACATATAGGGGATATAGATCACCATCACTTCAGTCTGATATGTCAGACCAAGACTTTGATCGTCTGTCCTTAAAATGTCTAGTTGGAAGTCGACCATCATCTCCTGAATCAGCTGCATCTTTGAATGAGGACAGATGCCTCTCCCCTGATTCCCCTCTTCCCAGCTTTATTCAGACAATGTGTGAATGTTTTATACCTGCTGAAGCTTATAGATCTGAGTCAGTTGAGTCAAGTCTGTCAAACGGTGAAGACCATTCGTTATCAGCAGAAGCTCGCCCATCTTCTCCTGAATCATTAGCGTCAATAAATGATCACAGACCACTCTCACCTGATTCACCGATACCAGAGTTCCCACACATTAATGTCATCACATTTGAGAGCTGCAGAAACTCATCTCCTGATTTGGAAACATCTGATATTGAATATTCACAGTGTGAGCTCATATTTACTGAACCAAGACCAGAATCCCCTGAATCAATCATTTCAGAGCCTGAATACAATATTGTGTCCAAAACTGTAGTAGAAAGTTTTATTTTTAACGGTGAGACGGCAGAGAAGACAATCTCTCAGACAATATTAGTTAAGCCTATAGAATCAGTGTACGATCAGGAATCAAAAGAAAATGAATTATCAGAAATTGGCCAGTCTGATAAACAAAAATATACTTTAGTGTATAAAGCTGAGCTTAGTAATCGTATTGCCAAGGTATTTGATCCACAGTACAAGGGAGAGACATTCTGCACTAAGCCTGGAATTTTTGAGTTTACTAGAGATATGGGTGTACCAGAAGTGGCCAAAACATTAACCTCCGCTGTTGGACAAGCTGACGTTTCATCTCGTTCAGAAGAGATGTACAGTCAAGATTTACATGAGGTAGAAACTGATTTTAAATACACAGCAATGGTAGAATATGAATCAGTTTTATCTGAGTCACATCCTGAAGACAGACCCATGTCACCAGAATCTTCTGAGCTAAATTATATACTTGAAGCTGTTGACTGCAGACCTGTGTCTCCTGAATCCACAGCATCAGTTGATGAGCTCAGGCCGCTGTCTCCAGATTCACCTGTTCCCCAATACACTGCACTATTCTCTCAGTTTACTGTGTCAATGTCAGGTCATAGATCATGTTCACCTCAATCTGTGTGCTCTGAGACTGCTGAATCTGAACTTTCTCTTGAAGAGTTGCTCACATTAGAACATCGACCAGATTCCCCAGATTCAGGTTTATCAGAAACTGACAAAAGATCCCTTTCACCAGACTCTGTGACTGAATGGACACCCATGTCACCTGAATCTGTCATGCTATTAAATGACATAAGAGGGTTTTCTCCGCAGTCAGATGGGTCCATTAATGAATGTAGGCCACTATCTCCAGATTCACCCATACCACAGTATTTCCCAACAGTCATTCAATCGATTCCTGTAACAGATTATAGATCCTCATCTCCTGAATCTGCAGTATCAGAGTTAGATTTACAGACAGATGTATTTGATGATGTTGTGGTTGATCTCAGAAGATCCTCACTAGAATCCATCACATCAGTTGATGAGCTCAGGCCGCTCTCTCCAGATTCACCTGTACCACAGTATTTCCCAACAGTCATTGAATCGATTCCTGTAACAGATTATAGATCCTCATCTCCTGAATCTGCAGCATCAGAGTTAGATTTACAGGCAGATGTATTTGATGATGTTGTGATTGATCTCAGAAGATCCTCACTAGACTCCATCACATCAGTTGATGAGCTCAGGCCGCTTTCCCCTGATTCACCCATACCACAGTATTTTCCAACAGTCATTCAATCGATTCCTGTAACAGATTGTAGATCCTCATCTCCTGAATCTGCAGCATCAGAGTTAGATTTACAGACAGATGTATTTGATGACGTTGTGGTTGATGTCAGAAGATCCTCACTAGAATCCATCACATCAGTTGATGAGCTCAGGCCGCTGTCTCCAGATTCACCCATACCTCACTTCACTTCACTATTCTCTCAGTTTATTGTGTCAATATCAGGTCAAAGATCATGTTCACCTCAATCTGTGTGCTCTGAGACTGCTGAATCTGAACTTTCTCTTGAAGAATTGCTCACGTTAGAACATCGACCAGATTCCCCAGATTCAGTTTTATCAGAAACTGACAAAAGATCACTTTCACCAGACTCTGTGTCTGAATGGAGACCCATGTCACCTGAATCTGTCTTGCTATTGAATGACATTAGAGGGTCCTCTCCACAGTCAGATGGGTCCATTAATGAATGTAGGCCTTTATCTCCAGATTCACCTGTACCACAGTATTTCCCAAGACTCTTTGAATTGATTCCTGTAACAGCTTATAGATCATCATCTCCTGAATCTGCAGTATCGGAGGAGGAGTATGAACTAAATGTTTTCACTTCAGCTTCTCTTGAATCTTTAGATGATCATAGATCTCTCTCATCTGATTCACCTGTACTCGCACCAGATTCTCCAGTACCTCAGTTTTATTCCTCTCATATTGAATCAATAATAACAGATTATAGATCCTCATCTCCTGAATCTGCAGCATCAGAGTTAGATTTACACACAGATATATTCAATGAGGTTGTGGTTGATCTCAGAAGATCCTCACTAGAGTCCATCACATCAGTTGATGAGCTCAGGCCGCTGTCTCCAGATTCACCCATACCACAGTATTTTCCAACAGTCATTGAATCGATTCCTGTAACAGATTGTAGATCCTCATCTCCTGAATCTGCAGCATCAGAGTTAGATTTACAGACAGATGTATTTGATGATGTTGTGGTTGATGTCAGAAGATCCTCACTAGAGTCTATCACATCAGTTGATGAGCTCAGGCCGCTGTCTCCAGATTCACCCATACCTCACTTCACTTCACTATTCTCTCAGTTTATTGTGTCAATATCAGGTCATAGATCATGTTCACCTCAATCTGTATGCTCTGAGACTGCTGAATCTGAACTTTCTCTTGAAGAATTGCTCACGTTAGAACATCGACCAGATTCCCCAGATTCAGTTTTATCAGAAACTGACAAAAGATCACTTTCACCAGACTCTGTGTCTGAATGGAGACCCATGTCACCTGAATCTGTCATGCTATTGAATGACATTAGAGGGTCCTCTCCACAGTCAGATGGGTCCATTAATGAATGTAGGCCTTTATCTCCAGATTCACCTGTACCACAGTTTTTCCCAAGACTCTTTGAATTGATTCCTGTAACAGCTTATAGATCATCATCTCCTGAATCTGCAGTATCGGAGGAGGAGTATGAACTAAATGTTTTCACTTCAGCTTCTCTTGAATCTTTAGATAATCATAGATCTCTCTCATCTGATTCACCTGTACTCGCACCGGATTCTCCAGTACCTCAGTTTTATTCCTCTCATATTGAATTAATAATAACAGATTGTAGATCCTCATCTCCTGAATCTGCAGCATCAGAGTTAGATTTACAGACAGATATATTCAATGAGGTTGTGGTTGATCTCAGAAGATCCTCACTAGAGTCCATCACATCAGTTGATGAGCTCAGGCCGCTGTTTCCAGATTCACCCATACCACAGTATTTCCCAGCAGTCATTGAATCGATTCCTGTAACAGATTATAGATCCTCATCTCCTGAATCTGCAGTATCAGAGTTAGATTTACAGACAGATGTATTTGATGATGTTGTGGTTGATCTCAGAAGATCCTCACTAGAGTCAATCACATCAGTTGGTGAAAACAGGCCCCTCTCTCCTGATTCACCCATACCTCAGTTTTTCCCAACAGTCATTGAATCGATTCCCGTTACAGATTGTAGATCCTCATCTCCTGAATCTGCAGCATCAGAGTTAGATATACAGACAGATGTATTTGGTGATGTTGTGGTTGATCTCAGAAGATCCTCACTAGAGTCCATCACATCAGTTGATGAGCTCAGGCCGCTTTCCCCTGATTCACCCATACCTCAGTATTTCCCAACAGTCATTGAATCGATTCCTGTAACAGATTGTAGATCATCATCTCCTGAATCTGCAGCATCAGAGTTAGATTTACAGACAGATGTATTTGATGATGTTTTGGTTGATGTCAGAAGATCCTCACTAGAATCCATCACATCAGTTGATGAGCTCAGGCCGCTGTCTCCAGATTCACCCATACCTCACTTCACTTCACTATTCTCTCAGTTTATTGTGTCAATATCAGGTCAAAGATCATGTTCACCTCAATATGTGTGCTCTGAGACTGCTGAATCTGAACTTTCTCTTGAAGAATTGCTCACGTTAGAACATCGACCAGATTCCCCAGATTCAGTTTTATCAGAAACTGACAAAAGATCACTTTCACCAGACTCTGTGTCTGAATGGAGACCCATGTCACCTGAATCTGTCATGCTATTGGATGACATTAGAGGGTCCTCTCCACAGTCAGATGGGTCCATAAATGAATGTAGGCCTTTATCTCCAGATTCACCTGTACCACAGTATTTCCCAAGACTCTTTGAATTGATTCCTGTAACAGCTTATAGATCATCATCTCCTGAATCTGCAGTATCGGAGGAGGAGTATGAACTAAATGTTTTCACTTCAGCTTCTCTTGAATCTTTAGATGATCATAGATCTCTCTCATCTGATTCACCTGTACTTGCACCAGATTCTCCAGTACCTCAGTTTTATTCCTCTAATATTGAATCAAGAATAACAGATTGTAGATCCTCATCTCCTGAATCTGCAGTATCAGAGTTAGATTTACAGACAGATGTATTTGGTGATGTTGTGGTTGATCTCAGAAGATCCTCACTAGAGTCCATCACATCAGTTAATGAGCTCAGGCCGCTTTCCCCTGATTCACCCATACCTCAGTATTTCCCAACAGTCATTGAATCGATTCCTGTGACAGATTGTAGATCCTCATCTCCTGAATCTGCAGCATCAGAGTTAGATTTACAGACAGATGTATTTGATGACGTTGTGGTTGATGTCAGAAGATCCTCACTAGAATCCATCACATCAGTTGATGAGCTCAGGCCGCTGTCTCCTGATTCACCCATACCTCAATTCACTTCACTATTCTCTCAGTTTATTGTGTCAATATCAGGTCAAAGATCATGTTCACCTCAATCTGTGTGCTCTGAGACCGCTGAATCTGAACTTTCTCTTGAAGAATTGCTCACGTTAGAACATCGACCAGATTCTCCAGATTCAGTTTTATCAGAAACTGACAAAAGATCACTTTCACCAGACTCTGTGTCTGAATGGAGACCCATGTCACCTGAATCTGTCATGCTATTGAATGACATTAGAGGGTCCTCTCCACAGTCAGATGGGTCCATTAATGAATGTAGGCCTTTATCTCCAGATTCACCTGTACCACAGTATTTCCCAAGACTCTTTGAATTGATTCCTGCAACAGCTTATAGATCATCATCTCCTGAATCTGCAGTATCAGAGTTAGATTTACAGACAGATGTATTTGATGATGTTGTGGTTGATCTCAGAAGATCCTCACTAGAGTCTATCACATCAGTTGATGAGCTCAGGCCTTTATCTCCAGATTCACCCATACCACAGTATTTCCCAGCAGTCATTGAATCGATTCCTGTAACAGATTGTAGATCCTCATCTCCTGAATCTGCAGCATCAGAGTTAGATTTACAGACAGATGTATTTGATGATGTTGTGGTTGATCTCAGAAGATCCTCACTAGAGTCTATCACATCAGTTGATGAGCTCAGGCCTTTATCTCCAGATTCACCCATACCACAGTATTTCCCAGCAGTCATTGAATCGATTCCTGTAACAGATTGTAGATCCTCATCTCCTGAATCTGCAGCATCAGAGTTAGATTTACAGACAGATGTATTTGATGATGTTGTGGTTGATGTCAGAAGATCCTCACTAGAGTCAATCACATCAGTTGGTGAAAACAGGCCCCTCTCTCCTGATTCACCCATACCTCAGTATTTCCCAACAGTCATTGAATCGATTCCTGTAACAGATTGTAGATCCTCATCTCCTGAATCTGCAGCATCAGAGTTAGATTTTCAGACAGATGTATTTGATGACGTTGTTGTGGATCTCAGAAGATCCTCACTAGAGTCCATCACATCAGTTGATGAGCTCAGGCCGCTGTCTCCAGATTCACCTGTACCACAGTATTTTCCAACAGTCATTGAATCGATTCCTGTAACAGATTGTAGATCCTCATCTCCTGAATCTGCAGCATCAGAGTTAGATTTACAGACAGATGTTTTTGATGATGTTGTGGTTGATGTCAGAAGATCCTCACTAGAGTCAATCACATCAGTTGGTGAAAACAGGCCCCTCTCTCCTGATTCACCCATACCTCAGTATTTCCCAACAGTCATTGAATCGATTCCTGTAACAGATTGTAGATCCTCATCTCCTGAATCTGCAGCATCAGAGTTAGATTTACAGACAGATGTATTTGATGACGTTGTGGTTGATGTCAGAAGATCCTCACTAGAATCCATCACATCAGTTGATGAGCTCAGGCCGCTGTCTCCTGATTCACCCATACCTCAATTCACTGCACTATTCTCTCAGTTTACTGTGTCAATGTCAGGTCATAGATCATGTTCACCTCAATCTGTGTGCTCTGAGACCGCTGAATCTGAACTTTCTCTTGAAGAGTTGCTCACATTAGAATATCGACCAGATTCCCCAGATTCAGGTTTATCAGAAACTGACAAAAGATCCCTTTCACCAGACTCTGTGACTGAATGGACACCCATGTCACCTGAATCTGTCATGCTATTAAATGACTTAAGAGGGTTTTCTCCGCAGTCAGATGGGTCCATTAATGAATGTAGGCCACTATCTCCAGATTCACCCATACCACAGTATTTCCCAACAGTCATTCAATCGATTCCTGTAACAGATTATAGATCCTCATCTCCTGAATCTGCAGTATCAGAGTTAGATTTACAGACAGATGTATTTGATGATGTTGTGGTTGATCTCAGAAGATCCTCACTAGAGTCTATCACATCAGTTGATGAGCTCAGGCCTTTATCTCCAGATTCACCTGTACCACAGTATTTCCCAGCAGTCATTGAATCGATTCCTGTAACAGATTATAGATCCTCATCTCCTGAATCTGCAGCATCAGAGTTAGATTCACAGACAGATGTATTTGATGATGTTGTGGTTGATCTCAGAAGATCCTCACTAGAGTCCATCACATCCGTTGATGAGCTCAGGCCGCTGTCTCCTGATTCACCTGTACCAGAATTCACACTGTCCACATTCACATTTATAATGTCAGAAACAAGCTCCAGATCAGGTTCCCCAGAATCTGTATGTTTGTCAGATGAAAATGAATATCTTCTGTCTGACTTCAATCCAGAGCAAAGGTCTGACTCTCCTGTATCTTTATTAGCAGACATTGAGGGAAGGCCACTATCTCCTGACTCACCAGTCCCACAGTTCTCTTGTAATGAAGTAACGTCAGTAAGCATCTGTCGATCAGACTCTAAAGAGTCAATAGTATCTGATGGAGATGTTGAGGTCTGGGTTTTTGATCCTCAATCTACTGAACAAAGACCCTCGTCACCTGAATCAATAATTTCATTGAATGAAAAGAGGCCATTATCACCTGACTCTCCTATTTCTGACTTTAAATCATTCGTTTGTGTTAATGTAACTCAAGTAAACACACATAGATCATCTTCTTTAGAATCTGTTACATCTGATGTAGATTTTGACATGGCGAGTCTTGCATCTGAGGGCATTACATGGACTGAAAATAGAGCGTTATCTCCAAAATCAGGTGAAGTATCTCCTGCTGATCCATATTGTTTGAAATCACATGAGACTGTCAGAATAATACCGCAGTATAAGCTTGTGTATAAAGCTGTTCCTTCAGCATTAATATCACATGTGTATGATCCTCAATATAAAGGTGAAACATTCTGCTCAAAGTCAGGTGTATTTGAAAATGCTGGTTATACAGTAGAGAGGATTAAAACTTGTTCTGAAACAGAGGCAACACGTGATGAATGTGTTACGCAAAGTGATTCTGAAATCACAGTTAGTGAAAAAGAATCTTTGTCTCTTGATATCATGCAAAGGTCAATACAGACACACGAGCATGCAGAATCAGTTGATTTATTTGAAGAAAGTCAAGCACTTTCCCCTGATTCTCTGTCTGAATATGCAATTTTAGATGAATGCATTATGAACACATCAGATAGGAGAGCTTCCTCCCCTGAATCATATACATCTGTTACTGAGAACAGACAACTTTCCCCTGAATCTCCCATTCCCGAACAAAGACCTTCAGTACCATACGCAGAGATTTTGGTTGAAAGTCGACATTCATCTCCTGAGTCAGTAATGTCAGTAAATGAATTTCAAAGACTTTCCCCTGACTCTCCTGTACCTGCGTACTTAACACCGTCACCAGTTCCTTATGAATTTACATTTGAAGGTAGTATGGTGCACGAATCCGTTTTCAGTCCACTTTCACAGCAGGTGCTGTGTGATGTTCAGGATTCTGATCTGAGCTCAGTGTTTGAACCACAATCTTTATCACCTGTCTCTGACATTTCAGACTCTCATTCTAGATCTCTATCACCCCAGTCGTTCTGTTTTGAATCAGAATTGAGATTCCCGTCCCCTGAAGCAACAGCTTTAGATAAAGATCTAACAGAAACAGATTCTCCAGAACCGTTTGTTTTTGAGACATTTTATCCAACTGAATCTCCTGAGTCTGTAATTGAAGCTGATATTGAAGAGTTTATTGATAATGTGAGTCAGTTGTCAATTCATGAAACTGAAGGTCGAAAGAAAGATGATCTGTCTCTACCCACATGTGAATCCAGTTTGCTGAATCTGGTGACATTTGAACAGTTTAAAACACAAACAGAGTCTTTACCTGAAACAGAAGGTCAGCCTATTTCTGAAACTGAGTGTTCATCTAGTGAGGACCTAAAACCCTCATCTGATCAAATGACCTCAAAGGATTCAGAAAGTGTAGTAAAGACATCTGCATACCTTGAAGATTGGATCATAAACACGACAAAAGATGCATCCGCAAGTGAAACATCTGGGCAGAGCTTCATAAGGGATAAGAGGCACTCTGAAAGTCCACATGAGGAACATCAAGCATCTCCTGACGAATCCCAGGAAAGGGTAAGAGGTTGAGCATGCAGATGTGGATGTTCAGCTTAAATCACAGCTTGTTGGCCCGGAGGAATCTGCCCTTGCACACGGACAGATTTTAACTATCTACTAACAAATCCAGACTGAATCAAGAAATCCTGAGGAGTGTGTAGTGAAAAAGACAAGAATGTTAACCCACTTACTTGTTTCTGTGTTGATTAAGATTGCATGGTTTGTAACAAGACTGCGTTTTTCAAGAGATATTGTACTTTATTTTCATCAGATATGAATGCATGTCTGCTCTTTTTGTGCAAATATTTATTACTGTTGATGTACAGTGGTATATACAGTATGGTGGAAAAACATTGTTTCATTCCCTTTCATTTTGTACAGGACAGTGTCACAAAGATAGGAGTTCATGTAGAGCCTCAAGAGATAGATTTAGTAGATGTAAGGCAAGAAGATACATCATCCTTTATTTCAACAACCACCACCATCTCACTAGACCATACCGAAGACACTCATGATGACAGTAAGGTGACAGGTTTAGTCCATCAAATACAGTTTACAGCATTCTCACAGACCAGTGAATCTGATCAAAGTGTCTCCAGTATACCCGAGCAGACCATCGTATCAGCTGAGAAACATAAAGAATCAACTGGATTTCAAGAACTAAATCCATTTCAGTTTTTTCTCAAAGACTCCCACAGAAGAGTTACACCAAATTTAATCAATCTCTCTCAACTTAGCTCAAGTCTTGAATCGGCAGATCACAGAAATGTGCTTACAAGATCTGTGATGACTCCATCCTATAAAGAATCAAATTTAGTCTTGAATCAGTCTGAATCAGGTTTAGTCTCTCCTAGAGATCATTCACCTGTAGCCCCCTTGACACCTTGTGGTCTTGAAGTGCATCAAGAACTCAAAGCCACCGAGATGCCCACAAGTCTGACAGATGATCAGAAGCAGTTAGATGCCTCTACGGTTTTAGATGTTGACACTCCACTTGACAGTGTTGATCTTGAAGCCAAAGCGAGACTCGCTCGTGCAGACAGCGTGGAATCCGAGCCTGAGTTTTTCGATTGCAGACAGACATTTTCTGACGCTTCTGAGCCAGAAACTGGAACAGCGGAGCTTTTAAATGTTCCTCAAATGGTTTACCAAGTTGAGGAACCTCTGTCTCTACCATGTACCCCTGATCACCTGACAAGCTTTCCTAAACTCAGAGAGTACCAGCTTAAAAGGGACGAACGGCCCTTGTCCTGGAGCAGCGAGGACCTTGAGCTGCCTATAGTTTTTGAGCCAGAAGAGGAAGGTGCTGGTGAGTTTGGTGAGGAGAAGGATTTTCCATACAGTTATACAGGAGATCATTCATTTGCTGAAGAGCTTCCTCCAAGGGAGGAAATGCTGTTTGATGATGATGACGATGATGACTCTTTAGGGAGGGTAAGACATTTAGCATGAGCCCTAGCATTGGTTTTGGCATTGTGTGCTGTTTTTTGGGCAGTGTGATGAAGTGGTTTGACTTGTGCTAACAAACTGACTCGAACAGAAACTAGACAGCTACATAAAATATAACTATACTGTGTAAAGCCTTTCTGGTTTATTTATTTGTCTTTGCATTCAATTTTTTTGCACTTTGTTGATTATCTTTTAATTCTGTTTACTTTTATTAACCATAACTTCATGAAGTGTTTGGTGAGAGGACAAAATGCAGTGACAGCAACACGTTACTGTAAATAACAGTTTTCATAAAAGAGTACAGATAGTACGTCTAAAGTACACTGACTTTGCATGGTGTGACATGCACAACATGATCTTGTGGCGTTATGTGCCTACTTTACAGTACGAGGTTGCCATTTCATATGAATTTGTATAATCTCATTTGGACGTTTACAATCTGCATTCACCCCATGATGTTGGTTTAAAGGGTGGGGATTCATTTGTGCTTTTTAAGAGAATATAATTTTTAGCGAACTCAAAAGATTAATCGTGATTAATCGCATACAAAATAATAGTTGTGCTTGTTATGACAAATAAATTACAAATATGTGTAATTTTAAGAAACGTATAACGATCTTGAAATTTATATTTAAAATAAAATCTATGATATCAAAATGGAAATAAAAATATACCCTATATATATATATATATATATATATATATATATGTATGTAAATGTTTCTTACATACATGAATGTGTTTGTATTTATATATACAAAAGTAATACACAAAGTGCACACACATAAATTATGCAAACACAAAGTTTTATTTTGTATGCGATTAATCGCGATTAAACTTTTGACGGCCCTAATATTTTTTTAAGTGTCACATTAAACAAATTCATATGAAATGGCCACTGCGTGCCAGATAGCGCGGATCCTTGCTGGACTCTATTGCTATCTGGGTAGGTACATTTTCCTGTAAGATCAAGGCCTCATTTATAAAGCGTGCGTATAAAAAGTGCGTACGTCTGCTCGGACCCTGACGTGGCACGAAGCACTTTTCCACGTCAAAGACCATTTTTATAAATTTGAACATTGCCGTGGATTTTTGCGTATGCACGTTTTATTATCAAATCTGTGCATACACAAATATCCACGGCAATGTTAATTTTGGTTAAAAAAAGTCTTTTACGTGGAAAAGTGCTTAACGCCACATCAGGGTCCGAGCAGACGTACACAATTTTGCTTGTCCGATTGCTGCAGGTTTTTGGAAATAGAAACCATTCTTGTTGCTCGAAGTTATTTAAGCATTGAGGTGCTTTTTTATGTCAATGACGTTAATTAGGCATCGTTTAAAGGCGTAAATCTCAAAACTGTTCAGCATAGTTTTCACATTTGAAAGTGAGGTGTACCCATGTTTTTTGTGCGTACATTCATTTTATGAATCACATGTATGCGCTTTAAAAAATAAGCGCAAGATCAAGTTTAGGATGGTTTCTACACAGCATCTTATAAATGAGGTTCTTGGAGTGACGTGACTGTATCAGATGAAACCAAGATGTGTACCCACAATGCATCTCTGCTGGCTCTTAGGAGATAAATGAAGAACTAGGTTTGCTGTCTGATAGTTCAGAGGAGGAGGTGTTGACCACCCGAGTGGTGCGACGCAGAGTTATTATTCAGGTACCTAATGTATATGGGCGGTGTTGTTTGCAAACCATGACAATCGTTTTCTTTCGTGTTGCAAAATGCATTTGAATGCAGTGTAGTTTAGTTTCTTTATCCCTGTCTTTATTTTCAATAATTAAATGTTAGAACTAGAAACAAAACTATGTATATTTTATGTGAATTCTTGATGTAAATTATGTGAATATTCATATTAAGTGTATGAAAAGAATAAAAAGAAAACAACTGTGTGTGTTTGTGTGTAATTCATATTGTATTTTTGTATATTTGTTAAACATGGTGGATGGTTTGTCATGTACTGTGTGTTTCACGCACATCACAAAAAAAGGTAATGATGGAGACTGTATTGTTTCTTAGGGAGATGACTTGCCAGAAATTTCTCCTCAGACAGTGACAGAGGAACAGTACACGGATGAACATGGAAACATGGTGATCAAAAAGGTCAGTGCTTAAGTTAACATCCTTCATACTTTAAATATCAAGAGATCTGCATCTATGTTCCAGAAGCTGATATATTAAAGTTGATTTGTATTTATCTCCACACAGATAACAAGGAAAGTGATTCGTAAGTTTGTGTCAGCTGATGGTGTTGAGAGAGAGGAGGTGATGGTGATGGAGGGTCCACAGCAGGAGGCTGTTCGTGTGGATGATGCCGATGCTTTCTCTAAAGTGGTGAAGAGGACGGTTGTACGGAGCACTGGAGATCAGACTCAGGTCGGTTTGTGGCCCTTAGTAGGTGTACACTGCAATACTGCAAAACTTGTTTTAGTTTTGGCCTCTCTCTTATTATAGCTTCTACCGAACAATTTTATAGTTCAAACAGAGAGGGCGACCTCTCTGTTTGAACTATAAAATTGTTCGGTAGAAGCTATAATAACTTAAACACATCTTTTCCCTCAAATTTAGAAATACGTTATGCCATTTTCAAAAACACACTCACCAAATTTACTTACAGTAAATATTGGAGCTAGTGCCTCTTAACTCTTTCACCGCCATTGATGAGTTAACTCGTCAATTAAAGGGACAGTCCACTATTTACGAGCATATGTTTATTTTTTCGGCTCCCCTAGAGTTAAACATTTGATTTTTACCGTTTTGGAATCCATTCAGCTGATCTCCGGGTCTGGCACTAGCACTTTTAGCATAGCTTAGCAAAATCCATTGAATCTGATTAGACCATTAGCATCGCTCTCAAAAATAACCAAAGAGTTTCAATATTTTTCCTATCTAAAATGTACATAGGAAATGTAGTTACATTGTGTACTAAGGCCGAGGTAAAATTAAAAGGTGTGATTTTCTAGGCAGATATGGCTTGGAGCTATACTCGTTTTGTGGCGTAATATTTAAGGACTTAAACCTGATAAGGATCACTGTGCCGTACACGGCACACCCCCTCCCTCGGACGTGAGGCTGCATTAACTTCATTGTAACTTTGAAGCATTAAATCTTCAAAATATACAGTCATGCGGAACATCGTTTGAAAGCTTCGACTCTCAGGATTCTATTGAGCGCACACACAAAGCATAATAGAATTTATAGAAGTCATAAAACTGTACTGTAGTTATTAGTTACCTGGACTAATTAGTTACCGGCGCCGATTTAGGTTATTCACTTACCTTATTCTCTTCGATGAAATTGTACATAAAAAATGGTTATAAATCCCCAAAAGTCCAAGGAAATGGAATATCCACGCCTTTTAATCCAAAACGATTTGTTCGCCTCACAATCTTGAAGTTTCTGACTGAAATTACGTTATAAATACGTATATAAATACGTGTGAACAATTAGTTCACTACCGGACATTCGTTCGACCCTCACTTCTCATTCAAAACTTATAAGGCTAAGTGTGGGTGTCACGTTTATTTTGCAACGTCTGAGGAACAAATATGCCCCCTTGTGGAATTTTTAGCCGTTTCATTAAAGGTTAACTGTAGGGGAGCTGGAAAATGAGAATATTTTCAAAAAATTGAATGTTCCTTTAAGGAAAAACGCTTCCCTGCCAATGACGAGTTTTTACGGCAATCCATATTTCCGCTATTATCCACCAGGTGGAGCTCTTACCCAACTTGCGTATAAAACCTGTAAGCAACCACTCAGGCAAAATAGTAAAAACTCTGTGTATGTTTTGATTATCGTTCTGAATCTGATCTCTAACAAAAGTCCTTCACAAAAACTCAATTATATATTTTTTTTGCTCAAAATTTGGTATTTTTGAAGAACCCCTACTCAAACTTGAAAGGTGAATGAATTTTTTGGTCTGGCCTTTTATTTGATATATTGTATGTCTATATATTTAAAGAAGAACATTTTCTGGAAGGCATTAAACTTTTGTGAAAATCATAATCAAAATGCTGGTGCTCGCTGGCAACTTTTTGAGTTAATTCTTGGCCCATCTCATTTCGATGTGTTTCAGGTGACTTTCTCTGAACCTTTTGCTTATGGTGGAGCGACGGCGTTCGAGGAAGAGCCGGTTCAAGGTCGTAAAGTCAGCAAAGTCGTCAAAACCACGGTCGTGCAAGGAGAACGGATGGAGAAACACATCGGAGATCCCTCGCTGTCTTTAGATCTCCCTTCAGCCAAAGACGACTTTGAAAAGGTCAGTTTTAAATATACAGGGGATGCAGTAGAGTTTCATATTTGGGTCTCTTCTTAATCTCTCTTTGTCATATGTTGTTTAGGCTTTGAGTTTTGTAGGTTTTGGAAAGGTGCTCGTGCCTCATTTAGTAGAGAGAGAGGTGGTGAAAGAGGACGGATCTGTGGTCAGAAGGTCTGGACACATTGGCATGTCCATTAGATGTGTTATTGATTAAGAGAATGGTGTTTTTTAAAAAGGCCAAAATGCATCAAGTTTTTGAATAAGAATGCAAATAATATCTTACATGCTTACATACTATAGTGTCCCGAATATAAGACAAACATTATTTCATAGAAATGCCTCTCAGTAAATGATGTCGTCTTATATTTGAGCTCTAGACGAGATGTCAATCATACGGAAGCCAACTGAGGTTGCGCACTATTATTATTTTGCTTGCTTGTTTTCTCATGACCTCAACATAATAAAAGAAAAGTTGTATTTTTGTGATGTGATTAAGTGTACACGATATAACGTTGTTTTGTTTGTAGACAGCAAAAGCATATTTAGCTAAATTAGCATGGATGAACAAATTCGATTTGTGATTCGCTCAAGCTGAAATAGATTTGTCAGTAATTGACAATTTTGATAGTTGTGAATTCAGGCACCATCTATAAATAGACACCTTCATTTTTTACTTTAAACCGCATTTAAATGGAATGACTTACAGTCAACAAACAGTCACAAAACTGACTATAGTCTTCATGTAAAATGCACACTTTTTAGATTTTTGATATTTATTCAAATAAAAGGTTAAATGCTATTCAAGGTAGAAACATGTACAATATAACTTTATATACATTTTTCCCTAAATTCACAAATGTCGACGTCCAACTTTTGTTTAATTAATTATTTAGTCCATCGTGGGCAATTATTTGCTTTTGTGGTGACAGCGAAGACCCTGACTTATATGTATCAGCAGGCCACTTCAAAATACACTAAATATTAAGGAGAGGAAACTACGTCACGAGATTTGGATTATGTCAGGATAACGAGAAACCAACTTTTTGCTATCTCGAGATCACCAGAAAGTTAAGCTGTGATCACGAGATCATTTCTTGTGATTGTTACATAACAGAGGTTATCTAGTGATCATGAGAAAACAAGCAAGCAAAAATAATAATATCACATGTCCTCTCTCTGCTGCCGTACAATCATACTGTACACCCGCAAAAATGTTGTAGATGGTGCCAGGTTCACCTAGACTGAAGCAACCTGATAAACTACAGTTTACAGTAAGGCAGACGTCTAGTGTTAAAAATATATTAATAGTGTTTTTTCACAATAAGATGGACAGCCTACACTAATTGTTATTAAATCCAGATGGACTGCAGGTTTAATATGTTACTCTATGCCATACGAAAAGTATTAAAGAATGTGGGAAGCCAAAGTGATCCCCTTTGACTTATGAGAAGTATTTCAAATTATGTTGGTCTTAAAAAAAAAAAAAATTTCCCAAAAGGTACACTTTGATAAGGGCTTGTCATCTTATAATCAAGGTTGTCTTGTATTCGGGACAATACAGTAAAACTGGTGGACAGTATGATGTTGCATTTACAAATCACTGCCAATCTAAAATGGGTGTGCGTATAAAACAAAACATGAGATTGAAATCAGCTTGGGTTGTGTGTTCTTACTAACATTATGGGTCCTGAAACTCTCAGGTCCTTCTGTTCATAAATTCTTCTTATGTAAATGGATCAGATTCAAAGCTTTAATTTACAAAAGAAGGATTTCCATGAACAATTGATACAGGTCGTCGTATAATCCCACAAATAAAACAACACCTTATTCATGAACAATGTAAAATGTGTTTATTTTAACCAAAATTTTGCTGATCTGCTTATATCCCAGCAAGCAATAGCCGTCATGGTATCTAGGTTTAACTTAAAGGATTACTCCACTTTCATTAAAACAATTGTCATCCAAGATGTATATGTCTTTCTTTGTTCAGTCAAAAAGAAAGAAGTTTTTTGAGGAGAACATTCCAGGATTTTTCTCCATTTAGTGGACTTTAGTGGACCTCAACAGTTTACAGTTTCAATGCAGCTTCAAAGGGCTCTAAACCATCCCAACCGAGGCATAAGGGGCTTATCTAGCAAAACCATCCTCATTTTTGCAAAGGGGGCCGTACTAATGTTGTTGTATGAGGATTGATACTAATGAATGTCTTTGTGTCAGTTTATTGTTTAAAATGGTTCGCAAGTGTGTGTTTCACATATGTAACGTGCAGGGCTTGACATTAACTTTTTTGCTCATCAGCCAAAGTGGCTAGTTGTTTTCCAAAGTTACTAGCCACTCAGCTTTTTCACTGGCCACAATTATGTTGCTGGTAAAATACTTATTATTAGAGCCCGACCGATAAAGGATTTTGAAGGCCGATACCGATACAAATGTTTGTTGGTTTTAAAATCCGATATTCCGATATATCGGCCGATTTTTTTATTTATTTCAGAAACGTGCAACAAAACAATAACAGATTTCCCTAACATTGGTTATTTGTAGTTATTTATGAGTTTTAAAGGTGCAGTGTGTAATTTTTAAAAGGATCTCTTGACAGGAATGCTAAATAATATACAAAACTATATTATAAGGGGTGTATAAAGACGTTTTAATAATTAACCATTATGTTTTTATTACCCTAGAATGAGACGTTTTTATCTACATACACAGAGGGTCCCCTTACATGAAAGTCGTCATTTTGTGCCGCCATGTTTCTACAGAAGCCCTTAAAGGACAAACTTTTTTTTACTAAATTGTCTCCA
The DNA here is from genome assembly GCA_025389145.1 of Misgurnus mizolepis. Taxonomy (NCBI): domain Eukaryota; kingdom Metazoa; phylum Chordata; class Actinopteri; order Cypriniformes; family Cobitidae; genus Misgurnus; species Misgurnus mizolepis. The sequence goes on from JAIFKI010000001.1 coordinate 69,223,400, forward strand.
TCGATGACAAGTTTTTCCAGTTGTGGCTACTGTAGCTTCTCTATGCGTTTTAAAAGCGAGGGAAGAGCAGTGGACTGAGCCATGGGTTGCAATTAGCAAAATTTACACACTGCACCTTTAACTAAAATAATATGATAATGCATTTTAAAAAGAAACTTGTTTTTTATTGTCTCGTGACCAACTCACCATGAACTCACTTAACCGTTGTTCTCTCTGCCCAACTCTGGCTGGATCAACAGGTTGCAGGATGTGTGATGCGTTATACATGAGTGTTGCCAACAGGGAGGTTGTAGAGTGCCCTCTGGTGGACAAACTATACAACGGCAACACTCATCACATGGTTGAAGGCTGTTTCGTCCGTTTTTTTTTAATATTCGTTTATCGGCCATTATGAATGCCGATACCGATAGTTTGGAAAATGACTAATATCGGCCTGCCGATATATCGGTCTGGCTCTACTTATTATATGATTAAACTTGACTTTGGCATCCTAAAAGGACTTTAATTTGAGTAATTGTACTCGATTTTGCTAGATTAGATGCAGATTGACTTTCAAATGGAGGCTGACCACCCAAATTAAGCCTACATTATTAGCTGGTAATATCAGTATAGATCATAGATATCATATATTTAGGTGCATGAAAAACGCGCTAGAAAGACATAAATATATTAACTTATAATGAATGTATTATAAGTGGAGCGTTGTGTAGAAGGTTAACTGAAAAGATAAACACAAAAATCCTAGACAAACACTTTAAATATTTATTAACAACAGCAGCAGTAAATTTTATAAGCTTGATCGTGAGTTCTGTTAAAAGTTATTTAAGACTTTTAATGGCAAATGTCGATCGAGAGCATTATCGTTGCAAATAGTAGCCTTCATTAAAATGATGCGCGAACCTCTCCACTTGTGGGTTTCCTTTGATTTAGGACAAAACTGGGACGTGTGTGCATTTAGGTATGCGCTATGAATTTCTCTTCGCTCTTGCCCAGAGAGTGTGCACGCACTTTAAATCTCTTCTTTCCCGAAGTGTAGGTGTATGCGCTCAGACTGCGTCCCGTGCATTTGCATATCCAATTGCGCATGTGTCTCAACAAATGGTCTCAGTACGTTGTGCAGGGTGCAGAGTGCTCATGGGAGTTGTAGTTTCCCATTGTGCATTGTTTATAATTTCGCATAACTTTAAAAAAAACTACAATAAAAATATATATATTCAACCTGCCAAAGTGGCTAGTGGGATCGGCTATCTTCCCAGCACAGCCGAAATCTACCCGCATTTGGCGGGTGTTAATGTCAAGCCCAGGTAATGCGTGACCTTTCAATGTGTTTACGTAATACGTACGGTTGCGCTGGCGTGCCCACCTCCAGTGCAAAATGAGATGATGTGGTTTAAAAGTATAGATTGTTTTTGGGGAGAAAATGGGGATGGTTTTGCTAGATCCCTTATGTCCTTTGAAGCTGCTTGAAATTGTAAACTGTTGAGGTCCAATAAAGTCCAATAGATGTAATGTTTTCCTAAAAAAAAAGATTTCTTTTCAAATGAACAAAGAAAGACATAAACATATTGGATGACAAACGGGTGAGTCAATTATCGAGTAAATTATTAAGTTTTTTTTTTATGAAAGTGGAATATTCATTTAAACTAATCTTGATCCCTAAACCTGAATTTGGTTACATGTGGTTTTTGCCAAAGTAACCTGTGATCATATAAGCAAAGTCAACAGTGATCATTTATTTTATTTCATTTATTTTGGAGTTCGATGTCTATAAAATCTTCCCAAATTTTGTCTTGTTTGAGTCTAGATTGCTGGGTTTGGACAGCAATCTTAACAAAAATTGCTTGCTGGGATGTGACTGGGGACTTACTTGATAAACTTTAGCCATGTAAGAGGTCTTCAGAAACGTCTTTATGACCCTCATATGTTCATTTCACAGGACCCGCATGCATAAGACGCGCACTCAGAAACGAACGGTAGTGAGGGACGGCCAAGCCAAACAAACTCATCTGGAACGACTGGAAGACACTGCGGACACCCTGCGACCCGATGATCTGCATCAACATCTGCATCAACTGCTTCAGCGCTACTGCACCCCTGAGATCACAGACCAACCCGATGAAGCACAAGACTCAGACGCAGGACAGCCGGACAATCCAGAATAAGTTTTCATCATCAGCGGGTGGTTTGGTTGTGGCCGGTGTCCGTTGAAAACCTTTTCAAATGTATGCGTGTAGCTGTCGCTTTAAAACCCAGAGAGAAAACCACTGATTTTGGTTGTTCATGTTTGTTGTTTTTTATCTTTGTGTATTTTTTAAGTGTCTTTGTCCCCGGTTCATTTGATCATTTTGTGACCAAAGATAGCATCAGATCGATTGAATTATATGAAACAAATTCCTCGCGTTATTTCGGTTGCAGTGAACAATGAAAAATCAACGTGGATGCTGACCTCATTCTCAAACCACTGAAGGTATGAAGACATTTGTATATACTGTAATGGACAATGTGTGTGTGTGTGTGCGTGCGAACAACAGAAACTATAAAAGTACAGTACAGTACCGTATACTCCACTGTCTCTTTAACTGCGGCGCAGCTGCGCCATCGACTGCTGTAATTGAAAAACGTCTGATTATTTGCTAAAAAAAAGGCCAAGAAACAATATCAGACCGCTTTTGGGCATGTACGTTTATAACCTAAGTTAAGTATGTTAACCAGATATCTAAAATAACTGACTATTTATACAAGCTAAATGATGCTGTCATGCTGTAGTCCTCCAGAATGCTTCTGAATGTTGAGAATTTATCATGAAATCGTTTATTTGCGCTTGCCATCAAAAGCATTTATTGTAGAAATTCATAGTGAAATATTTCATAATCAACTCCACATAACCTACAGTACGTGTGTGTGTGTGTGTGTGTGTGTGTGTGTGTGTCGCAGATTTCCTCTCTTGCAAACATGTTTATTTAAAACTCACTGTAATGAATGGATTTAATTTTTTGACAATGTTTTTAAAGTTTATTGTTTGTCATGTTTTGTGCCGAGACACTTTTTCACACCTTTTCCAGTATGGCTGATTTTCTTTTCTTTTTGTGAGTGTGACTGGCGTTGTCGTGTGTATCTCTTCATTTCTGAAGGTCCTCCAGGCACTTACAATAAAACTCAGAACAGTGAGGGCCACGTGATTGAACATGTTTGCAGTTTTGTTTAAAGTTAACCCCTGCAATGATGTAAAATAAAAAAATGTTAATCTCACAACGACCCATTTCTTAAAAAATAAAGTAAATGTGCATGCAGGATAATTCAAATTTAAATTGCAATAATACAAATTAATCCGTTTACATTTGCATTTATAATCAACGTGATCACAGATTCAATGTTTCTAAATGAAAAAACATTTGCAGATATCATTGACTCTGGATGTGAATTTGAATCTTTCTTGTTAAAGCACAATTAAGACGTTTAGCTGTTAGTTCTGTAGTAGCAATAAACCCACAATGAGTTTATTTAACTATTCAATCTGAACATCCGCTGATATTTTGATGCATGTAAGCGGTGTATTTATGTCTGTAATAACCATCAGCTTTCTTTGTACTGTAGTGGTCACAAGCATGAACACTTTAAAGTTTGACTGGATCATTCAACCCTGTCTGCCTGGGCGCCACTTAAATTTCACTTTGCAATCCAAAGTGAAAAGCAAATAAAGAAGGATAAAGACTGTTAATGATCATCTGTCTTCAGTGGAAATGACAAAGAAAAAAACATCCCAAACTAACTTGATATGAATTTGATTTGGTTCAGCTGTATGTTGTCTTAAATACAAATGAAAGACTTCATGAACGCACAACTGAGATTTTGTGGGTTGTGATTCTTCATTGTTTGCTTTGAGACCACATGTTATTGTAATCTTAGGTCGACGTTTCACTTTAATGTCGGTGTAATGGCATTTCGGAGAATTGTTTGTAAATACATTATAAATATTAGAAAAGACTGTAATCTCTGAGTACTGAATTGTATAGTAACACGGTTTAACAGTTTTCCCACATTTCTATGTTCAGGAATATTTGGGCGGGGCTAAAACGGTGGCCTGATGACACACTGGAGCCACCAAGCATGGTCCAACCCCTAACACAATCGCGAGGATTCATTCAGGTCCAAAGGGCGCGAATTTAAAATGTGTTCATTGTGTCATGTGAATCATGCGTCTGGTCAAAATTAATGCGTGATGCATACGCGTCAAAAGGGTTTATGATAAAAGATCACGTTCACAAAAGACACTCACTTAACACTAAATTCTGATTACACATTAGATAAGTATCTGGCCAACGTGAGCATCTCTTTTACACTGCAAAAAATTATTTTTTCTTGTTTTTAGCAAAAATATCTAAAAATTCTCAAATTAAGATGCTTTTTCTTGATGAGCAAAAAGACCCAAGAAAATATTTTGTTTAGTTTTTAGACCAAAAATATCAAATTTAAGGGATTTTGTGGATAAAACAAGCAAAAAAATCTGCCAATGGTGGAAGGATTTTTTATTTATTTAGTGTTTAAGAAAAAAATTTCAATATTTTTTGCTTACCCCATTGGCAGACTTTTTTGCTTGTTTTGTGCACAAAATTACTTAAATTTGATATTTTTGGTCTAAAAACTAGACTTATTTTCTTGGGTCTTTTTGCTCATCAAGAAAAAGCATCTTAATTTAAGAATTTTTTGATATTTTTACTGAAAACGAGACAAAAATATGAAGATTTTTTTTCTTGAAAATCTTTTTTTGCAGTGTACTATTTTTTTTCCAGTAAAAATATCTACAAATTCTTAAATTAAGATGTATCTTCTTGATGAGCAAAATGACCTTGGAAAATAGTTTTTAGACAAAAATTATAAAATTTAAGTGAATTTGTGCTTAAAACAAGCAAAAAAAATCTGCCAATAGAATAAGAAAATTTTTCTTGGATTAACTGTTTATGAGAAAAGTTTTCAAGGAAAAAAAATCCTATTCCAGATTTTTTTGCTTGTTTTAAGCACTTATTTACTTAAGTCTACACTGTAAAAAATTCCGTAGAAATTACAGTGTTATTGCAGCTGGGTTGCTGGTAACTTTCCGTATATTTAAATTTATTTTTTTTATTTTTAGTTATTTACTGGCAACATTTTGTTCAAAGTTAAATGAACATTAAACATTAGCAAGTCTTTGACTTTACAGAGTAAAACTAAAAAAACAGCATCAAGCAAAACATTCTGGGAAACAAAGTTTGAAGCAAAAAACACAAAAAGGTTGATGATGATTTCTGGTTCCCAGAATGCTTTGCATGAGGCTGTTATTGTATAGTTTTATTCTGTAAAGATAAAGACTTTTTAATATTAAAAATGTATTTAACTTTGAACAAACTCTTGCCAGTTAATAACATACATTTAAATCTACGGTAAATTACTGGCAACCCAGCTGCAATAACATTGTAATTTTTATACCGAATTTTTTAAAGTGTAGTTTTTAGACAAAAATAATGTCATTTTGCTCATCAAGAAGATACATCTTAATTTAAGAATTTTTAGATATTTTTACTGAAAACAAGACAAAAATACTAAGAATTTTGTTTCTTGAAAATCATTTTTTGCAGTGTACACTGCAAAAATGGACTTTCTTACTTAGTATTTTTGTTTTGTTTTCAGTAAAAATATCTAAAAAATCTTAAATTAAGATGTATCTTCTTGATGAGCAAAATGGCCTAGGAAAATAAGCCTAGTTTTTAGACAAAAATTATAAAATTTAAGCGAATTTGTGCTTAAAAAAATCAAAAAATCTGCCAATGGAATAAGAAAATTTTTCTTGAATTAAGTGTTAATGAAAAAGGTAAACTTATTTCAAGAAAAATTTTCTTATTCCATTGGCAGATTTTTTGCTTGTTTTATGCACGAATTCACTTAAATTGTATAGTTTTGGTCTAAAAACTAGACTTATTTTCTTAGGTCATTTTGCTCATCAAGAAAATACATCTTAATTTAAGAATTTTTAGATAGTATTGTCTTGTTTTCAGTAAAAAATAAGTAATTTTTGCAGTGTATCATAACCCCCTTCAAAGAGTCTTGCAGCAGTCTCATATTTTGACATGACACATGATGCACATAAGTTTACAGACGCGCCAAACACATTTTGACATGACGAGCCACACACATGATGGGCTAAATACATGTTGTGACAAACTTCGCATCATGCGCCCTTGAAAAACAAGTCCCAAACGGAAACCGTTCAGGTTCCAATGGCGACTTTGACACGAGTGGGCGTGGCTTCAGGCTACAAAGTGGAAACGCCCCCAGCATTTGAGAGCAGAAAATCCTGCTGGTTTTTCCAAGATTTTGATAACTTATTTTATTGGGCGTTTTTTTTAATCATTCAAATTTGCCTGGGTGGTTAATAACACTTTTTTTCTGTCTTGTTACAAACTGAGAACACATTTAATATTGGACTTTAAAATGAATCGAGATACTGACATGTACATTCGCTAATGCAACCCACTTCTGAATAGCAACTAAAGAAGACTTCTCATTACAGGCATAAAATCAATGACGATAACAAATATTTGCAGAAATCACACATTTTATTAGACAGTTTCAAACCTATCAATAAATCTCCCATTTTATGTAGATGTATTGTAACCTAGTTGAAAAACTAAGAAATACAATTGGCCCAACTTCATCTTTTTACAGTATATACTGTATAAGGTACATATTGTTTGATATCTCCATGTTTTTGTATAGTCGGATTCTGTACTGTATGTGTGTGGAAATTTCCATTTAAATGTACAGTAGTTAATATATAGGTTGCCAAGATTTAACTAAAGATAAATCACGTTTACGTTTAAGCAAATCTTTAAAAGTGGGTTTGGCATTTCGCAATAAGAAAAAGTGATTGATGTTTTGATCCTACGGTTATCTAATACTAAACAGTCATGCAACTATTAACAACTAATCGTTTAAAAATTAAATGTTTTTTTTCTCAGGGAGTAAATGCAGATTAAAATGAGATACAGTTATGTTAGATAATGCACATAAATATTCAAGAAAAAAAGTAAATTTCACACAATTCATGGATAAAAAAAAAAGAAAACCTTAATTTGGATTTGCCAGCCGTTTGTGTTTTACAGAATGAGTGTTCTGGTGCAGTATTGATCCAGACAGTATATATAGCAGATATAGATATATCATACAATACAGTATGAGATATGTTACATTCTTTTTCATTAAAATTATTGTAATTGCATTCGTCTAAAACATACGAGTGGTTATTTATAAGCAACAGATATTTGAAAATAACAAAACCTAGATACGTTTTTCCGTCTCGTCAGTTTTTCGGTGTTAAGTACAAGCCAATAAAACAGCACGATGTTTCCTACGTACGCGAACATTAAACCGTTAATACTCCAAAGTGTAAAGCCAGAATAGCACTTCACATAACTTCACGAAATGTTTACATCACCATAAGCAAGCTCATTTCTTGCATTATAAGTAATAAGAGTCTGCCGTAGTGGATTCGTCGATACAAATTTAGAAAAGCACAAAAACTACAATATCCTGTAAACCTCACAGCTTGATAGACAACAATGGATGTCTAACTTGGATTACCGATCAGTTATAATGAAAAATTCTTATATATGCAAAGCTATTTTTGGCCTTTTCTTTCACCTAACTTACAACTTGGCATCTTCTCGTTCGAATAAACTTTGTCAAATCCTTAAACCCGAACACCACAGATTACAAGCGAATGGTTCCATACTTTTTATGTTATACAAAAATGTAAAAAGATTATAGTACTTAGTAAGAACATGCTTTCCATATAATGAGTACAGTGTGTAAACATCATACTCGATATACATATAAATGTACACATACACGCACGCACACAACGCATCCTCATACGAAATAAATCTCTTCCTATTCTAAAAATCCAGCACTAAATGTAAACAGGACTCTGGTAGAGCAAACGGTGAAGATCGGGATTGTGTTGTTGAAGCTCTTCTGACATGAAACGCCGTGCTCCTTGCTGCAAAAAAAGAAAAAAAAAGAAAAATCACATATAATAATGTCATTCCACAACTATCATCCATGCTATTTAAGGGGACATTTCATAAGACTTTTTTAAAATGTAAAATAAATCTTTGGTGTCCCCAGAGTGCATATGTAAAGATTTAGATCATTTATTATAACATGCTAAAATTCTGACATCACAAGGGGAGCCAAATTTCAATTACCTGTTTTTTCACATGCTGCAGAAAATGATTTATCAAAACTAATGTACTGGGTTGATCTTTATCACATTTTCTAAATTAATAGAAGCACTGGGAACCCAATTATAGCACTTAAACAGGGAAAAAGTCAGATTTTCATGATATGACCCCTTCTTGACAGCAATGACGTAAAATAATCACTTTTAGTTCCTGAAGAACCATTCAGAATTGTTTACTTTTATATATTATATTTTTATAACCCAGACAGCAGATGACTCCGGGCCAGATCTACACTGGATCCAGGCCAAAGTCAGTGGATCCGGTGCAGCTCCGGCCCGGACTCGTCTGGTGTCTGGGGAAAAAACCTTCGAAACATCTTTTCTGGCATCGCGAAGCACCTTTATTTTAAGAGGTTGATTTTTACTCAAAAATTAAATGAACAAATAATTAAGAAACACCTGCTGATAAAAAGCAAGGCCAGCTGAAACCATCTTAAAGCATTAGTCCATTTTCTTATCCAGATAATAATCCAGATAATTTACTCACCACCATGTCATCCAAAATGTTGATGTCTTTCTTTGTTCAGTTGAGAAGAAATTGTTTTTTGAGGAAAACATTCCAGGATTTTTCTCATTTTAATGGACACCAACACATAACACGTTGCGCTGGTGCATAACAGGACCGGAGATAGATGAGAAGTTGTGGTTTAAAAGTGCATATTTTTTATTTTTCTTGTCAAAAATGACAATCGTGATGATTGCTAGATAAGCTTGCTTATGCCTCGTTTGAGATTGTTTAGAGTCCTTCGAACTCAGTTGAAAAAAACTGTTAAGTGTTGAGTTAACTGTTAAGTTTTGGGGTCCATTAAAATGAGAAAAATCCATTGTGGTGAGTAAATTATGTGGATTTTTTTTAGAAAATGGACTAATCCTTTAAGTGCTTTTTAAAACAGATTACAGAAAATACATGGAAAATGTGTCTGAACCAAATTCAAACTATACCCGGACAACGAACATTCACATTGCCAAGGATTTCTCTGCATGCGCTCCCACACATCCCATAAAGATCCCCGTGAAGACATGTGACATGAGATTATTTTTCTTGCAGCATCTTAAGTTTGTTTATTATACTCGATTTCTTCACAAGAGAGAAACCACACACGTGCATTTTAAGATCATAAACTAACACATGACGAGTTGCTGGTGAATGATTTCAGCTTCGGCACGAATACGAAAACGGAGACCCTAAATTTGTCATTTCAGAAACTAAGTGTGCTAAATTTAATTTTTTTCCATGAAACTGAAACGTTTGGTTTCAACTTACTGTTCTAGTTTCCTGCAGTATATAAAAAAGTATAAATTGCAAGACATATTTTAATATGTTAAGGTTAAAACATACATTATCAGGGTTCCAAGTCAAATGTCAAATTCCTTGACAAAAAGCTAAATTTCCATGACCTACAGTATGTCCGGGATGACGTGAACTCCCTTGAGTTTATAAAAATGTAGCTTAAATGCATGAAATGAATAAACAGCTGTGTAAATTGTAGTCAGGGAAGGCTCGGACCCGAAATTGATATTCCTAACGTCACAAGTTAACAAGCGGATTACGATATTATGATAAATGAAAACTAAAATTTAAAGCAACAAACAATAATCCTTGACTTTTAAAGTCAGGGAATTTTTATCTTTTTTGTCAATGTCTAGAAAAGACCTTTCAGATTTCCAAAAATTCCATGACCCGTGGGAACCCTGATCCCATCATTTTTTTGACACACAGTAAACACAAACACATACCTCATTTGGAGGGGACGGTTGGAGAACCAGACCGGTGGAAGTGAATGTTCTGCCATTTGCCATCTCGGCGGTGCCAGACGCGGGTTTCCTCCGACTGCATGGTGCGAGGCGTGTTGTTGGCATCCATGTACTGAGTGAGTCTGATGTAAGCGATGCAGGCGCCGTCCTCGCCGATCAGATGCACGTGAGGATTCAGCAGGATGGTGTGGATGGGTTTGTGACCTTTAGAGAGACCTAAAGAGGAAACAAGTGATGCTGAGAGACTTCACAACATCATAGTGCGATTCAAAGTTTTTACCCGCGTATTTACAACCAAAAGATGGCTTCTACTGCAGGGAGCCTGGAAGAATGACATCACCCCGATGAAATCGCTTATAAATACCATTAATTTTTTTGTATATTTTTGTGACTACAAACATATGTTTCACATCCTGTGAGCTAAATGTAAAATCATTTGTTGGTAGAGCAATGTGATAGATGATGGGTTTGATCCCACACATATAGTAATGAAACATGTATAGCACTGTAAGTCACTTTAGATAAAAGCGTAAATGTCTTACAGTTTTCAAAGTAGAATCTGTGGAAATCCGTCCCCTCCACAAGGTTTCCCAAAGCTTCAGGTTCAAATGAGGTCAATCCAGGATCACAGATCTTCCTGTGGATCACGAAATACAAAAAAAAAAAAAACCTAAATGACATGACATGACAAACAACTGAATCATGAAAACAAAATGATAGAGACTTACGTATAAGCTTCAAAATCTCCATTATTAATGGCTTCAATCAGCAGCTCGGTGACTTTAATGATCTCCTGTTTTTTGGCTAAAACACAGAGAAGAAAATACTGAACTTCTGATATTCAAGAGGTATGAGATGCAGAAGTCGTGTTAAAGATGCACAGATTGACTTTGAAGACAAATGTTGGTTACAGATTCATAAAAATGATTCCAGAATCTTAACAACTGAACTGAACAGATTGAATCAGTCACACCAAATGTGAAACAATCATAAGTAACATTGGTTTATTTGTAGCACTACAACAAAACATTGTATGGGTCAAAATCATATTATTTACGCCAAAAATCATTCGGATATTAAGTAAAGATCATGTTCAATGAAGATAATTTGTGAGCTTTGAGACAATTTAAAGGCAATTTTCTCAATATTTTTGCAACCTCAGATTCCAGATTGCATCTCAGACCTATAAAGAGTTTGGTTCCAAAACGCGTTAAACGTCATTTTAAAAAAAATGAGCTACAGCCAAAATCACAGTTGTATCTGGTCAGTATTAAAAAGTCAATTCTTAATTTTATGCAAAATCGATATCTGCCATGTTATTCTGTTATCTTTCTCTGTTTTTTCCAAACCACGACAAACGCCAGTCCTCCTTCTCTGCAGACTGCAATAAATCCACTCAACCAATCACAGCGCACCATTACACACATTGTAAACAATAATGGTGGCGTTTTCAATAAACAGGGAGTCCTAGTTTTTCTCATCTACTTTGTACTTCGTGATCAACAAACAAACAAAAACAAAATAGTAATATTCACATCATTTACGTGAGAGGCACTCGAGCGAAGGAAAAATGTCGGCTGTTGCTTGTTCTCACACGACTGCATCAAGCTTCTGTCATGCTAACACATTGACCCCAGGGGATCTTATGAAAAACTTTACATTATTTTACTCGAAGTCAACGAAAATCAAGCCGGACCAAAACCTTTTACAGATGATCGCTGTCAAAAAAGTTCAGCGACGACATCCTAAGGATGACAGCAGCAATGACAGTGTTCTTAAAGGCACACAAGGCAAGTCTGAGTATTATTTCTCTACTAGCTCCCCCTAGTGTCTGGGAGTAAATGCGTTCTATATCTAAGACTATACGAGACTGAAGGACACCGGGTCGGATACAGCGAACTTGCAAGTGGGGTATTCTTCCTACAGACGGTAGGGGCGGGCGAGAGAGTCTTCATTCGTCATGTAATGAGTCATTTAACCATATACCGACTTACGAAGATGATTTATTAACATAAAAATGCTGCCTTGTGTCCCTTTAATATGACAAAGTAAGTGTTTTGATTAATGCCATTAATGTTTATTTTTTTAATCCATGTATACCACTAGTCAACTAAATGAATATAACATTTATATATTGATTCAATAGATTTATAGCATTTTGAAACAAACTTGTAATGGATTTATTGCATTTTGCAGAAAAAAGAATCAGTTTTTATAATAAATCTTTGAAAATAAAATTATGGATTTGAATTTTTTATGTTATTATTACCTAAAGATGCTATGTGAAAGTTTGTAACAGAAAATAGTGGTTTTCATCGCGTCACTTTCTTGGTATAGAAAACACATTTTTACTAAAATTATAGCAAATTATTTTTCTTGTGAAAAGAAAAATCTGTTTTCTTAAAAAATGAGATGGAATATGCTGGAAATGTACGCAATTTTATGTTGCGAATTTGCGGGAACTTATTTTGTTATTGCTTTAAACAACAGAATGATACAGTATACAACTTTAGAGCCAGGGGAGCAAATAAAACATACACACAAAAAAATTAAATACAAGACCATTACATCAGTCAAAGATTTTAAAGACAGTCTTAATAGCTTTTCTATAAGTACTAGATTGAATTGTAGAAAAATAATTTTTAAATTCTTAAAGGAATACAGAAAGAAGTGTCTTTTTGTTAGAAAACTTGCACTTATGAATATGAAATTTGACCAATGAAATTGCAGGAACTGTTTGAAGTTTTTCAATGATGTTCACGTCACAATCACATCACTTCATAACGTTCCCATGGCAACAGGGGACATGCGCTTGTGTGAAGTAAATGCAACATTTCTCAACTTTCTGCTAAGATATATGTCATTTTTTTGTAAATATGCAGACTTTGGCTGATTATGCATTGAATCATGCGAACGCATAATCATGTTTTTCTGGAGGGAATGAATTTATTGCGTTTTGGAACCAAACTGTTCAAATATTGTCATATTCATACAAACCATAAATCAATGACGAGCTTATTTATTCAGATTTCAGATTACATATAAATATCAATTTTAATAAAATGACCCTTAAGACTGTTTTGTGGTCACATTCACCACAGTAACTGTACCACCTCACTCATTAACTCAATTAATTCAAGACAGTAAATGTAAAAAAAGTCATGTTGAGAACCATGAGTGATACGATGATGAAATAAGACAGCAATAAGAATACCATGAGGAATAAAGCACACCTGAAATGAATCAGACTCACTTAGAAACTAAAAAAGTGGAGAGCAGATTCAGTAACTAAGTCTTTATCAGTCTCTTCAGACTCCTTTACATCCAATAATGCATGCAACACAGACACACATGATGAGCTGTCATAAAACATCTCATCTCGTCTCTCAGGATTTCTGACCACCAGGTGGCAGTACAACACAATTTAAAAAACAACAACTATAAATGTCTTCATGCACATCAGGATCTCAAGAGACTTCACAGTCAGAATAAAAGACAAACCCAGATGTTTACTGTAATGCTTCAGTGATAAAATGACAGCTGCTCGTGTCAAGCTCTCAATACGACAGAAAATCAAGACATGAAGTCGCATAACAGCAGGAACAGCTTGTGGCGTTACTATTTATATAACACCTAAAAAAAAGGCGAGTACATTCAGACAAAACAAACACAAATCCTCTCTCATCCATGCCAATCTGAGGTTTTGTCCTAAACAACCGTGACTGTGATAGGTTTTCTGGTGTTATGATATCATCGTCATAAAAATGTTTTCAAAGACTGATTAGAAAACCAACTACATCACATCACTTTTATATACGTCATCTTAGATACAACCACTGATGTCTTTAATTATTTTACAATTTTTGGTACCCAAACCTATAGATTTCGAAATGATATGTTTCTTGTTCTGGGGTGGTCAAGGTTCGGCTGGCTAGCTGTACATTTATAAATATTTAAAGTGTGCATAAAATAGTGGATAAAGCGACATAGAGTGTTCTCCATCATGATCATCTCACAGTGTAAATAAAAATCAATCTTTGCTATTTAGGTATAAATTGATGTGTAAATGTTTCAAATTGATCTTTGAGTTCACAAAAGATGAAATATATAATAAATTAGGAAATACGTGGCCAGTGGGTTCAGTTATGATTGTACAGCGATGTAAATAGGCTTTTCTATCTCTCTCCTGACACTTACACTGAATGCTGATGTGGCTCGTGATTGGTCGATGCTGTTCGAGGGCGGGTTTGAAGTTAAGGTACCGGCCACAATCGGTTGTTAAGTTGATGTAAAGGAAGGCCGAAAAAGCAAATAGGAAAAGCAGCAGGTAGAGGGCGAGCAGGGCTTTGAGAATACGGTTACAGCAGATTTCTTCAGGACATATCATTGGGAAAAGCCAGAAAGAAGATGAGGAAGAAGAAGATGAAGAGTGTTGGGAATGAGCTCGCTCGAGTTTGTATATTTTTGGAGAAGCTAGAGGGACCCGGTAGACTAAATAAATGCAGTGATTATTTCAGGAGGATATTATTATGGATATATGGATAGATTCATATTGGATAGATGGGTGGGTGGATGGAGCATAAGGTTAGGGTTGTAAAAAAGAGAGGAAAAAGAAATGGATAAATGAGTAGAAATGATAAAAACATGAATAATAGATGAATAGAGCATTCCTTGAAAACAAAGACGTGAATGAAAAGAAATATGAGCTATTATGAAATCTTGCAAAACTAGTCATGAAACATTTTAATAAAAAAGTAAATGCTATCAAAATAAGAAGCATACGGTTACAAACATCTCTTCATGTACTATTTTGCACATGATTTCAAATGACATCTTACAAACCAAATTTTTTTTATATTTAAGGGGAAAATGTTCATTACCGCAACGTGTCCATGACTGGATTTGGGTTCTTTCACATGGAAATAATTATAATTAAAAAAGCTAAAAAATAAAAAGCTTCAGTGCATGTTATACTATAAACATTTACAGTAAAGAAATATGTGGTGTTTGGTGAGTATTGGTAAGACAATAATAAGGAATATAAATGTGTCCAAGACCAATTTTCTCATCCTCCACAACAATTTTCAAACATTGTTTAAGCCCTCAATGAACTAACATTTTCAAAAAAACTTTGTTTGAAGGGACATAATTGACGGAGACACTCAAGATGGCTACCAGGTAAGCAGTTCTTATTTTTTCTCTCCAGATAAAAGTTGAAATTTTGTTTGTCATAGTACCTAAACAACTTTTTAGTTCTCATTACCGAAACATGAGTTTGTAAATGCATATATTTAATGTAATATCATGTTGCGGTAATGATCATTTTTGATAATGATAATCTAAAAAATGTAAATAATTCTATAGGAAATATTTAAATCCTCTAAAAATAATGGTTATAGTAAGTTCAGACCTTAATCTTATATGTGCAAAAAAAATTGGCTTCAAGGGCTTTTTTAAAAAATCTGATGCTGGACACCTTCTAAATCTGGATTTTGTGAGAATCACCCATTTATCTTTTCGACTTTATTGTCTTTTGAGTTCACAGAGTGATTTAAACTAAAAAAAGATTTAACACTGCTCTTCTGTTTATTTTCCAGCTTTTTAAAATTATCTTCTGAATAACTCATTTAAATTTAAGTTGAAAATGTTATCCCTTAAAACTCATCTAAATTAAAGCTTTTTCTTCTCCAATGCCTTAATATAGCTTGAATGTAACACCATTGCTTCAGTAAACATGAATCTGTGAATATGAGTCCTCGCCTCCACTTACAATCACACCAACTTGAACTACTTGATCCACTCGGTCAACCCGGTGATGTGATTGGTTGCAACATGCATTGTGATGTAGAAAACTTGCTTTACTC
Source organism: Misgurnus mizolepis (assembly GCA_025389145.1). NCBI lineage: Eukaryota > Metazoa > Chordata > Actinopteri > Cypriniformes > Cobitidae > Misgurnus > Misgurnus mizolepis. The sequence continues at coordinate 69,239,294 of JAIFKI010000001.1, forward strand.
AGCATGGGTATAAAAACACCATAAACATATAAAGAACCATAAAAACTTAGTATCGCTTAAGTCAAGTCCTGGCTGAAAATAACAATAAAGAGGAAGAGAAAGTGAACAGATGTGTGAACAGGTGGAGACCTTCACCAGCTGTTACTGTAAATAAGACTTCACATGACTGACGGTACACTGATCAGAAAACACCTATTAAAGGGGTTTGACTTTATTTTCTACTATTTTAGCATCTACTGTATCAGTTTGAGTAAGTGAAGGGTCAAAGGTGAATCTGCACTACATCAACATGCTGTAACGTTATGCATGAGTTACAAAACAAGACTGGCTCGAATAACAATACAGTATATCTGACCCTGGACCACAAAACCCACGTTTGGGCCCACAGGGACCCTGGTAAATGTAGGCTACTGTATGTATTTCATATCATTTTTATTTAATAAAATGACACTAAATACTGTGAAATAAAGTGCTTTTTTTAAATAAATGTTTAACAAATAAATTATGCTAATGCATTATGCAATCACTCGTTAAACAGGTAAACATCTCAGTTCACTATCTCGAATGGGCATATAATCTGAATTTGCTAACTGGATTTCGATGAAGTTGTGGAAGCGTTTTCCCAAAGGAAATTACAAAAGAGCAGCTAAGGTAAAACCTATGTTTTTTATAGCTACTATTTCTGTCTGTACTTAAAAAAAAGCGCACTGTTATTGAGATTCTGTGGGACTATATCCTAATACAGGGGTGCCCAAACCTTTTTCTACCGAGGGCCAAAAATCAAACCTGAGCCGAAAGTAAAATGTTGCAGTGTTATATTAAAATTAAAGTTGCCTGGATTCTCCTCATTCATAATTTTATAATATTTAAAAAATAAGTAAGCAAACATTACTCTGATTACTTTCACAACAATGAAACAAACAATAGATAAACGTATGACAGTCTGAAGCACAGATCAGAAATAAGATTCAAGCTTTACCTTTAAAGTCTTCATCTTCAATAGTTGTGTTTGCGCTCTCTGAAGATTCCTGAATAAGATCAAAACATACACATATCAATAAATAATGAACTCCATTCATACTGAAAGATAAATAAAGGCTGCCCATCAAAACCATACTTCGTACAGCACATACAGCATGCTCTCTTTCTGTATGCTGTTGGATGAGTATGCATACTTATCATACAACAAGAAAGACAGAAGACAGAGAATTAAAAAGGAGTATAAACCGTGCAATGAAAGAATCATCGCAAGCACCCATGCACTTCACTACAGTATGCACTACACTTGTGTCCATCAAGCTAATGTTAATGACAAACATCCAAAGAAAATTACCATCAAGTGTGGTAAAGTGACATTTCCTGATATTCGCATTTTCATGGTACTCGTTTTTGTGATTTATAATTCATCTATAACAAAACATTTACCTGTACTTTTAAAGGTACACAATATGCCCTTAAAGCAACACTATGTAGTTTCCATGTAAAAATGACTTACAGCTCCCCATGTGGTTGAAAAGCGCAACAGTGCCTGGTATCAGACACTCTTCTGCAGGCAGGGGGAGGGGCGGGGCTGTGTTTCCTACCCTCCACCGCCACTTTCAGAGTGTGCTTGTAGCAGCTAGGAGGCTGCTCAGGTTGCAGCAACAGTACAATTTGTCCAGTTTAAAGTTGTTCTATCACTGAAATAATTTTAGAGACATTATTTAAAGGTAAAAAAACTACATAGTGTTGCTTTAAAATACAGTAACGTACCCAAAAAGGTACAACAATGTATTATGTTTTAGGGTACCACGCTGGGGTACAGTTTTGTAATTTCTACAACTTCATTCCAGAGGTCTTTTGAAAGTAATTTCCAAAACTTGGTGAATTCTTTGCAGTCCCATTCACTTCTAACAGTGCAATCTTCAAGAACAAGTAATCAGTAATCAAAACCACTACAATTGATGTCAAGTAGGGCAGTTAGTCTGGTGCTTGATCTAGAAATTGATTTGTTGGAGCGGAGCAAGTTTATAATGGTGTACTCAAAGGGGCTGATCGCTTTACCAAACCAGGAATTTCACAAATGATTTTCAATAATCCTCCAGAACGTTTTTTCACATTATTCCAACTAACACCTAAACGGACAATATCTGCATGTCGCATCTGCAAGAAAATTTATGTTTTGTATAAAACAAGTAGCTGTCAGTCCATTATTATATTGAGTGGCGATCATAGTAGTGCAACAGGAAGTAAGTATCTCCTACTTCCGGTCAAAGCCGTCATATTGTGAAATAGGCTTATTTATTACCATGAACAGATTAGCGAATTACATCCGTCTCTGGATGGTGAAAACAACATCTCACATCGTTCCACTTTCCTTCATAACGTCATTAACTTCGCCTTGGTTATTGTGAAATAGTGACCTCTACTGGTGAAAATCCTACATATTGTAGCTTTAATTGTTTTAAGTATTAAGTTTATAACAAGCCATGCTGACATCGTGGGCACGCACGTCAAAATTCTGTGTCCTTGACGCATGGTTGTAAAATGTTTTTACTAAATGCGGCAATTAAAATGTCAAGTCCAATAACCAGAAGCGTTTGATACTTTGGGCTTTTAACCCGGAGGTGTTTTTAGTTTACAGCAACTGTTTGAAAATTTGTGTCACTTTGTGCTTCCACTAAACTCTGGACATTAATGAAAGGCACTGTAGGTGGACATAAAACATATATATGTTATCCTAGTACTGATGAAATTTCATCGAAATCCATGGTGAAGAAGGTATGTGGTATTTCTGCTAAATAGACTAAAGCGAACGTCCTGTCAGAACATCAGAACTGCAGGCATCGTTCTAAAAACCATGGCTACCATGGGTCTGATGCCCATTACAACTAAATGGCCCATTTCAACTAAAACAGTAAATGTTTATGATTCAATTTGAAAGAACTAACAAAATTCTGATGAAATGAGAAAGTTACAAGCAAAAACGTGAATAAGCTGAATTTTCGGTCACACACCTTCCATAGACATCCATATATAACTTTTTCCTCTGATTTCTAATATTAAAAATATCATAATCATGTGATATACACTCCCCTAAAGGATTATTAGGAACACCATACTAATACTGTGTTTGACCCCCTTTCACCTTCAGAACTGCCTTAATTCTACGTGGCATTGATTCAACAAGGTGCTGAAAGCATTCTTTAGAAATGTTGGCCCATATTGATAGGATAGCATCTTGCAGTTGATGGAGATTTGTTGGATGCACATCCAGGGCACGAAACTCCCGTTCCACCACATCCCAAAGATGCTCTATTGGGTTGAGATCTGGTGACTGTGGGGGCCATTTTAGTACAGTGAACTCATTGTAATGTTCAAGAAACCAATTTGAAATGATTCGAGGTTTGTGACTTGGTGCATTATCCTGCTGGAAGTAGCCATCAGAGGATGAGTACATGGTGGTCATAAAGAGATGGACATGGTCAGAAACAATGCTCAGGTAGGCCGTGGCATTTAAACGATGCACTACGGAGCCTAAAATGTGCCAATAAAACATCCCCCACACCATTACACCACCACCACCAGCCTGCACAGTGATAACAAGGCATGATGGATCCATCTTCTCATTCTGTTTACGCCAAATTCTGTCTCTACCTTCTGAATGTCTCAACAGAAATCGAGACTCATCAGACCAGGCAACATTTTTCCAGTCTTCAACGGTCCAATTTTGTTGAGCTCGTGCAAATTGTAGCCTCTTTTTCCTATTTGTAGTGGAGATGAGCAGTACCAGGTGGGGTCTTCTGCTGTTGTAGCCCATCCGCCTCAAGGTTGTGCGTGTTGTGGCTTCACAAATGCTTTGCTGCATACCTCGATTGTAACGAGTGGTTATTTCAGTCAAAGTTGCTCTTCTATCATCTTGAATCAGTCGGCCCATTCTCCTCTGACCTCTAGCATCAACAAGGCATTTTCAACCACAGGACTGCCGCATACTGGATGTTTTTCCCTTTTCACATCATTCTTTGTAAACCCTAGAAATGGTTGCGTGAAAATCACAGTAACTGAGCAGTTTGTGAAATACTCAGACCAGCCCTAATCGTTTAGGTGAGTGTATTTTGAGCATTGGGTTTTTTTACATTTTGTCATCATACCTACTTTATGTGATTGTGAAGAAATATATCTAAATGTCAATCTTTTTTTTTAATAAACTACTCTTTTAGTCTGTTTCTCACATATAAATATAGAAAACATGGACTGTAGTGCACAAGTACTTTGGAGCACTTTAATGATGACTTTTTTTATTACTCAAACTGCATTAAAAACAACAACCGGACCATTCTTTAAAAATGTTCCTTATCTGTTTCACAAGGAGACCAAAATATTTTCAATATTGTAAGTGACATATTTGCCAATTTATGGTAACTCCTACTTGAAATGTGACCTCTGCTTTTAACCCATCCAGTGAATAGTAAACACACACACATCCGACACATCCGGGGAGCAATGGGGGACAGGTGCCTTGCTCAATCTGCGACCACAAGACTCAAACCAGCAACGTTTGGGTTACAAGCCCGACTCTCCAACTACTAAGCTACGATTGCCCACTAACCCCAAGAAAAGGTGGATCATCTGAAAAAAATTACTTCAATTAGTAACACCTAAAAAGTTCACTTTTAAGTTGAATACACTTAAATTGTGTAGGTGTTACCAAATAAGTAACTTTTTACAGTGCAAAACTAACCCTTTAAAAAACCACAGTCATCCTCAGTAAACACTCAATACCTTATTTCCATCGGTAGGATTGTGGATAACAGTAGTTTGGGGCTCCTGACAGGGGCATGCAAAGAAAGAGAAGAAATAAAATGAACAGAAAGAGATGAACAGAAAAAGCATTGCAATAAGAAGCAATAAAGCACACCAAGTGTTTCAGTATTGTTAAAGGTCCGCTGATATTAAATACAATTTAAGGTTCAAATAAGCTTGACCTCATGTCTCGGATCATAAACACTTTAGTTACGAGTGAATAGTTTTTCACATCTTAATCATCTTTAAAGCTTGGTGAACTTTACAACAGATAAAGAGTACAGCGGTTTGGATTCGAGGTCATGGGAATAGGGGGACATTTACATTAAAGCGACAGTACAGGATATTCAAAGAAAGCATGCAGCAACACAAGACGACATCAGAAAATAGAAAACAATTCAAGAATATTCGATTCAGATGTTGGTAAAGTTTTCTTATTTTGTATTGCTGAAGTTTGTGTGGTTGAAAAGACTTGGACTGAGAAAAGAGAAAGATGTTAAGGCCCATGATGGCCTAAAATAAAGAGTCTGTTTGCTGCTACTGCGCAAAATGTGAACTATGCATACACTATGAGTGTATACGATTTTGTTTTTTTTAGTTAGCAGATCCAGGACAACAAAGCTTTAATAACTTTTAAGATAGACATGTTGATAGCAGAGCGGGAAAAGTAGACTATAGGGTAAAACTAAGGGTACTTTGAAGAAGCTAATAAATAAGATTATTACTACATTAACATTTTTTATATTAAACATTAATCTAAATAATGACTCAAATTAATCATATTCCACCTAAAAAAAAGTTTGGGAACACCTGATCTAGAACAAACATTTAATAAAATGATCTAGATAAAAAAATTAACTGCAGTTTGTGTATCTCCTCCCTGCAAAAACAAAAAACAAAAGACACCATCACAGAAAATCTATTGGATTTATTGTTTTAATGGGAATTTTATTGGTCGTATTGGAAATTATAATGGTCTCTGTTGGTCTCTACTGCTGTGTCTTGGGTTCTATTGGTGGCGCCATTAAATCCTAATGGGATATGTCCCAAAACACACTACAAAAAGGAATTTTGTAGTGGTTTTAATGGTAAAAGGTATTTTAATGGATACCATTAGGAATTTCTGTAATGGTCTTGGTTTTTTTTCAACAGGGCTAACACACGATGAATGATCAGTAATACAGTAGACTATATACAGTATCAGGACAGAGGGTTTTTAATAGCGGATCATAACCTTGTTTTTATTGATATAAAGGTGGGAGAGCAGGTGGACAGAAACAAATAAGCAAAGCTTTAGATGAGTAAAAGAAATGTCAAGTTTCATTCAAGTTTCACATCTTGTTGGACATCGAAATAACCGTTGACAACAACTAGTTCTCAACTACTGCAAAATGGACCTTCAAAATGACCTGCTTTCAATGAAAACTCTAACTTTTGTTCAGTGTAGTATTGTAGTTCAAGTTTTAATTGTTTTGTGTAAATGTCAAGTCGTCTGAAAGGAATAAAAGCATGACTATGAAAGTTTGCAAGAAAATTACTCCTGAAAAGTAACTCACAGATTTCCCAGGAGAACCACTGAAACTTTATATGGCAAAAGCCCAAAAACATTTCAACAAACTATTCAACGCACAATAGACCAAATGTTCTGGAATCCTTTTTAAATCTTTCAACATTGAATATGATATATATGATATATATATGACAATGCTTAATTTAGATAAAAGCATCTAATATTCTTAAGACTTGATTGATACTAAAGTCAAGATATTTCTGAACAAACTGTACTCGAAGCTTTACTACAGACCATGTTAGAGAAAAATGATAGCCCTTCAGAGGATATAAAGACAACATATGAGGAATATTGTTTTGCCAACAACACACCTAATGAAATAAAAACACAGATGTTCTCTTTAAGCAAAGCCAAATACTGGATTAGGTGTCTCATATACTATTTTTAACTTAAATAGGATATCATTAAACTTACATTTTCAGTTCAACACATATTTGCTCATTAAAACTAAAGAATTTTACAAGGACAGACACCTACAGTCTAATTAAACATCCATCTACACCTAAGCACCAATCTATGCCAAATACAAGTACAAAACTAGAGACTAAATCAATCAAAAATAACAGCGAAACTATAGCACATCTCACCAATGCACGCTCTGCTGAATTTGACTTTCTTTTCTGCAGTTAGGTGTCATGAAAGATGCAAATAAAATAATATTAACACATACAGCAGGGGTCTTCAACTACTCTTCTTCAAGGACCACTTTAACATGCAAGAGGCAAATGTTAATAATTTATCTATGAATCTTGCTCAAAAAAGTTCAAGTGTAAATAATCAACACATGTAGAGCTCTTACTGTGGGTTCACACCAGCCGCGGAAGAGGCGGCAAAAACGCGTGAACCGCGTCCAGTTTGCCGCTTGAACATTTTGAGTTTACTCGCTTAATCCGCGCGTGAACGCCGTGCGTGAAATTCTAGTCTTTCGAGAAATTCACGCAGAAATCCGCATCATGGGAGGGGCTTCTGCGACTCCGCGGAGACAACACCACTCCGCTCGCTTCCTGTAATCACGTCACTACTACAGCAAGCTCCTGATTGGTTAACGCGGCGCGGAATTCCGCCAAAGTTCAGATTTTTGAACTCGCGCGTTTCTCGCGGCAACGATCAATTCGCGCGGAACGCCCCGCGGCTTCCGCGCGTTCCGCGGCTACCGCGTGTACCGCGCCGCAGGATGCTTAATCGCGTGTTTGCATTGACTTAACATGTAAATCATCCGCGCTTGCCGCCTCTTCCGCAGCTGGTGTGAATGCACAGTTAAACTTCTTTTGTTTATAATTGTTTAACTTTCATAAATTGTTACATTTCAATAGTCTTCTCCTATTGACTGTTGAATGTGTTCGAACAGCCACACGCGACCGCCTTCTCTCCGCCCATTTATCTAATCTGAGGTATTAAACACAAGTTTTACGTCTTTTTTGACTTCTGGCGTGAACATACGGTGAACAGCGCTATTTTTAGCCTTTCATTGATAAACTACTGCGGGTGTTCTCTGTAGTTTCGTTTTGAAAGCGTGAAAGTTGCGCAATCCTATTTCATCAATTGCGCTAAAAATTCAGAGAAAGCTCCAACATATAAACGTACAAAACACTGTGCAGCATGTTTACTTGTTTAACAAGCTGCGGACTCCGACATAATATTAGTTTGCGTCCATTTAGACTCATAATTACTCCCGCTCGCGTTTGAATGACAGCAGAGAGACTCGCCCACCGTCTCACAGACCACCCCCTCACAGTATTTCAGGACAGAAGCGGTCGAAAGTGGACAAAAGAGACGGATTTAAATACCAGGTGTAAACGTAATGTGTCTCTCTCGTCCACTTGTGATCCGATCGATGAAAACACATCTTAATACAAAGTGTAAACAGCCCGAAAGATGTGTAAATCCTTTCTAAGAGTGCAAATCCATGTCAAGATGGAATAAAAGAATTTTACAGTAATGAATACAAGGACAGACACCTACAGTCTAATTAAACATCCATCTACACCTAAGCACCAATCTATGCCAAATACAAGTACAAAACTAGAGACTAAATCAATCAAAAATAACAGCGAAACTATAGCACATCTCACCAATGCACGCTCTGCTGAATTTGACTTTCTTTTCTGCAGTTAGGTGTCATGAAAGATGCAAATAAAATAATATTAACACATACAGCAGGGGTCTTCAACTACTCTTCTTCAAGGACCACTTTAACATGCAAGAGGCAAATGTTAATAATTTATCTATGAATCTTGCTCAAAAAAGTTCAAGTGTAAATAATCAACACATGTAGAGCTCTTACTGTGGGTTCACACCAGCCGCGGAAGAGGCGGCAAAAACGCGTGAACCGCGTCCAGTTTGCCGCTTGAACATTTTGAGTTTACTCGCTTAATCCGCGCGTGAACGCCGTGCGTGAAATTCTAGTCTTTCGAGAAATTCACGCAGAAATCCGCATCATGGGAGGGGCTTCTGCGACTCCGCGGAGACAACACCACTCCGCTCGCTTCCTGTAATCACGTCACTACTACAGCAAGCTCCTGATTGGTTAACGCGGCGCGGAATTCCGCCAAAGTTCAGATTTTTGAACTCGCGCGTTTCTCGCGGCAACGATCAATTCGCGCGGAACGCCCCGCGGCTTCCGCGCGTTCCGCGGCTACCGCGTGTACCGCGCCGCAGGATGCTTAATCGCGTGTTTGCATTGACTTAACATGTAAATCATCCGCGCTTGCCGCCTCTTCCGCAGCTGGTGTGAATGCACAGTTAAACTTCTTTTGTTTATAATTGTTTAACTTTCATAAATTGTTACATTTCAATAGTCTTCTCCTATTGACTAAAACTGCACTTAATGTTTTCTTGTTTAACATTTTAAAGATATATATGCTAAACCACCTTTTCATTGTACACTACATTTGGACACGACTGTCGAGGTACGCCCCCTAGTGGCAATCGTGATGATTATATTTTAACACAAAATCAACACAACATGACACATAATGTGTTAAAAGCTTAACGCACAAAGGGGCTGTTTACACTTGGCATTAACATGCGTTTTCTTCGATCGGATCACAAGTGGACGACGTTAATGCCAGGTGTAAACGGTGTTCAAAAAGTTTTGAACGCGTCCACTTTCGACCACTTTCAACCACATCCAGAGGTAGTCGAAACCACTTTCGATCGGATCGCTTTGGAGTTGCGGAACGCATATGTGGTTGAATGTGTTCGAACAGCCACACGCGACCGCCTTCTCTCCGCCCATTTATCTAATCTGAGGTATTAAACACAAGTTTTACGTCTTTTTTGACTTCTGGCGTGAACATACGGTGAACAGCGCTATTTTTAGCCTTTCATTGATAAACTACTGCGGGTGTTCTCTGTAGTTTCGTTTTGAAAGCGTGAAAGTTGCGCAATCCTATTTCATCAATTGCGCTAAAAATTCAGAGAAAGCTCCAACATATAAACGTACAAAACACTGTGCAGCATGTTTACTTGTTTAACAAGCTGCGGACTCCGACATAATATTAGTTTGCGTCCATTTAGACTCATAATTACTCCCGCTCGCGTTTGAATGACAGCAGAGAGACTCGCCCACCGTCTCACAGACCACCCCCTCACAGTATTTCAGGACAGAAGCGGTCGAAAGTGGACAAAAGAGACGGATTTAAATACCAGGTGTAAACGTAATGTGTCTCTCTCGTCCACTTGTGATCCGATCGATGAAAACACATCTTAATACAAAGTGTAAACAGCCCGAAAGATGTGTAAATCCTTTCTAAGAGTGCAAATCCATGTCAAGATGGAATAAAAGCTCATTCTAGCGCAAGAGCCTTTAATCTACAAATCTATGTATACTTAATAATTTACATATCAGTAATCAATCAATTTTTGTGTTACTGATAAAGTTGAAAAAAAAAAAGATTAATAGTTTTCACCTTGCACACAGCGTGTTGATTGGAACACAGGGAAATACATCACTTCCGGTCGGTCTGTCATATTTTTTAATGCATTCAAAGCTCAAACTGGAACCAAAAATTACACACCCGCAGATGGTTGGCACCCCATGCAGTCCCTTTCCGACTCTCCTTCCGGTTTATCGGCCGTCAATTGTCACGTACAGTGAAATGGTGGATTTAAAGTAACCATGCTTATTTTAAATCAAGACAAAGATGACCGACAGGCCGGATAAAGATGATTGGAGGGTTGCGTTTGGCCCGCGGACCATCAGTTGACTAGCCCTGCACTACAGCATTTCTCATCCTGCTAATGTTGTGCTTTCAAACTGACCATCATGCAATATGTTATATACACGGAGAGAGAAAGAGAGAGAGAAAGAGAGAGCATACTAGCATCCCCAGTGGAGCTTTCCCACCCTCCAGATATGATTTCTGAAGCCATGACCCAAAAGAGCACTAATGCACGAACATGCACACCCATTAAACACGCTATGCTAACATATATGTGCAGCCATTGGCTAAGCTTCAATGATGTTCTGTGTGTGTCTGTATGCATGCAAAATATAGAGATATATAGTTGCACAATATGAGGTTTAACAGAAAAACCCTTAAAAACCGCTTTGAAATAATTTTATGCCATCTGTAGAGCAGTAAACCTACCTTAACCCCATCAGGCTTCTTGTACGGATTCTTGCCTGTTAAGGGAAATAAAGAGAATTCCTGTGAGCATTACAGAGAGAGAACGGTTGCTAGTGCTTAAGTTTAACAATTAATCGAAATTAATCTATTGCAAAATAAAAGTTTTTGTTTACATCATATATGTGTGTGAACTGTGTATAATAATAATAATAATAATAATAATAATAATAATATATAATAATAATAATAATAATAATAATAATAATAATAATAATATTAATAATAATAATAATAATAATAATAATAATGCATATATAAATATGCACACATGCATGTATTATTTTAAGAAAAAAATATATTTATATATTAAGTATTTATATATAATATAAATTACGCATTAAATATACAAATGTATATACACATGTAAACATTTCTTAAATATATACATGCATG